>JAVDOI010000011.1:22440886-22850886 GCA_032191485.1 Leptoclinus maculatus | reverse complement strand
GGTCCACCCACCATAGTCTCACAAAACCCTGAAGGAAACACTGAATACATACACACTCTATCTCTCCTCTGCATACATGAAATAAACATGTGCAAGCTGTAACTGGAGGAGGAAGACAGCTTAGTTTGCCTCCTACACACACACACACACACACACACAATCCTCAGGTCTTTGATCAGGTAAATAGGTCAGCCGAGGATGTGAGGAATGAGTGCGTGTCTTTGCCGACTTAAGTTACGCACTGAACACTACCAGCCGCCAACACAATACCAGCTAAAGTCATGCTTGCACCTTGCACCTCTTTGAAGTTGTACTTAGGCCTAGTGCATACGTTCAGGTACATGGGGACATTAATCAAGGAAACAATGACAATGCTAACATGCTGATGTTTAGCGGATATCATTTTCACTATCTTACTTTAGGCTGATGGGGATGTCACTGGTTTGTACAAAGGGTGCCACTCAGATCATCACTGGTTGATTCACAGCATTAATTCACCCTCTCTCTCTTTGCTGTTTAACTCTTTTTGTCCAGTAAAAAAGTTGATGGAGAGACAATATCAAATCATTAAATCCCCTCTCCCTTTCTTTTTCTCTCTCCATCTCCTCTCGCTCTCCTCTAACTGGCATCGGCTCTATGTTGACTCTGTTGCCATCATTAATTGCAGCCTTGTCGGTAATCGTGTGTGTGTGTGTACAGTATGTGTGTCTCACTGTCCCTGCAGTCAGCTTGAATCACTGCAGGACACCCAGTTACAGTAGCCAATTAGAGGCCACACACATTATTTGTCTAGTGAGCTACATCGCTAATGTCTTCCCAATATGTGACCATCAAAACAACATTTTTCTTTCGACAATCTCTAAAGTAGCTATTCTTGTCTTAGTCCAGAGCCAGCCTGCCTGTATATCTTTCTATCTATCTATCACGTCTGTCTGTCTGTCTGTCTGTCTGTCTATCTGTCTGTGTTGCTCTCTTTAGTTCTTGTTTTTCAGACAGTGAGGAGCCAATTATCATGCAGGGGTCTCCAGGCTCCTTCCTCCCAGCCTCCTGCTGGTTGGCTGAGAGCTGACCAATCAAAGGTCTCATGGGGGGGGGGGCATAATGCTGACCTGTGGAAATGTCATCTTGCTGAGTGAAGATGTCTCTGCCTTTTAATTTAACATGCATGATTTCTACACACTAAGGCAAGTACTAAGCATGCCTCTTGTAGTGCTTGTGTGTGATCACTTGGTCTTTTGGTCTTGATTTGTGCAGAATAAGGACTCGTTCAAGGCTGCTAACCCAAATAAAAGTAAAGAGTAAAGTTTAGAGTATTCAGTTTATCCAATGCTTTCATTATGTACATTTCTATGATCAGAGGAGGTATGTGTTTTTGACCCCCTCCCCAGGCATTGCTTTGAAGTTACATTTCTTACTCAGAACAAGGTAACAGAAGACTGCTACCAATCCGATCAGAAAGGCTATTCAACAAAAAGCTCATGTAGTCTATTGAGGCGTGATGCATCACCAATCCAGCCTAGTCTCTTTGGAGGCAAACACTGTTATTGGGATTAGTAGGGGGGGGCTCTAATAAAGCTGTACTTGGCTCTGCTCCAGACTTCTGATGTAGAGTGGCTCTGTTCGTCCAAATCAAATTCTAATTTTAGATACATTACACAGTAATGCACAAATAAATATAATTGCAATAGAATCAAAGGATTTTCATTTGATTAGGTGACTTTTAAAGTTCTAATGTCTTTCTTTCTTTCTTTCCATTACTGCGCATTCAGGAAAAAAAAGTGTCTTCAAAAGTTACTCCATCACATACAGTTAGTAAAACATCACATCTTTTCAATAATCCTCCAGTTAAGTAAGATAAGTACACTATTAAAGCTGCACTCGTACAATGTGTATTAGGAAAGTGGTATGTGACTATCCCATAGAGAGCTAGTGGCTAACTCTGTGGTTCCCCTTGCCGCCGGACCCTCAAATTCACTGTTTTGGTTCACTCTTACTCTTCTGATCAAACTAGTTTCCAGTCAGAGCAGGCAGCTGTTTCCGTTGAAGAAGTGCTCATGAATACACGGTGCACTACCTGCCCAGCACCAAACAGACTGACAGAGTTATCAACTCGATGATGGACACAGTGAAGCGTTTAGCAGCTGAAGACCCAGATATTTCCTCAGAGGTCGGATTCCACTCGTTAGTTGGCCAGAAGCATGACTCCAAATGAATGCTAATGTTGCAATTGCTTCGGCAACTTCTTGCTAACATGTTCATCATACTAACCACTGCCCCCAGGTGGCCAAAGAATAATTTGAATTGTGAAATACAAAATTGTCTCCTAAACAGCACTAAGGGGAACACTTCCACCAAAAGCAACCTCCAGCTCCACCATGTGGGCAAACATGTTGACATCACCGACATCAGCTATCAGGATATTTGTGTACTAACGTGATTGGAAACGGTCACCTCTTGCTGATGTTTGGAGATACACTCATTCATTTCTGATTTCTACAATTCCTACATTTGTATGTCACCATACCAATATTGCCCCAGAAGCTTCCCTGTGTAGTTGTCTGTGGCTGAAGCCCTTTCTGTGTCCGTGTAAATGTTTTACATGCAAGAAGGAAGCGCAACTAACGGAGAGAGAACTCCCGTCCACGTTCATTTCAGAGCCCCGCTGCTGTAAGAAGGTGGATTTCTGCTGTAGCTACATGTATGCTAAAATACCTGCCGTGTAGTCACAAAAGCCTCTCTCTCCCAGTGTCTGTGGCCTGAACCTCCTCTGTGTATCCGTGCACATTTGTGTTATACCGCAACGAAGCGTGACTAACCGAGCGAGAAGTCCCATTTGGGCTGGATCGGACTAAGCTCTTACACAGCATCTCCACGTCTCACCGAGCGTCTCTAGCCGAACCCTAAAGTCTTCTGTAGCACTGGGAGCGAACCGACTGGGTAAGAACACAGGGATGTTCACATGGAACCTGAGGCCTGAGGCTGAACTGCGTAGGAAGCATCAAGAGTTGCTTCCTCCCAACTGCACACAGAGGGCAACTTTGAAACACAAAACATGTTTTCCTACACCTCGCTTACTCTTTTAGTTTCCTTAGACACATCTCTTCCTTGTGTCTCTTACTTAATCTGTGCATCTGTGTCTGCCTTCTGTGCGTCAGCGCTCTCTTTCTTTAAATACTCTCAACTGCCAAAGATACTTCCTCCTGAACAAGACGGAGACGAAGGTTTGAAATAGAAGAGAGGGTTTCTCTGTAACCGCCAGCGATGCTCTCTCCAGCTCCTCTCCTTTTCCCAATTCATGTATTCTGTAGGAAGGCCTGCATTCTCACGTACAGACGAACATTGCGTTTGTCATAGTACCTGCATGGGACCTCTGCCTATGCAAGCTTTGTAGGTGGTAGAATATGTGTTCGTACAGTGAAGTATTGTGGGAAGATTGATTATGTTGCTCCTTACATAATCTTCATCGTAGGGTTTTGCAGCAAGAGAGCGGAGAGATTCTTTTTTTCCTGAAACTCTCTGTGCTCCGCGTGGATCAAGCTCCCCTTTCACTTTGCATTAACCTGCATCTCAAATCTAGATCATGGCTTTACATAATTTAGATGGCACACATGCACTGTATGCTGTACATTCAAACATGCCTCACTTCCTCACAATTTCAAGAAGACATTTGAATTGTGTTAAAATTCAGGAAAATACAGCATCTGTCCTAAAGTTCCCTAAATGTGTTGACATGAGTGATCCTCTGGTGGGACTGGAGCAAATCTTCAGTAAGCCTTGGATGAATTTACATTGGATTTAGTGTTTTGTGGGTTTTCACGGAGCAATGGCTTCCGCTGGGGAAATTACAGTTTTAGTTTAATTTACTCACAAAAATCTCTCTAAACAGTGACTGTCCAGCTCCCTGAATCCAAATGAGACAAGAGAGGAGCTAATGAGCTCGTCTGGAGTAGTGTTCAGTGAGGTCTGCGAGCAGCAGCATTCATGTGACCTTCTTTGGGTTCCGCCTTTCCGACAACGTAGACGATGCCCGACCTTATTGATTGTGGGGGCTGAAAGAAGGACTGCAGACAATACTAACGGCGGAAATGAGGCACTGCCATCTTCCTCCGCCTGTTTGTTACTCTGATTTATATTTAATTACAGGCAGAAAAGTGTACATTAATTAAAGATAAGGCAGTGAAAGGCCGTGCTCTCTGTAGTGCAGATGGGAAACAAACTATCATAAAGTACAATATCTTGTTTTTTTTGTGGAACAACCTGTGATTTCATTTTGCCACAAACACTTTTTAAACCAATCCTACACCTTGTCCAGGAGGCGAGTAATGGAAAAAGCTGCCAGAGACTCTGTTGCAATTGAAACAGAGGAGCTTGTGTTTTTCCGTACCATTCCCTACTGAACCTGAGGAAACATTTGTTCAATGTGTGTGTTGCTCTGGAGGGGCTCTGTCAAGTCCGTATCCTTACTTTTGCCATTAAACTCAGGCTTTAAAACCACTTATGTTTTAACAACCCGTGTTACAAAGGAGGAGTTTGAGGAGCATCTGCAAATAATAGGGAGGGTCTAACAAAGAGCATTCTGGGATTCAGTGTTTTGGAGCCATACTATGGACTACAAGTTAGGGTCAGACATGCAAACTCATCATGGGTAAAAAAAAGGTGCCCCCCCCCCCCCCTCCCCATTTTTTACATGGTGCTTTCTGGTGCATTACCTCGATGATTTTCCTCCATGGCAAAGTCACCAATTTATGCATAGAAAGCATACATATCTATAGATATCTATATATATCTATATAGATATATGCTAGTGATGAAGCAGTCCTTTTTCTCACCTTACTGAACATAAAAAATCAACTCTTTCAACTTACCAACTATATAACATAAACATCCGTGCTAACTAAACTTTAGCAACTTTGAAGGCAACTAGAATCTACACCAGTCAAAAAAACATATGTGACTGCAAACTGAACATCTTTACTAATGTGCCAGTAGTGCAAGAGTCAAAGACAGACACAGTCCTCCTGCTGGGGACTGAGGTGGCATTTGCACTGGCAACTTTGGAAAAATATTTTCACTATAAAAATGAGGAATCACAATAAACCTCAAAAACATCTCTAATGCTATGAAAATACCAAGATGCATAGAATAATATATATATATATCCCTGAATCACATTCTTCTTTACCTCTTTGACAGTTGCCTGATAGAAAGAGACAAATGAGAGAAAGGGAGATAGACAAATTGACAGCGATGGAGAGACATTAAGATTGAGAAAAACGATGCCACTACAACAGTATGGAACGACATGGTGGTGGGGGGGGGGTCATAGCGTGTGCGTGTGTGCAGAGGTCACGGTGGGACTATGGGCAGCATTGTGAAAAGGACGATTGGTGTTAAATTGTGGTGAAAAGAGGCTTAGGTAGAGATGGAGAGACTGAGAGAGAGAGAGAGAGAGAGAGGAAGCAAGGGAGAGATGGTCACCCTTCGCTCCACACATGGATTAGAGGCTATAGAGACACTGACAGGCTCAAAACCTGGCTTACACCGCTAAAGCCCTGCAGACACACACACACACGCAAACAAAAACTCAGTATGTGTCAGACCCAGCAGCTACAGTATATTTAGAAGTGGGAGAGAATACTTGACTGTTGTGGTTGTCAAAATGTCTCCATTCTCGTTGAGATTTATCCGCTGACTTGAGGTCTCGACGGACTGGGCACATTTTTAGCGTATTCAGATGGGCGACATTCTCAGCATCCACGACAGCAACATTTTTCATGGTGCTTTTCCTGCTTTCATTACCCAGCGGCTACGCAGACTTACAGAATCATAATTCCTTCTGAATGAGGATCCCAAAGCAGCTGATTACCAAACAAATAAGTGCTTTGATTAAGTACTCTATGGCTGTTGAAGAAGTGCGTTGACTAGCCCGGTAGAACGTCAAAGATGTTGTGGACATTTAGGAAACAGAATCCTACATCATGTATCATTATTAAACCATGTATGTTGGAAGAAGATCCAATATGAGGGTCCGAGGACGGAGGATTACGTATGTTGCGCAGATTGTAAAGCACTCCGAGGCAAATTTGATTTGGCACAAGGGTCAGACGTTCGTTAATCTTGCCAATGATTTGCTGTGGAGAGAGATGATTAAACATCAGTGTGTTCCTTTTCAAACAGAGGCAGAGCTGGACAGAGGAAAAAGAGGGAAATGAGTTTAATTAACATTGTCATTGTTTGAATGGGGAAGACAATCTCCAGAGAATTAAAAGCCAACGTGCTGCAGATGTTTATCTCTCAAGCTAACCCAAGGCCATTTATAATGCAATTTTTACTGATGTTGATTTATTGCAACAGCCATTTCATTGATTTTAGAAGCAGCATGCTTGATAGATTTCATTAATGTGTGAGTGCTGATGTCATGTCGTTAATATATTATTCCTTTTCTAATCAACGAACTAATCAAATGTAAATTACTTTAATTTGGAGTTGTGTGTTCACGTTGAATACACAAGTAGAAAAATTGTATTTTAGTTTTTTTGGCATATTGTTTCTAAGTTCCATATGACCAGATGTAGATATTGGTTGGCCACGATAATGGTCCTCCAGGGTCCATGACAACAGAAAGATATTCAATTACACAACGCCTGTAATGAATCTCTTGCTCTATTCAGTCTCACTCCTCCTCAATATCTTTCTCTATGCCTCACCCCATTGTTGTAACTTATAAAAGAAAACATCTGACGTCGTACGTCATTCCTGTGACGGACCCAAATGCTTCGAAGTTTCGACCGTTGCCATGGTAATCAAAGTACAAATTACTCTTTGAATGCATCGTTTTTGTTTGTTCGCTTTTTTTATATATAGCGACGACCCAAAACATCTCTAATAGCCTAGGAGGACTAATGCTACAATATTCATCATGCCTCAACATGAATTATTATAAGTTATTGTCAGATGGATGGAGGAGATGTGATTTAAAATGTTTAAATAGTTAGTAGTAGTAGTTAGTACGTATACCTTGTTTAAAAACTAAATAATTTACTCTTGCAGATTGAAACGTTACTGGCAACAGTACAAAGTGTGGCATGTTCAGTTCAACTCTTCTCGGTGCCCCCCCCCCCTCCCACTGTTTACCGGGGCTCAAGCCCGATGGCCATAACCAGTCAAACAAAGATAGCTGAAACTAAAGGCACAATCTGAAGTTCACCCCACCGTTTGACTTCATTGATCTGTTTATTTGAACTACTTATTCAATAAACCTTTATGAGGGACTAACTTGTTTTAATCTGTTACTCTTACACCTGACAACATTAGTTTAGCAGAAAGACAAATAACCAGCCTGGCTCTCTCTGAAGGTAACACAATATCCAAGCAGGACTTTACTATCAACCCTAGGGATAACGCTCTTTTAGCAACACAACCAGTACATGGCCATCATGTGGTAGAGTTTTCCAATGTACTTTTCTATGGACAAAAGAAAAGAAAAACTGCACGGCACCACAACAATAGCTTGATCATGAGCCAGCTGAGGCCCCCTGTTGTGTGTCTTTGATTGGGCTGTACCCATCTGGGCCCACTGAAACTCACTGCAGTCATCTGTGACTTGTGAGTGGTAACCAACATTGCTAATAAAGAGATGTTACATCTATCATTGTTATCAGGCTGTTTTCCAGGCATGTGAGTTTGCTTTGTTGGTAATACAGCCATTCTAGCTGTTCCTCCATTTCTGGCTCTGAACTGTTTCATTCAAAAAATGTATAACATTTAACAATTTCATTGAAATCCAGTGTTGTCAGATGATATGACCAAGCTTTTCATAGCCTATTTTCCCATCCAGCAATAAAATCGCAGCTTAATGTTGCTGCCAAAGTGTCCCCATCTCTTCCTGATTCCAGTCTTTTACTACACCTTGAAGAGTATTCTACATTTGATGTTAACACTCTGTAACCTGTAACCTTTTCTCCTCGATTACATGTTCTGCTGTTGCTTTACTCTGAAGTTTCTTCCGTTGATCTTGTATTTCATCCTCACTTCTACAGACTCTCTAAAACATTGAACAGCGCTTAATCTGTAATCATTTCTTGCATCCAATCCCAGCGTTGCCTTTGTATGTACACGCCTCAACATCTTGAACTCAGACCTCACACTATTCCATCATTCAATAATCACATTCTCTCATTCTATGACTACATCTTTATTCAGGGACACAAATTGATTCTTGAAAATCATAATCTCCACTCTGAGAAATATTTAGGTCACTCTTTAGAAGTGGTGCAGCTACCACAGCTGCCATAAAAGGGTTTTCCTCCACATCTCACGCTGTGCTGGTCTCCTGCTACTTTATTGCAGCTTATGGTTCTTTTATTCTGTCTGCTGTAAGATCTGCGACAAGATTCTGCCTGAAGGCCTGGCCACACGAAATCCATCTATTCGTCTCTCCGCGCAGCATTGCTTGCTAGAAGTTTGGTGAAATAGTGGCCACTCCCAGGGAACTTGTGTAGCTGGCTAGCTAGCCAATAGCATAATAGCTTGCTGGAAACATGCAAGCACTAGTAACAATAGCTCCCGAAGCTTCTTTTATGTATTCTGTACTGTAGCGTTCACACAACCTGGCTTTCATGTTCTTGAGATTGTTCATCATTTCATTCAATAAAGAGTAACTGAAAAGAGAAAAATACATCAAGCTAGCAAGCTAACTGTTGGCTAACTGCGCAAAAAACATGAACTCTCCACCCTCTCAAAAATAAACACTGTCAATGTATTTGCAGGTCAAAGTAAACTAAAGTTGAACTTGACACAAAAGCTGAATATATTTACTTTGCGCTCAGAAGCAAAGCCACTGATTCCATCGATTCCATTGAATTCAGTTGAATTTGCAGTGAAATTTTGCCATTTCAAAAAAACTAGTGTGAATGTGTCTCAGCGGAACAGCGGGTTGCCCTTTAATCAGAGGATCGGTGATTCGATCCCCGGCTCTGCTAGTCCATGTCCAACTTGCCATGCCAGTTTTCATGAACCATTATATTGTTTCTGGCATTCACATTTTCATACTTTGCAGCTG
Organism: Leptoclinus maculatus; assembly: GCA_032191485.1. Classification (NCBI taxonomy): domain Eukaryota; kingdom Metazoa; phylum Chordata; class Actinopteri; order Perciformes; family Stichaeidae; genus Leptoclinus; species Leptoclinus maculatus. Next base: position 22,841,825 of record JAVDOI010000011.1, on the reverse strand, counting down.
CACTATTTCCTCGCAAGCTTCAACCTATTAGCAGACAGCGAAGCCAACCATTTCTGAAATGACATTCATTGTAGCTGTTTTCCTTCCAGCTGTCGTGCATCCGGTAATCAAGTATTTTAGTGCAATTTTTGTGATCATGAGTTTCTACATTTTTCATCATCAATCCTTCTGTCACTAAAACAATCTGCTTTTTCATTTGCTCCTGATTATTGTCAAATTCACCAAACCCCATCAATATATCACATTACCTTGTTTACTTGGATTTAAAAAGAAATGTTAAAATCTACAGGTATTCATTTGATATAAACTGGAACTTTCTTTGTATATAAGTAGAACCAGTTCAAAGAAAAGGAAATACAATCGCTTGTGTGCCGTTATGAGGAAATGAGGGGACAGTGGTGAGATGTCACTCTGCTAAACCACAGCAGGGATACATTAACATTCGGACCTCTGGCATTTTAATGGAGTGGACAGGGAGAGATAATTTAGGACGGACCATATTGTTGTTCATTACTGAGCCTCCCTCTGCGAGACACATGCACACACAAAACACGTCCACTGACCAGCAGGTGTGTGTGGGCATGCATGTGTGTGTGTTCAAGCACCCTTTGACGTAGTGTGTATCGGAGAGAAATGATGGATAGATGTCAATGGCAGGTCTCCGTCTCCCTCTCTGTTTACTGCCTGCATGTGTGTGTGTGTGTGTCTATGTGTGTGATAGATAGGTGTGAGTGCAGAGGTCTGAGTCTATTTGTCCAGACTCCATTAAACATCTGTTCAGTGGCCCAATGCGTACGGCCCTGTGTCCTCAGGCTGCTGCAATTGTACAGCCGCTGAATAAAACCATCGAAAGAGTGTTGTGTTTATGTTCGACAATATCTTAGGAGGACGTTTCACATAATAAAAAAACAACAACAAAAGAACAGCCTTATTGTTCATTAAGCCTGGTCTACCGGGGAACTAAGTGATTTACTGATTCATGATTGTCGAGTTAGACAATGTCGAATGTATACAGACATACGAAAACGCATGGAACCCTGCAAAGTGAGCTATCTGATGAGTTGACGAAACTCGCGACCCTTGCGGATGCGGCAAGCTTAACTCGAGCTTTAGGGGGCATTCAGACCAGGCGGCAGCGATGGTGTGGGCATGTAGCTTCAGTTACTAGTACGACTGAGGAGTCAGTTTCGCTTCTACTCTGGTACGTTCTGTTTGAGTAATGAATCCATGACTTTGATCGCTAAACATTTGGTTTATGGCAGAGACAAGCTTTTACTACTTTGGAAAGATTCCATGGCGACCATTCATGGCAATCGTTACATCCTCAGTCTTGAGGATTGCAAAGTAGATGTAATGCAAAGTTAGGCTATTCACACATTACACACTACAAAGTCATCTACCAGGATTGTAAACTGGCTCGCATGAGGCACATTGCATTGTTTAGCAGCAGTTGAGCCTCTGCTTTTGTTACAGACCCTGGACTTTTTGGTTATTTTTTCTTGCTAGAGTCTTATTATGAATGAGGCTGCATTGTTTTAAACCAGTGCTACTTTTAGTGTCTGAGCACCCCCCCCCCGCGCCCCAAAATCAATTCAGTTAAATCTGTCAAACAAGGCGTCTTCTGGAAAAGCTAAACCATTCTTAATGAACACATACTTTAGTACATACGGTGGAGGTCGGGACAGAACTGGGTTAGTGTTAGCATATGAGCAGACTAGTCAGAGGTGTCCGGTTATAATTGCTACGTGGTACCTGCATGAATATGATGGATGTTACTTGTTGGCTGGTAGCCAAACAACTAGTGTGGTTGTGAAGCATGATGGAAGCAGCTGATGCCAAACAGGTAATGCAAGTCCGAATTAATGCTATGCTCTATTTTATCCAATCATTCACACATACAGTAGGTGAACAAATGCAGGTTTTGAAGGATCCGCCTAAAAAACATCTGCCACCATCAATGACACTGGAATTATAGTTGTTTTAAAGATGTATTTTGGGCACTAAAGATGGAACCGGAACTTCTCCAAACAATACTGTTACCACAGCTCGACACCACTGGGTTTGAGTGAGAAAATGTGTTTTTCAAAATAATATCAAATAATAAAAAACATCATCACCATGCTAACCTAGCGTAACCAATTAGCACCAACATTAGCGCTGGCTGCGGCTGTCTTTGCAAAGGATACGTACAATATTGATTCTCACAAGCTTGTTGAAAAAGTGTGCGGCGGCCATGTTTGGGGGCACAGCGGTGGGTATCAACCCGCCATTCGCTGCCAATCGTTGTTAATCGTGCGGAGGTGACTTTAATAAGCCAGGTGGGTGTCAGCTGAGTCAGTTATCATATGGATAATGTCCTCTGCGTCCACGTCTCCGTCATGGCTGTCAGTGCAATCGAATTAGCATGACTGAAGCACTTAGCATCGACACCAGCCAGGGTGATGGCTCGCCACTCAAACTGCTGTGCTTTACATTTATGGAAGTGGTAATGATCGCTCTGCATTCATTATCCCTTTCTCCATCTCCTCTGGAAGTGTCCTCCTGTCTCTCTTCTCTTTGTCCTCCTGTCCCTTCCCTCCTACTTTCGTTCTCCATCTCTTTGTGTTCAGTTTACTATTATACCTGTCCTCGACCTGCCTCTGTCCATTTAATCACGCCTGATGATTGATGGCGTCTAGCTCTGCCATTATATTGTGATTACAGGAACTGCAGTTGTCAGTGTCACACACATTCTCTCTCTCTCTCTCTCTCTCTCTCTCTCTCTCTCTCTCTCTCTCACACACACACACAGACGGATTCGTAATGAAGTGTCAGCAGTCTTGCGGCAAGCCTCGATGGAACCCAAACAATTGAAAAGCACACACACACACACACACACACACACACACACACACACACACACACACACACACACACACACACACACACACACACACACACACACACACACACACACACAGCCTCATGTCAACAGGCTCTCCTCTTCCAGCTAATAACATGTCACTAGTGCTGACACTGCACTATCTACTTAACCACTGCTTGAGAGGGAGAGTGTGTGTGTGTGTGTGCAAGACAGAGGGAAAAAAGAGAAAGGAGAGTGACACTGGTATAGTTTGTGAGTGTGTGTGTGTGTGTGTGTGAGATTTAACAGGAGTGGGCAGAGTGAATTAAGTCAGACGTGATCACACAGTAGAGTGACTTTGATTTTAATCTGAGTGTTAGTGTTTTAGATGTTAGTGAGGAGGTTCAGTAATTCATTCCTTTGCCAGTCTTCCCTTCCCTCAGACACTTATTTAAACGACCCTCTTTGGAACACATCCGTGTGTCAAGTGACTCAGAAATTTGCTAAATTGTAGCCTGGAAGCAATAATGAGCTTAATCCTCTCCCCGTAGTTATTGATTACCAATTTAACAGAATGGTGTTGAGATGCACTGGGTTATTTTGAATGGCAGCTGGACAGATGAGGCAAATGAGATTAAAGGCCTTTACACTTTTGCCGCTGTTCAAAATATTCAAGACTTAAATAAATGATTCATACTCTTCTACACAAGGTAATGACAGATGATGTATACGTGTTTAGGCATAGACTGTATAAGAAATGGACGTAGTCATTGTGACGTCACCCATTGGTTTGTGGCCTGCGGTTATGAAGCCTCGAAGAAGACTTGAAACTAGAGATTGAGACCATAAACTCATGTGTACAATGTTTACTGAGGTAATAAATCAAGTGAGAAGTTAAGTTAAGGTTGGGGATGGAACTAAAACACTAAAACCTCCTGCATCAACACTACACTATGTCCTTACAACCTGGTTACACAAGAATGATGTTTAAATGAAGGCTTATGCAGGCTGAGCCATACCTTTCAGATACAAAAACTACTTCTCCATATAAATGTACAACTTTAAAGATACATGTCAGAATCAACAACAAAACTGAACAGCGGAGAAATTCATGAACTCTTGTATTTCAAAAAAGCGCATCCTGACTTATTTGGTGACTCGCTAAGATATTTTTTGACATGCATTTGCAGTTCAAAGCCTCATATTTTGCTTCATGTGTCACCGGGAATCAGCTCTTCACACAAAAATATCTGTGAAACCAAACATGTTTGGTGTTCGGGGAAAGGATCTGAGCTGATTATCTGTGCTTGTTAAAAAAAAACTGACTGTCCCTGTGTGAAAAGTTACAGCCAAATTAAAATAGCCTCACCAAACAAATAGTATACCACTGTCTAGTTGAGGCTCCTGCCTTTGAATTGAGATTTTTGTTTTTGTGGTGTCTCGGTGTCTGTGTTTGCGCCACATCAAAGTCATCATTAGCAGAGAATATTGAGTCACACAGGTATATGTGTACACACACATGCAAATGCAAGAACCCCAGCGCTGTCATCATTAGCTAGGTAAAACACAAACACACACACTCATGCAGTGTCTTTGAGGTGTTTTCTATGTGGCTTGTGGCAGATGGTCTAAATTATACAGCGAAGGAGAAACGGAAAGTCACTATGAGGTAGTGAGCTTTTCTCTTCTTTAAGTGTCACTTTCCTCGCTGTGTTTCAGCCGTCTATCCATCTGTTTTCTCCACCTGCTTTATTGTCACGGCCATTTATCGTCCACGCTAAAGCACTGTAGGAAACATGCAGTGTACACAGCCTCAGAAGTAAGAGATCAGCGACACGCGACAGGCAGACATTGTCGGCAGGCTGGTCAGAATGCAAAATTGGGGTTTAATGGAGATGAAATGGAGCAAAGGCTCTTTTGTTTTTCTTAGTTTTACTTTGTGTCTGCGTGGGTTTGCAAGTGAGATGCCACTGTGGCATTGGTGGGTTGTTTCCTTCCTACAACAATCTGCCTACAGCCCACATGAGACCGTGTCTTGTGGTGTGGTGCTGTGTCAAAATCTTTTCATCAACATTAATAATTAAGTTGATATTATGCTGACCTGGTGAATATACTTAAACCAATTTACAACATGTCCTCCACCTAAATGAATTGGTTGTTTGCCAATGATTACCAAAAAGACATAAATGTACAGTGACAGGCGCACATTATGAAACAGTTGCAGTTTTACACACGTGGTTAACATACGTGGTTAGGTTTAGGCAACACAACTAACATAAGTATGTTACGTACATGATGGAAAATGTCATGTTTCACGTGGAACCCGAACAGTGGTCTCCTGGGTGAGAGTCCTGCGTTTGTTTGGCCCACCCATCAACATGACCTCCTCTTTAGGGAGACTTTGTCACTCTTTAAACTCAGGCTGGTCTCATCAAGCATTTGTATCTATACTTACAAAAAGAAAATGCTCCATAATTCATATTAGAATTTCTTATGTTATCCACGTAATCATGAACAAGTAGTATTAGAACTGCAAAAACCCACAAGAAGCAGGCAGGAGGGAGAGTGGATGGGTCCAACAAACAGCGATGTGTAAGGGGGCTTAATAGGCCCACAGTGTAAAAACAATCCGTCGGCCGCGAGCAGGTTAATCCGTCTCTGCCATCTCGGTATTAGTTCATTGAGCAAAACACGTCAGTTACTATAAAGTAATAGATCTGTGCACATTGTCATGTCTGTCATTTTACCATCAGTCTTTTGTGGCGGCTCACTTCACAAGAATATGGATTCCACATCCAGTGTAGGCTAGAAGCAAATATTCAAGGTGCACAGGGAAAAGAGGATCATTTTCAAACAAATGAGACAATTCTCATCATCTACTTCACTTCATTCAGCTCTCTCTCTTTTCAACATTCAGAATGCCAAGTGTGCTGCTAAAATAGACCTTTTAATTCTCACTGAAAGTCATTTCAAAACAGTTTTAATGTTAAAAGCAATTTAAAAGGGAAAACAAAAATCTGGCAAACAAGTTCATTTCCCACTGAGATTAGATACAATTTCTGTAACTACAAATAGGCGAGCAAGGAAGATTAACTGCTGAGGGAAATTAAGTCTGTCTGTGATTACCAAAACAAATAGGATGCACATTTTGCAATTAACTCTGTTCTGCATTCATCTGGAAGGGAACAAGCAAAGAACCTCACTGCTGAGTGTAGAAAGTAAGTCCTGTAATAACTGAAGGTATAGATGTGAATGTCCAGCATTACGAGCTCTTTTGCTTGTTCCCTATTGTAAAGTTGCAATACATGGTTTCTTGTGAAATACATGATGTCATACAAACTTGACAAACACAGGAAGCACATGCAGAGTGCACTGAAGAGATCAGCAGCAAAACCTCTGAGTGTCTTGAATGAAGCAATGCGGCATAGTACTGCTTATGAAATGTGTTATTGGTAAGGGGGAAGAATCGTTTTTTTTTTTTTTTCTAATGCTGAACTTTGGACTTTGCTGTCAGAGCAGCTGATAAAAGCACAGACAAGTCCGTCTGGTTAAGTTGGTGAAAAAACATCCAGCCGTCGATTCAAACTAAAGCAAAACATTTTGAGAATTATTTTTTTAATTACATTATCACCTTTATTTCTAGAGGATGTCTCCACATGTTCACATTAATCTGCAGACAAAGGCACAGCTGCCCACGGATGAATGGACATCATACATGCACACACACACACATCTGCACAGTGCTTTTAGATATGACCCTGCGAGGATATAAGAATGCACATATTTACTAGAAATGAAAATGCCAGATTGCACGTAGCAGGAGAACCGAGCGAGGGGATTCGCCGATTGGAATGGTCAGGTGACCACCCCTGGGCGTCAACGAATAGACAGTCGGCCCGACTTCAATGAACAGACGATCTGGCTTCACCTTCCCAGCTTTCATGCTGCACATTTCTCCGGTCGCCCAGCTGAAGTAATTAATTCTGCACTCCTCAAGGCTTTTCGAATGCATGAAGGAATGTGATCAACAGCTTGGAATTGCAAAAAGCCCTGATACCTGAGCCCTCGTGGCTGTGATGTTTTTAATATACACTTTCTAGAGAAAAGTCACTTGAATCAATTTGTGTCAGTTAGTGAGGTGTTGCGCTTTCTTTCTTTTTTGTTCAGACACAATTGCTACAGGCTACTGTTGTTCTTTAGAGTTATTTATTTCAAAGAAAGTGCTCTTTTGTGGGTTTGTTTAGTTAGTCATTTTCTCTTTAATGATACAACCACACATGCACACGCACACCCCTGGCTGTGTGCGTGTGCATGTGTGGTCGTTTGCAGTAATCATAGACTATAATCCATCAGGTCACACATAACTCATTTGCTACTAGGTTATAATAGAGTGTCACTTTGAAGTAGAGCTAGCCAAATATTGAAATGTGTAATCATCATGGCAGTCTTATAGGCTACACAATGTGGCTGACATTATTGAAACTTACCCAGCATTGTAATAACGATGTGGACTTTTAATTAACGTGCAAACACAGGTGTCAAACAGAAGCTAGGTTGAAATACTCTAACTTGCAAGAATACTTTAAAGTAACCATAGGCTAGTACTTCATGACCTTCAGGCAGTGATACTGTGTGTGTGTGTGTGTTGACAATATGCAAGCTGGGAACAGAAGGCCTAACTCCCCAAATGAATGGTGTTTTGTCGACAGGCCTAAAACACAGAACTAACACATGCTGTGTGATATTTTTTAGTTTTTCTGTATTTGCTATTTTGAGTGCACAAGTATGGCAAAATGCAGTGCACTAAGACTACAAAAGGTTGAGGAATGATTCTCACCCTCATTGGTCACCATCTTGGCTTCGTGGCCGAATGGGAGGGGCCACCAAACTTGTGAAAATCGCGGCTAACTTGCTAGCTAACAGCGGCACAAACGACGTTCATTCTTATGTATCGAGGGCAGCTATTTGTAATTTTGCCAACACAATTTTTTTGTACGATCACAACAGCTAAGTAGACACTTTTAACATTTAACACATTTGACACATTAATGCAAATAAGTACACAGTGAAGGCTGCTACATGGACGTGTACTAAAGGAGGTATCCAAATCTGGTGAAAATGTTTACCTGGACCTCTAATTAGGTTTCAACCTATCGATGAAAGGCAGGATGGGAAAATAAAGAGAAGAAAGCAACGCTATTGAATGCGTTTCCTCCTCTATCTCAGCACTTCAGTGTGGGAACTTTTAGTTTCTGACTGAAATGATAACCAACATCATTATGAATTCTTTGTTTTTTGTCTCAATGCTGTTCTTTCCCTTAAAATTGCTATATTTCCAACTCTTTCCCTGTTCCTTCTCTATGCAGTAATTCATTTGAAAATGTGCAATGAGGCTTTACAGAGACAAGACTAACTACAACTAAATAAAAAACTACTTTAAAACAGATGGGAAGTATCTCTTAATCAGGTTTCACTACAGCTCTGCTATCGCTGTATTTCCTGCTCTGTCTTCCCGTTTCTCTCACTTTTCAGTTGGTTTGTCCAAATGTACGACACAAGAAGGTCACCCATTCAATTCATTCTGAATACTTACATTTACTCTATGAAAGCAACAACAAAGCTTTCTGTCTTTTAACCAAGTGTTCTTTCCATGTTTCTGTTTTAGTTGCCACAAAGCATAATTGACATATATCACTCAAAATATATACTACCTTCAATGTCTTCAAAGGAGGAGAATTCTGTGCAACCTTTTATGATACAGAATATTTCTTAATGGCTGGCAGAAATGTATCCCATAGGGTAGAACCACTCGATAATGTGTCGGAGTAACACAGAGTCATTTAGTGCTTGGTGATGCAAAGTGCAGCAGTCTCATTGGGACAATTGAAGGACACTAATGTCTGATTTACAACCAAACCAGACTAAACTTTGACCCCTACCACAGCCATGTGTCACAACCCCAATAATTAATGTCTGGTGACATTTTAAAAACTGAAACTTCTTGGGTAGGGTTAGATATAGAGTGACAACACAGAATATGACATCCTCATAAAATAAAAACAAAAACAGTCCATCAAACTTAAATTAAATTTGTAATTGCAATGTATGTCAGGCTTGGGAAGACCTGTTCCTGAAATAAATATATGTTTAACTAGACTCAAAAAAGCAGTGCTAAATTTGACAGTGTTTGAGTGTGACAGTGTCTGAGTGTGACAGTGTCCGAGTGTGACAGTGTCCGAGTGTGACAGTGTCCGAGTGTGACAGTGTCCGAGTGTGACAGTGTCCGAGTGTGACAGTGTCCGAGTGTGACAGTGTCCGAGTGTGACAGTGTCCGAGTGTGACAGTGTCCGAGTGTGACAGTGTCCGAGTGTGACAGTGTTCGAGTGTGACAGTGTTCGAGTGTGACAGTGTTCGAGTGTGACAGTGTCTGAGTGTGACAGTGTCCGAGTGTGACAGTGTTTGAGTGTGACAGTGTTTGAGTGTGACAGTGTTTGAGTGTGACAGTGTCTGAGTGTGACAGTGTCTGAGTGTGACAGTGTCTGAGTGTGACAGTGTCTGAGTGTGACAGTGTCTGAGTGTGACAGTGTCTGAGTGTGACAGTATCTGAGTGTGACAGTGTTTGAGTGTGACAGTGTCTGAGTGTGACAGTGTTTGAGTGTGACAGTGTCTGAGTGTGACAGTGTCTGAGTGTGACAGTGTCTGAGTGTGACAGTGTCTGAGTGTGACAGTATCTGAGTGTGACAGTGTTTGAGTGTGACAGTGTTTGAGTGTGACAGTGTCTGAGTGTGACAGTGTTTGAGTGTGACAGTGTTTGAGTGGACCAATCCAAAGGTTCAGATCCAACGTTACTGCTGTCAAAGGTTTTAACCAGGTTTTCAGGGTTGGTCCCTCTCTTTACTTGTTCTTTAAATGTCAACCACCGGCACAACGAATGATTCGTATCTCAATTTTACGAAAATAAATGGAACAAATGTCATCTATCAGTGGCTGTCTTGGCCCACTGCAGTTCACAAGGCTCACCGATTGGTGCAGGTTTAACCATGTGTCATTTTGCACACATCACTTACAGAGGCCTATGGCATTTAGCAGAGTTTCATACTTAAATTTAACCTCCTCTTTCAGATGACTAAAAACTGCTAACGGATACCTCATTGTCCTCATTGTCTGGATCAAAGGCTCTCTGTTCAATTTAGGACAGAGGTTCTGTTTCAATGGATCTGCAGTATGTCACATCAGAGCCTCGTTGGCACAGGGAGGCAGAACAACAATTACTCTTGAAGGATACTAGCCTTTCGGTAGAAAAACAAGACTATACTAAGCATACAGAATCATCTGATTATACTTTTCAATATTCAATAAAATTGTTTGTGCTCGTGTGATATTGCTGTGAGGCTGTACTTAGGCACAGTGGTGTTTTGAGCCTAATGTCAAGCACACAATGACAATGCAGGTATGTTTCCAATATTCACCATTAGTTAGGTATGACAGCTTAACAATTGCCAAATAGCACTTTATGCAATGTCTAGCTGAGGCTGATGGGAATGTCATTAGTTTTGCCAATATTTGATCATAAACTAAAAGTATGGGACGCATTGTGAACTGATGATGAGGAAGAGTGAAAGTATCACAAAAATGAGTGCAATTCATCAATGAATGTCTGAAACAAATTCCATGGCAATCCATTCAATAGTTGTAGAGACATTTCCTTGACAACCACAAATCGTGGCACCACAGAGGAGGAGTCAGCGGATTGCCAACATTTCACAGGATAAGTGAACTTATTACCTTTCATCCTTTCGGCACGATAGCTGAAATGTGGAAATCCATCCAATAGATGTGAAGATATTTCACCAAAAAAAAACAATGTCAACCTCATGGTGGTGCTCGGATAATTCAGTGGGTCACCAAAGTCAGTAGGATTTATCCACCAAGGACCATGAACGTACCAAATGTCAGGACAATCCATACAATAGTTGTAGAGATAATTACAACCAAAGTGGTGGACCGTCCAACAGACGCACATTGCCATCCCTTGAGCCGCATGAAAAGCAATTGGAAGAAACCTGCACGTGAAATCCAGTCAAATTCCCTCAAAAAAGTTCTTCATTATGCAAATATACAAGCACACACAGCCTGACACACACAGGCTGAATATCCAGCAGTAAAGGGAGCACATTTGGAGGGGAAGTCACAGGGTACTGTTACTTTTAAACCAAGACCATAATCACACTGCAAATGTGTTCTACCTTACGAAAACTATTTCCCCATTATTTTGTCCTTCTTGTCCTTGTGTATCAAAATCCCTTTTGGGCAAATGGAAAGCAGCTTGCTGCTGCGGTTGACTGACTGACATCAGGCAATGCCAACTGTTCTGACGTGTTGTTTTCTTTAAAGTGCTCTTTCATACGGCCGCGATATGCGCCAGGCACCCTGAGTTCAGCGGTACATGAGCCCTGGTGCCACATGAGGACAAACCACAAGAGTTTATTCCCCTGATGCAAAGCTGCTACACTTCAGTCTGGATGAACTCCCTGACCCCGGGTGTCTGATACTGTAATAAAGCCAGATGAAGAGATGCCCAGAGAGGCAGAGGGAGTCAATGAGAGAGATGGAGGGCAGGGGAAGAGGGAGGAAGGAAGAGATCAAGGAGGAAGGACAGGACAGGGAAGGAGGGATGCGAGTGATTTCTCCATCTTCTTGTCTCTCTCGCTGCCTTTCTCACTTCTCTCCATGGTGAAGGGCAGAGAGGGGACAGGGCTGCTATCCTTAACCCAGGTCAGGGCCCCTCAGCCTGGGGCAGCATCCCACTAATCCCCCCCTCCTCTACATATTGGCAGAGAGCAGGTTTCCATCCAACCGTCAGGCACACTTGAAGTGCACTCTAATACACCCAGGAAATACACAGCAATGATAAGAGATGTAGCGCAGTCGTTCTGAGAGGCTGCTTTGGCAATATATGTCAGCACATCTCCATCTGAATATCATTTTTTTTGCAATATCTGCAGTATTTATTTTTCAAATTATGGTTTAGGTGGTGGATGGGTTCATGCAGGAGACTTTCTTTTGTATTCTCGCCCAGGAACTACCAATTCATTGCATCATATTAACAAAAATGTTCCTGGATGAAGGCCCCAACAGGCCGCATGGTGCGGTATCATACTCTTGCTGAGTCAGTATATCACTGTGTTAATTAGCACAGGGGGCTAGATTGGAGAGAATATACTTAGTTCAGAGGAACTTTAAATAAGACAGAATAGCAACAATTAGCAAGGGAAATTATTTCACTTTTTATTTGGCATCTTTACTGGATTTACACTGGATTTTATTCATCTTGATGGCTGCTCTACTATTGTGCCATTTGACTATTTCATTTTTCTCTGTCTGACTGGGATTTCCTCACTTGATACAGGCCTTTATCGCGCACAACAGAGTGTCTTTTTGTTGTCATCTAACGGAGGGACGGTATATTGGTGCACCGGTAAGCGCTGTCGCCTCACAGCCAAATACAATTTTCAGCTCATAAAATCAGATTTCCATACCGGATCGGTCGAGACCCGGGTTACCAACTAGAGTGAAACAGATGATCCGCTGAGGTGACCCCTAACGGGAGCAGCCACGAAAATGTGTTCTTGGGCCCCATCAAGTACAATGCAGGCATCGCACTAAAGACGGCAGCTTCATTATATTTTGCACAAAGACCGAACATCAACCAAATGACCTGTTTCATGTTGTGCGTCTCATGTGGTCACTTTGTGGTAATTTGATAAAACCCAACTTTATCAAGAACTAAGCACCATTTGAGGACAATACATACTTAATACTAGATTTGGACACACGATCCCTTTATGGGCAAAAGGTTAGTCAAAAATGTAGCAGTTGATATCGCACTTAAGTGGTCTGGGGCTCTGGGGAGTTGCACTTGTTGCTCGCTTGGTGATCCACCCTCGACAACCACAATCTTTACCTAAAGTTCATTGTTTTTAATCATGCAATAGTAGAGATCCGTGCACAGCAGTATGGGTCAGACACTGATGGACTACTCACAGCTGCTGCTTTTCTGCTGCTGAGACAAGGTCTAACTCCAATTGCTTTCCCCCCCTTCTTTCTTTCCAGCTGATACGGGAGTCATTCCCATAGCTGTTTGCAAATCTATCTAAAGCAACACGCCTGAAATGAACAGCATTCATCCCTCCTGGTATTGATGTTGAGGCTGGTTTAGACAAAGCTGTAGAGAGAAGTTAGGATAGCCTTCTCGCTTTAATGGATTATGTGTTTACTCAACAGCAGCACGCACAGTCCTTTACGCAGAGATAAACATTAGAAACAGCATGATCATTTCATTGAAAGCTCTTATTAATGCTTGAACGAATAGTACACCATTAGTTTCTAGATACCAGTAGTCACAAAGGCCAACTCAATTTGTTGGTCCACTTATCGATGCAGTTGTCCAAACCTTCACTTTTTCTTTATCCATTAATCTGTGCATTCCCAAACGTTCATCAGTCAGTCGCCATTGTCCCTCCACCCAGAACAAAGTCATCCGGGTACTGGATCAGTCATCCATCCATCAGTTAGCCGGGCAATTAGCCACCCATCCAGCCAGCCAGCGTGCGGCGAGTCTGGTTGAAGCAACCAGTCGGGTCAGGTCATGAGAGTAATGAAGAGGAAGAGACAGATTCACAGCAAACCGTGGAGTCACGACCCACATATCATCCCTCTCTGACTCACTTCATGGCTCCTCTCATCTGTCTGTCTCCACTCACCTGTCTCTCCTTTCTCTCAGCCCCCACTGTTTAACCTCTCGACTCATCCTTTCACAGAAAGTGACCTCCGGCATTTCCAGGAATTAAAATGACTGCGGATGAGTGTGGTTTCTATTCTTCTCTCTGTGTCTGGTGTTCACAGTTTTCGGGACAGCAGTCATGTGAAACCATGGGTGCAAAACTCCAGAGCGACTATGAGCAAGTCTATGGGACTATGTGGCGAGTAAATATACTTTTCGAAGTCTTGCAATCCAGTGTTACATGTGGAAATCATAATGATTGTTGCTTACTGTGGAAATTTAGTCTCATACCATCATATTTCATAAAAAGAAAAGTAGGGCGAGATGGTGGTTAGGACTACACCCCAAGTTCTTTTGGGTCAAATCAGATGAAATACCCTCACCTGGTTTGAAAATGTAACCTCTGAAGCAAAGCTGAATTTGGCGTGTTTGATGACATTGTATAGGCGATTTGGAAGGAGAACGGTTCAACTACAGCTCTAAGTGTTCCTGTGCAGGAGGCACATCAGTTCCTATGCTGCCACCAAAGTATAACGGCAAACAGGTTTACTTTGTGTTTTGAGCTCATTTAGGATGAGGAGGTAAATATACCATATTTCTTTCTACAGAAATATGCTTTGAGCGTAATAAAATACCATCTTAAGAACAGGCACACACTAAATGGAAGGGTCAAGTTCTACTGAGCAAACTTTCAAACTAACTGTTTAGCATGTTGTGAGAACAAAGTGTATTGCTAACAGTAAAGACTAGCATTAAGTTGTGCTGTTAAAGATGAAGATGCTGCTAAAAGATGCTAAAGGCCCAGGCGAGAAAACTGGTTCTGAAAAGTGAAGCCCGCATGATGTTCATAGTGTGTTTTCACTTCATGAAGGTTCATTGTTACCTTTTTGTTTGCCTTGTTCAGCGTTCAGTTTTACTCAAGGTTTCAAAAGCGTGACTACATCCACTTCTTATAAACTCTATGGTAAGGCCTTCCTTTCCTCTTATTGACTCACAGACCTGGGGTCCCCATGTATAAGGTCTGGACCCTCTCTGTCACCAAGCTACAGGACATGCTACGGAGCCAGACGAGCATACAGTCACAGTACAGTAATGTATAGCAGTTTGAATATGAAGCTCTGTGTGATAAAGCGTGGGCCCTTGTGTTTCCAGTAAGGGTCATCATGGTCCCTTGTGTGTTCAGTATTGCAGGCTGGTAAGAATGAGTGGGCAGAATGGCGGCGATGCTAATAAAGAAGACCCTTGACTGGGGTAGGTCCCTTGCCAATGTACAGTGGAGGTTTCTATGTGCATCGAAACGACACCAAGAGAGTGGAAAAGGCCCAGCCGCGGTTATACAACCTCAACACTTATGCAGTGAACAGCCCTTCAGACCGGGCTCTAAAGCTGCTGCTTGTGTAACAGCACAAACACCACAGTCCTGAAGAAACCAACCATCCATCATGAATAGACCATATACTGGATGAGTTCAGTCTTTCATGCATTATTTAAATACTCCATACAGCATCTTCATCAGATCTTACACACATGCTGCAGTTCCTTTGCTTCCATACATTTATATTCATATAATGCAGGCGATTGACTTTTTTTTCTTAGTGAAGAAGGATCCAAGGCTGAAGTTGAAGCTCTCAATTTAGCAGTCAATCTACGTTCTAACCCTCAGCTAACAAAAGTCCCAGTCTCATGGACTCTGCTCTGGAAGTAAGAACACTTTATCCAGAATCCCACTGATGTTCAAACGTAAATAACAAAAATATATATATATATGCAGCATAATAATAATATAATATTATTATTAAATATATAATACATAATCATATTAAGAAACACAAGCACATGTTATCATGTTGTTATGTTGTGTTTGCCTTCAGCATGTGTTTCGGTTTTCGGTCCGTCTTTGTGTTTGTTGTTACCTGCAGACTAGCACGTGGATAACATGTTGTACAGTAACATTTATGAAACCACTGATTTTGAGGTTTGTGATTTTTGTGGCGTTACAATTTTTGATCCCTAAACCATCTACAGTTTTTGTATTGATCTTAATCACTAATCTCCCACATGTACATACCATTGCTGTCTTCTCACAATACTACAAACTAGTGCAGCGCATGTTCCGGTGTGCCTGTTCAGAGAACCGCTGCCTGCAAAGACTCGCTTCGGATGACAGTTTTGACTCGTAATTCAACACTGCAAGTCTTTGGGTCCCCAACAATACACCAGTCAAGTGTATAGTAGACCGAATGGACTGCTCTAGAGACATCTGAAGGACACATGGACATACAGACAAGAGAGTCCTTGCTTTATAGTTAGATTGAAATTAAAATGCCACCCCCCTGTAAAAGAATAAAATAAGGACTTAATAATCCTTCAACTGAGACCAATTTTGGATAATGTTTTCTTAAAAAGTTGTGTAGGCAAGATTTAGCAAACCAAAGGCTTTCT
The DNA here is from genome assembly GCA_032191485.1 of Leptoclinus maculatus. NCBI lineage: Eukaryota > Metazoa > Chordata > Actinopteri > Perciformes > Stichaeidae > Leptoclinus > Leptoclinus maculatus. The sequence continues at coordinate 22,825,758 of JAVDOI010000011.1, read as the reverse complement.
CCCTCATTTCAGAGAAAGTGCTTACACATTCCTGTAAGACGGGACTCAGAAATAATCATGCAAAACAGACAGATCTGGAGGATTGTAGAGGATTGGATGGGTATACAAATGCAAATAATGATATTATATAAACACGTATTCACAACCACCAAAACTGTTCACACTTGCACATAATCCCTCAGAAACTGTTCATATGTGCTGCAGCAAAGTCACTGTTTGGATGCTTTTGACTCGGAAAGCAAAATAGATTTTTAGATATATTGTATATCCTACAAACTATAAACAGTGTGTTTATTTTCACCTGGCTGCAAGTGTGGGCTCTTATTTGGGTATTGTTGGCAGTGTGTGTGTGTGTGTGTGTGTGTGGTTTAACCAGTGCTGTGGGGACATAAATCTGTTTGCACAGTCAAATTGTGGGGACTCGCCTTCCTTATGGGGACAAAATGCATGTCCCCATATCGTACATGATTGTACTTTAGTGTAGACCTTGTTTAAGTTCAGGATAAGGTTAGCATTAGGTTAAGGTTCAGGTAAATGTTAGTAGTAGGCTGGTAGCAGTTATGGTTATGGTTAGGGTTAGTCTACAAGAAATGAATGTAAGTCAATGTGATGTCCCCAAAAGTCTTGAAAACACGAGTGTGTGTGTGTGAGAGAGAGAGTCGGTGGACGTATCCTGTTGTTGGTGTTAACTGTGTGTGTGTGTGTAAAGTAAGTCCGAAGCTTTGCTTATGATCTTAACGTTTTAACATCTTCCTGTTTTTGGGAGAGATCTGTCAATAGTTCCATCGACAGCGTGCAGCAGTGACACGCCAAGAGATAAAACACACATCACAAACACTGACTAAACGCCTAAAAGATGACACAAAATACACATACAAACACCAGCAGTGATTCACCTAAACAAGGACACACACACACACACACACACACATAAGATGAATGGCCCGCTGACAGATGTGATGCAGAGTTGACTGTGGCACAGACAAGATAGAGAAAGAAGGAAAGATAAAGATGACTAATGACTGTAACATAACCAAAACGGTCAGCTTTCACAAATCCAAAAGAAAATCAGCCTCGACTTTCAGTTGATGGTCAGGCATTCAAGTTTATGTAATGGGTTGTAAACACGGTTTTATTATCTTCATATGCCTGTTTGTCATTTCTCAGCCCCGTGCAACGCTTCTGGCGGCGATAAAACATGAAAATGTGAGTGTTTACCCATAAGAGCAGCAATTTGAAGCAAGTAAACCATATTTCCGACGTAGTCTCAGGGTATAAGAAAGTCTGAAAAAGTGTTGCTCCTTCATACAATAGTTAGAGATCTTATTTTCCTTTTGCTTGCACTCTAACTTTTCCACACGTTTTGTCTGTAGCAGTTTTATAACATTTTGAAAAAGATGGACAGGAAAACAGCTTTCGCTTGCTTGTCAACAGACAGACCCCCCCCCCCCCCCCCCCCCCCCTGCCCTGAAACCATGATATGGAAAACAAGGAGGAGCAATGAAGTATGCACACGCAATGCAGAGGGGATCTGAAAGCCTGCTGTGCTCCTGATGTTCCTACTTTAAAGGGCAGGAAACAGATGCTTATTTATTGAACTGCTCATCCAGATACATGTAAGTAAAGCAGACAATGAAGCACATCACAAATTAAACACTTTCAGGGCGTTTTTTGCTTCCGTCACATTTGAGTCACTGTGGCCTCGTTTTTTCACTGCAACATATAAATCACATATAATTCCTGCACCTCTATGGAAACAGCACAATCATGACTAACTAGAGAGAACATGTCTTGTGTGCAGAACAGTTATGCCATGAATATATATTTATATATATATATATATATGAACGCAATTTTAATTTATTTTAGAATTTCTTTTACAAACAATGGAATGGCATATACTTATTAAATTTTTTTTCAAATGACTAAAAGTATTTCTAATAATGAAACAAAATTGAAGCCCCACTTGCTATGAATATTGAACTATTTACATCTTTACTTACAGCCCGTCTTGGGTTCTACTTTCCTCTCTGCTCTGTGTTCAGCAGCCTGCAGTTCAGTTGAAGTTTTGAGTTTTTGTCGCGTGTGTGTTGGTCATTCGTGGCTTCTCAGTTGCAATTCACAGGATCTGGTTCGTGCGAATGGTTTTTAATTGGGTGAAAAATGTATGTGAGATGAGTAAAATAAAGCGATTTTGATAAAATCTCACAATTTGAAGCTTCGATTTGGTTGCTTTTCCTGACTAAATTGTTTGTTACACATGATGTGGTCGAAGAGCAGCAGAAAGTTTGAAATCATGCAAAAAAGAAAACATGCATTTCAAACCCACCGATGGCTTTTGGTGATCAGAGGGTGTTCAAATCAGTTGGATGTTTGATTGGTTTCGAAAAAACTAGATGATGGCTGAACAGGTCGTTCATTTGCATGCACTCGGCTAGTCAATGTTGGCATTTTGCAATAATCATCTATAGACGTGGTCGAACAAGACCATCTGTGAAGGCTACTCAAGCACACGGCAACCTCTACCCAGGAAGCATACACACACACACACACACACACACACACACACACACACACACACACACACACACACACACACAGGTAGAAGATACAGACTTCAATGAGGGGGCTAAACACTGTGCCGCTGTGTTTCTTTCATTCTGCAACAACTTGAAGAGTTGATGAGACACACAGCTACTGTAACCACGGTAAGGCATTCATTTCAAAGAGTTTTACCAGAAGGTGTGTGTGTGTGTGTGTGTGTGTGACAAATAATGTTTCTGTCTGTATAAAAAATTAGAAAATCCCGGTGAAAATTTGAACAGATTGGCAGACAGCACTGCACGCCACATGTCTAATTTGATGCCACAATAAAGTTAATAAATTAAATAAATGCATACAAATTGATCCATTTCCAAAGCTAAAGAGCATCTGTCTGTTTTAAATGTCAAACATGCGTACACAAAAGAAACAGAGGGTCAGGCTGTTTGCAATTTAAATGACAAAATGTTAATGACCATATTAAAACTGATACAGCAATCTGTAGAAAGTGTCATAGTATCACTATTGCAAACATATTCAGGATCTTGATATAAAGAAAGAAAAAGACCCATATGCCTTTAGGGGGAATCAGAGACGGAGGATAGAAAGAATGAATGTGTGACACATGGAGAGAGAGGGATGAGGTAACTCTGCATGTGTATGTGAGTGACAGTCAATATGAACCCTACAAATGATTGAGTTCAACCATTGTTTCTTTAACATGCTTTTGCATCTTTCCCCTCCTTTTTCATTCCACCATTTTAAACTTTATCTTTGTGCCAAGCATGCGCACACACACGCACACACACACACACACACACACACACACACACACACACACACACACACACTTACGTTAATGCGCTGCAACATTTTTCGAAGAAGTCAGAGTTCATCTTTCCTGAGTATTAAATCATGACCTTTCCCACTCTACCACTCCTTTGCTTTCTAAATGATTTCCTTTTCATTCTCTGCATGTTTTATTGATCAGTCCTATGATTCTTTAATCACTTAAGACCTTTTTTTCTCCTCCCGGAGGTACAAAGCACATTAACCATTTAAACCAGTTGGGAACCATTGACTATCGTGTCAGTTTCTCCCATTATTCATGCGCATGATGTGCCAACATGTATGTAAGTCATATATTGCTTAATATTATGATTAATAGTAGGGTCTTATAACAGTTAGAACATTAAGTTCACTTGTGTAGTTGCTGAGACCTGAGAAACTCTGTGACATCTATAACAAAGTCCAATGGGGCACCACTTTGTTTGTATTTGGAGCAAGTAGCTTGTGAAGTACATCAGGCTTCATCTGTTCATTGAATGTGTCTGCCCCTGTAATATGTGACGATTCGCAAGGATCAATTCTTAGGCCACTTCAGTTTCCTGTGTGTAAATGGTGCCCATTATGCACATCATTTGTTGCTCTCATATCTCTTATTATGCAGATGACACACAGTTGTGTCACTTGTAATTGTAATACCTGTACGAAGTTAAATACAAGCAAACACTGCATTAAAAGGATGTCACAAAGCTTTTAGAACTCATTAACAAAGCAGACAACATACAATACGCCCAATTATTCAAAACTAATTGGCCCAAAATGTTGCCAGTGAAGAGAAAATATATCCTTTTTTTCTTTTCTTTGTTGTAGTGGGTCTATAAACTGTGATGTTTGGGGATATTTTTTTGTCACTTTTGTTTTCTCTTCCAAACTAGTGACCATGTTGCGATGGGATCACACTAGCCGCAACTCCAATTGAGGCAAGGGGTGTAAATATCTTCCCAGCCATCTTCGACACATCTGTACATGTTGTGACAGCATCTTTGCACGGTTGCGAACTGCTGTTGCCAACTCTTGGCTACTCAAAACCTACTACAACCATCTATTAAACTTGTTACACAGAAACTAACTTGGTGAGTAGTGTTACAATGATCGATAAGAATAATGTCTTAACTATGACAATAAAATCAAAGTTGTATGAAAAGCTTCTGTTCTCTCTAAATTTCCTTTCTTTTCCCTAAAGCATTTTTCAATATCTCCTACCAGTATGAACACGAGGTGTTGAGAAGGGCATCGACACTTTGTATCTACCCTTCTTGGCCAGAGGAAAAGAAAACAAGAAAAGGGAAATGACCCACAATAGCCAGCAGGAGAGGAGGGATGGCAAGAAAGAGAGATTCGCTCAAAGCTCACATCCCGCTTTCTCCCCAAATCATCTGTGACAATGTCCTGCTTATCCCATTGTGTGCACTTGTGCGTGTGTGTGTGTGTGTATACTACTTGTAAACCCCACTCGATCCCACATTAATTATAGTCAGATTGGTTATTGATCACACACACGCTCTCTATATTGATCTAGCATGTGCAGTCTGGTTTCTCTGATGTGGAGGCACAGAGAGGGCAAAACCTTGTGCATGAGCAAATAACTGTATTCACAAAAGTGTGTTACAAGACACTCACGTGAGACACGGTGTTGGTTGTGTGGGGGGGAACGAGAATTTCAGGAAGAACTATTTCCTGAAGCAATTTGTACATCAAATACAGAAACTCTTCTTTGCTCAAGATTTTTTTTTAATTCTCTAACTTTGTGAATTTCAACAAAACTACTTAGGTTTGGGAAAAGATCATGGTTAAGGTTTAAATAAGGACATCTGTAATGTGAAGCAAGCCACATACATGGGTCGAGTAGCTCGGGGACATGAACAGCAGCCTCCTGGGTGAAAGTCCTGTGTTTGTTTGACCTCATCATACACCCTGTCCTACTATCTACACAAACTCTGTCCTTCTTTACACTACGCCATCTGACTTCCAGAGCACTTGTTCAGTGCATTTATTGCTCTGTCTTGAAATGAAAGCACCAAAAATGCGTTGCGATAACACTTGAAATGACTTTGACCCGGACCTTTTTAATTCGGCGCCCATGTTGACGGATTAGAGCAGCTACACAGCCCTGTGAGCAGTGCAGCTCCGTCGAGGGTCACCCTCTGCAACGACGTATGTGTACCCACATACGCACAGAGAAGCTCAGATTGCAATGCATAGAGGGAGAGTGACTTCATTCTCTGGTCAGGTAGACTTTACTCGACTATATCTTTACGTTGGCAATAGTTGTTTGCTATAATATTAATGCCCTGAATTTCAAATGTTGCACCTTTGAGACCATTTGGTGAGACCAGGCTGACAGCAACTCCAATACAATACTTACGTAAGGCTGTTTGCGGTTTGCCCGGTTCAATCCTCTCTTGGCATCGTGTTCGTGTGTAGGCTCATGTTGTGAGTCAAGCTGGATGCTGAGGAAACCTAATCGTCACTGCCTCTGTGACTCACCGTGACAGCCAGTAGTCATGTTGCACACACACACAGCCATGGTGAGAAGACGGCTGGATCTGCGGCGTGTCATTTCTTTGAGTGTAGGTGATACCCAGAAGTCTAGCTTTTTATTTTTTATTTTTTACTCAGCAGCAGCAAAAAGTTGTGTTTCTTTCTGCAGGAAGAAACTGTTCCCTGTAGTTGTCAGTGTTGCTGAGGACAGCACATAGTATTCTTCAACACATAGAAAATCGAGATTCTGCTATACAGTGAAACTGAAAATTATATCTGCACGTGATATCCTTCAAATCAATTATACTCTTTTCCCTACATTTTCACCTGTCATCAATCAATAAATAAACACTGACAAAGAACTGACATAGTAGAATCTGATTGGCCGAGACTATGGTCGACTCATTGTCTATTAATTTTCCTTTAGTTTTTTCGCACACTGATCCACCTCTGTTTAAACTTTATGCATCAATAAAAAAACTGTGAAAACAACAAAAATACATGTGCATAACCTGAATGTCGTTTTGCTGTTGTTTGAGAACAATGGACAGTTAGTTGTGTGTAGTGTGTGTGTGTGTGTGCGCAGGTTGTCCAGAGTACTGAAACAATCAATAGAGAGACACAGTTTGTGAGGCCGCTTGCCTTTCGTGGTTGTAGAAAGAAGGTTCTGTTGTAATCCCCCCCCCCCCCCGCCATTGCAGCAATCCACAGAGAAAAGGGAAACAACAGGGAAGTAAATGGAAAAGTCAACGAGCGAGAGAGACAGAGAGACAAACAGCAGCTCTCCTCTTCCAGCTGATTTTAGAGAAACTTTCATGAATTCAAAATAGATTTATTACTCTGACAGTGCTTCTTTCTCATGTGAGTGCTCTGATCTATTCTTTGATTTTGAAACAGTAGCCTTGTGTTGTTGCTATTCAGCCTGAGGCTATGACCAACATGCTGTCAATGGTCCCGCAATTTTAGACTACATGGGGATTTATTCATTCATGATCGCACCTGAGTCATCCAATTGTTTTTGTATTAACAGTAATAGGAAGAGGCTGTATAGTAAATAGCCCATCTCATTTAAAAAAAATATGGTTTGAATATTTTTCGTTATATGTTCAATCAAATGTTTAAATAACTGTTGTACAATATCTCACATTCATAGCACCCACTACAAGTGCTCTTTACCACCTGTATTGAGGACTCAGATATCTGTGCTATTATGTAGACTGCTTATGCGTTTTATATGCATTCATTGTTGGGAGAAATAAAACCATTTAATCATATTTTGACTACTTTTAATGACTGGTGTAGACCAAATATTAAAGTCACAAGTTCACAGTATACATCATCAACAGGATATTTCCAGTAAAATCCATGCTTCAATCATTTCCTTTTGAAAATGCATTTGTTTCTTAAATGCGTCTTTTTGGGCCTTGCGGTGATCACCCCCTACAGGACTAATCATTTCTCCACCTCTCTCTGCATCACTGTCTACGACCAACCATAACTATAACTGACAGTTTTAGTCACAACTGACAATCATATTTTCTGTGGATGAACCAAACTCGTCAGAGACACAAGTGGGAAACACTTCAATCCAGATTGCGCCTTTAAAGACTAACAGCCATTTCACTGACAATACAGCCTCGTATATATGTGAGTGGGATGAGACGGCAATAAACAGAACAGCTTGATGGCCTTCTAGTCTTGGCAAGGCATCCGTTCATCTACATCTTGTTTCATAAATTCACAGCTTGACTCTGATTTCTGCCTCATTACACTGAACAGAGAATGGGCCTGTGTGAGTGTGTGTGTGTGTGTGTGTGTGTGTGTGTGACTGAGACGTAAGATTACTGTCTCGGTATCCAAGCAGAGATACTCCCAAACAATTGAAGCAGGCACCCATTTACACACACACACACACACGGAGCAAATGCTCGATAACAAAATACACACTCTTCCTCACACACACACGCTGAGAAACATGACTAATAATCGCAGAGGGGGTCAACATCAGTTCAGCGTTTGCAATAAAGAAACGGAGCCGCTAGTTTTCCTTAAGAGAGCGAGCTGCTTCTCTTAAACACGAGTGGACAGCGGGAGGGAACAGAAGAGACGAGACCTTCGGTTCAAGATTGAGATTGTTAGCCCAGGAAGAGATAGCCCCCCCCACACACACACACACACACAGACATGTCCCTCGTGCCCCACTCTATCAGTATTCATCTTGCTCTCACATCTACTGAGGCTCTATATGATCATTTCCCTATTTTTCTTTTAAGTAATCTGTTCCATAGTTCTAATTGGATTATTAAACACAACGCCGCTACAGAAATGGAATCTCATTAATGTCAGTTACCATCAGAATCAGAATTCGGATTATTTGGATTTAAATCGTCCAAGGGGGCTTAGAGTAACAATTATAAGCATCGTAGAAACATGCTTCACGCGTCATACTTGCACTGTTCTCACCCAGCGTTCATAGCTATGATGACCACGGAAAGAATCAGAGTGGCGGCTGAGGGTCATTCAAAAAACTATCTTTTACCCAGGAGACCACTGTTCGTGCCCCGTGTGGAATGAGAAATCAATGTTGATTATATTTTCCCCAAAACGTGCCCACTTCAGTAACGTCACTTCAGTAGTAACTTTTAACCCATAAGACGATCTTTTCCTAAACCTAACTAAGTGGTTTAAGTGTTGCCTAAATCTTACTAACTGATTGTCAGTTTCTCTCTGGTTTTATTTTGAAGTGCCTTGCCTCTTGTTTCACTTCCTGTCTCTGTGGTGTTCCCTGCTTTTTGATGTGGTTTTATCTGTCTTTGTCATGTCTCGTCCTGTTCCCTTGTTAAACTTCTTTATTTTTGGACATTTCAGTGTTTCCTGTTTTATTTTCGTGTTCCTCTCCTCTCCTCTCGTTTCAGGTCACTTAATTTCCTGCCCCGCCCTGATTAAATCCAATCACCTACACCTCGCCCTTGTTCCTGTCTCTGTGCCAGTTCTTCTTAGTACATCTGTCTCTAGCGGTCCAGTGAATTCCTAGTGTTTCATGTTCCTGGTTTTTGTGATCTCTGCCTGTTTTTGCCCAACGTCATCCCTGCCAGATTTGTTTGCCTGTATTGACTGCCTTCCTATGCACGACACCTATCTTGCTGTCGTGCAATTGAGTCCTGTGTTTCCCTGTGTTTCCATGGGGCGTAACACTTATTTCCCATGAAGAAGAAAGTTTATTTTGAAAAGACGGTATAGATGTGATGAGCAAAAATCGACACGTGTTGCTGGCTATTGTAGGAAAACGCACAAACACATGTGGAGTAACTGTTTCATAAGATATCATAGGACGTTTTGTACGAGGATATAATGCAGACAGTGTATGTTTACGCACAAACACACTGTTCTCTCCTTCAACAAGGATGCAGCGGTGTGTTGAATACAACTAAATGCTCTGAAAATTAAGTGTATATTTAAAGCTGTGAGAAATTTGAATTCCATTACAAATGCAACTCCATACACATTAATGAGGTGTCAACTAGAGTACCATTCCCATTAGAACACGCTAACACTATCTCCAGTTTCATACCCCCCCCCCCCCTGCCCTGCATCAGCCTGCTGTTTGGGAGCAGCTGTGCCACGCTTTTAAATATGTGTAGAGACACCACCAACACCACACTGTGACTTGTCGAATTCCTTTTAGCTGCAGGACACATATTAATGAACCGAACGATGTCTCTGCGCCTTCATATTATCATCAGTTTGAGAATGGTGTAAAAAAACAAAGAAAAAAGAAAAACAGAAGAAAACTGGTTCCGTTCTGTTGAGCTGTGGGATACCAGGTCATTTAGGTGGGTGATGTGAGTTGTTGTGGCTAATAATGTTCAGAGAAACGTAAAGGTACGGTATAGTAGGTTCTTTTAGCTGCGGGACAAATGCTAATAAACAGGAGCTGCATTACTGCGTTCAGTGTTGATGGGTCGGGTCGGGAGGTGCCCTGAGCAAGGTCTGTTTCAGTCCATTTCAAGGTGCTTTGTGACACAGTTTGCTTCTTGAAATAAAAAACACATTTAGAGTAGAACCTGCTAGTGAGCACATGTTCTGTAAAAGAATATGTTAAAATATCCATCCCAAGTTCCATACACACTGAGGTTCTGCTGCTTGCTGACCAGTAGCTTATGTTAACTAATGTAAGCTTCAGATGAATAGTAAAATGACTGAGTCAGTTCTGTTTTTTGTTTGTTTATTCTCTACTTTCGCTGTTGCTGCACTGTTAGCATATGCTAATGTGCTAACACTGGTTATTTGTGTGCAACGTGTGTAATGTAATGTTAATGTATTTTCATATCAACAATGGCTCAAACGAGTGAGTGTAATTAGAAAAGTGTCCCTCGTAGTGACAAACCTCCAACAATGTCCTCAGACTCTGCAGCACCACGCGGCTAACAGACAAAGTGACTCAGCGAGTGGATATAGTGGAGCATCTAGCAGCTAAGAAAAGTGGGGCGTAAAGCCCGACACCTGACTTGAATGAAGTTCCAAAAAGGTAATTTCAAGTTCACGCAATCAGAGATGTAGTAGTCAAGATGATTGAGTGTGCAGACACTATCGTTAAGCAGCCGAGAGCAGCAGTCACTTAAGATGATGTGGACAACTGTGATTGGCTCATAAGAAATCCAATCAGATGAATTTGGGAGGAGTTGGAGGGCAGTAATCATACATCAAGACATCGGGGTAATTGGAATAGTCGGTGGAACAATACATTCAAACAGTTAGTAAGAACGAAAAAACTGGAGGTTGTTAAATAACTAAGATATACAAAGTACATAAGATATTAAACATCAAGGCTGCAAAAGTGTATATATACACTTTGACATATATATATATATATATATATATTAGGGCTGGGCAAGTTAACGCGTTATTATTGCGTTATTAATTAACACCGACAATTATATTATCGCGCGTTAACACAGTTTTTTTTATTATTATTAAGTTGACATTTTTAACACAAGAACCGGGCAGCGAGCGGTGAACAGCTGTGTTTGTGTGACGCCTCTCCCTTCTACCCTCCCCTCCTACACTCCATCACCGTCGGTCCCTCCTGTCTCACGCACACACACACACACACACACACACACACACACACACACACACACACACACACACACACACACACACACACACACACACACACACACACACACACACACACACACACACACACACACACACACACACACACACACACACCTTTCTTCAATAAGAATCAATCAAAAACAGCAAATGACCAAAAACGGGATGTTGACATAAATCTATGTTTTTCTCGAAATTAGCCGTTGTGACATTTCGACAGAGCATGCCACGAATAAGCCAGGCTTATTTTTGTAAACTAGCTCTGTGGAACGGGCCCTGGGATTTGGAGGAGACCAAAACAAAGCTAAAAGCCCATTTTACCGGACATGCGACGTTGTCGGGCAGTTGGAACGCACAACCTCAAACCAATGCTAATGTAGCTGTGTGTGAATTAGCAACTGTTTAAGTTAATGTTCGCCGTAACAATATATGTAATAATACAATACACCCATATTGTGTTTACAGCTTGTCCCCCATCAACAATAACAAGTCTGAAAAGCAGTGCTTCACTCCCTTTTCTTTTTAGAAAGGCTTCAAACGTCTACATCAACACTGGAGGTTAGAGAAAATATTTCCCAGCTCTTTTGTTAGAGCTATTTAAAGAGAGGTACTTTGAACAGGTGAGCCAATGTAAAAGCAAAACTTGGATCTTTTATTATTCCTCCTCCTTTTTTTTAATCTTTCATCTTCTTATCCTGTGACCCAGAAAAACGTCTTTGGCCAAAGGGCTGCATTCATAGCCCACTATTGGGAGATGGAGAGATTAGAACGTATGACCGGGGGCTTTGTTGTGAGCTTATAGTTAAATATGGATCCATGCTCCAAACGAATCCAGCATACATCTCATATACATTGACTAAAGATGATGGGTGTCTATTCATACTTAATCTTCTTTCCCTTCCTTTCTTCTCTGTGAGCCGTGTGAGGAGCTGACCATGTGTCTGACCTGCAGCCACTCGGTTATCTGGGTCGTCTGCTCACCTCCGGGTGGAGCATCGTCTTATTTGCGGATGTTAAAATGACACAGGACGGACTATAACGGGAGGCTGAGTTCAAATGTCAGCTGTTACCTGAGAGGACTGGTGTAGGTATCAGTGCTGGTACAGCAGCCGGTGAGTTATACGAGTGTTTTCATCCTCTTTGTCTCTATACTGTCGTAGTAAACCTGACCGCAGACATGCAATCGCCGTGTTCCAAATAATTCTCACATATTGGACAAATCCAAGCCCATCTGCTGCTGTTAGTGTTCCTATTATTTTAAATTGACTTTTAGCATTATTGGTGTGGCAATATTTTGCCATTTTTAGAAGAACGTCATGAAGACAAAGTAAGACAAATAGAGGCCCATTTATACCTGAGTGCACTTAACTGACAGATATGAAAGACGAGCAACAGTATTTGCCTTCAGGACTGGAAACAGGTCAGCATGTAAGAAAATCGACTCAAAATCCGACCAAATTGCAGAATATTTTTGTGTCAACATACAGTAACTTGTGAGGGTTAACTGCACCGTAGACTTATGGAATACTTTGCATGTATCTAAATCTGATATTGATTCATGGCTAAATATTGACATTAATCTGACATTAAGCAACGTGAAAATGCTTAATTGTTGCTGTGTATTACAGGAAACGTAGTAATGCTGTTGTCCCTGATCTGCCCCTCTTTTAATTAGTGACAGATAGTGATGGTTCTGCTTTCCTATTTTTGAGGACAAGAAAACCATTTTGAACTTGACTTATATCCTGTAGTGCTTTTTAAGAACGTGATGCAGTTAAAGCGTCGTTCATTACAGGAGATACGTATTAAACTCATCATCATGATGAAGAAGCTGGTCTACACAATCACACTGTGATTCTTTTTGTCAGTTAATACTACAGTGACTCAGTATATCAGATTATTTGACTCAAACACTGCTGTTCATCAGACCAGATCTCAGAACTGGCTGATTGTTGATACTCCGTGGATACATACTGCGTTTGGGAAGACTGCCTTCCAATACATCGCACCATGAAATACTCTGTGTGACTGGCTTTGTTAGTTATGTCCTTACTCTATATCTATTCTGTTTTTCTTTGGAGTATTCAGGTCTCTTATTTATTGTCATTAAGATATATGTTTTTATTCTCAAAAGTCATGGAACATGACAGTACAAAACATGTACAGTCTGTAAAAACAGCACGATCGGTCACATCCTCTCGCCCTCCACACAGCGCCTGACATGACGAACATTAAACTCTTTTTATTACATCATACTACCTCGTGATGCTCTCCCTTTACAATCTGAGGAAGCCTCCTCACACTTCAGTGGGACTCACGAGTCTTTTTACTCGGGTCTCTCTTGATCTCAATTAATTGACCAGATTAAAAGCAGTCACATAGAATTAAATAACATGCCGGTATGATCTCACACGTCATGAGAGTTTGGTCCGTCGTACAGAAACGATTTGCATTATGCATGGAGACAAAAACGGTAATCACTTTAGCATGTGCTCAGCTGTGATTCCCGGGACGTCTGGGAATTCACTGCGAGTGCTTTCAGCATGGCTTTGATTGAAAAGGAGCATGCAAAGACGAATGCAGAGTTGCATCATTAGGGATGAGTGTCACACGCAGATTGATACGCCCTGTAAAAGCAAAATATCTGGAAGAAAGAGGGAGATCCTCTTAAGTGCCTGCTGGGATTCTAGTGGAGAGAGGGTTCCCCCTCAATATTTAACCACTGAAGCATCACTCTATCAAGTATGCGGGTGCACCTTTTTGACCCTGTGTTCTTTTTTTTCAGTCAGGCCTGCTGCATATACATGTTTCATAGTTCCTGACACATTCAATGTCGAACTGGGTCACACACACACACACACACAGAGGAAATGGTTTATTTATGTTATTTCCGTACACATTGTCCATACATTTCTGTCCACAGCAGCGCAGGACATGCAAATCAAATCATGAAAACATACATTCAGAGCACTCATCTTTTGAGACGTTTGGCACGTCCACAGGCTGGCTGCACATACATTAAAGTGCATAAATGACATTTGCGGGGACATTACGGAGCACATTGCAGCACTTACCGGCACGCTATCTAAAGCAGCCCGTGCGTCACATCTTATTCCTTTATGGCACTTAAAGAAAGATACTCAAAATGTAGTGTTTGTCACCCGGGGCTCTTGACAGCTGACATGCTAATGTTTCAGTTTAGATAAGTAGCTGAGGCTGGGATCACTCCTAAAGTGCTGATCCTCATGGAAAGTTACACTTAGATAATGCCTCATTTGCATTTTTAGACATAACATTTTTTTTTCTTTACCCTATTCACCTTTCGAGTCTTCAAAATGTATAGCATTTTGGGATTCATATCTTTAAATGCTGTTTTCTATAAATTAGCCTGAAATCTCTACTTTAGCAGCACTTACATACGTCAAACAGTTTCATTCCTATCTATATTCGGAAGGCTTTTGCAGTTTGTTCATTTGTCATTCATAGCCTGGTTTTTACATTTTAGACCTGATTTATGGAGTGATACAAAGAGATAATTCCCTCTGTAAAGATATTGATATTTGAATATGTCAACACAATTAAACAAGCATCCAGTGGACATATTTCTGTTCTGAAAATGTATGTAAATGAAAACATAATACACCAAATTGGGTCCGGGTCGGGTCCAGAAGGTTAAAAATAGTCTAATTTGTATACTGAAACAATTGCAAAAGAATAATAATTGCCATAATAAAAGTAATGAACTGGGGAAGTTACATGGTGATATATATTAGTTTAAACTTGTTACGTTGTTCACCTGGTGTGTCTCCCCTTACCATTATGTAACACGATGAATATGAGCAGCTGCAGCTTGTTTTCATATCCTGTGAGTTTCTGTCACATTGAATATATAAGAGGCTGCAAATTGAGCACCTTATTAAGGAGGGTTTGAAGTTACATCCCATCTGGAAACCATGACACATCTGGTGTATCACAGTTAGATTACAGAATACGACGAAGCTCTCATTACCATTACCTTACCAGTTGATACAGCAACATTTTCGGTTTCAGATTTAAGTTAGAGTGTTTGGAATTGGAAACACTCTCAGAAAGCCACCGGAATGCGGAAGCATTCACATGCATGACAGGAACACGTGCAGGTCCTGCTGAGGTGAGCATTGAGAGGGGTTAACATGATGTACTTCCAGGTTCACTTTAACTTCTCACATTAATTATAGAATTCAGACTAAGAGTTTCCTCTTGCATGGCTCTGGGACAAAACGTTCGCAAAAGAAGGAGTTAAATAAAATCACTTGAGTGTGTTCCACTCAAACACACACACACACACACACACACACACACACACACACACACACACACACACACACACACACACACACTAATGCATTGTAGTGTAGTGTAGTCTGTTCTTTCTTTCGGTATTTCGTGGTTGAATTGTACTTTTCCTTTCAACTTATTGTAATGTCTGATGTGATATATCATTTTAGTAGGGTTTTGATGTTTGTTTCAAATGTTGTGTTTCAAATTTTTCAATTTCATTTTGGGACACAAGACAAATTTAGGAAAATATTGTGATTATAAAGTGAAATCAAATCAAATATGCAAATGTCTCAGTTCTGTGTTATTATAAAAACTACAGATAATATTTATAAGCCTACATGTATTTTTGTCTCTGGCCAAAACACCATGCAAACTGAACCCGAAGATTACACTGGAATTTATTTTTCCATGAAATGTCAAAACAGGGATGTCACGAGAACCGATGCTTTGAAACCGGGTGACATTTGGAAAACGTGCCGGTACTTGTTTTTCGACAGCACCGTAGGCACTGGGTATCAGCGCTCCAGCCTGGGGTACCGTCACCCGAGGATTGTTACATTATGACAAATTATGACAAATCCGGTTATACATCAGCAGACACAGAGCTAGCAACATCAGCTGTTAGCATCCGATGGACAGCACGGTCCTGCTAACGGAGCAAACCGCTAACATCAACGGAGGTTGCATTGAGTTACATTATGATGCGTTCAAGCTCCATTCAGTAGAAATATTTAATATTAAGCTACGGTACATTTGAATGCTATCATGATGTGTTGAAATGTAATCTTGTGTTTGGATTTACAATAAATTCTGAACTGTAATAAAGGAGTTTATGTTCAAGTTTGACTGTTTTATTGATTTGGGTGGACTGGTAGCTGGAGAGGTGCCCCCATACTGCTTCCTGTATCTAGGATGGGTTGCAATTAAAAGCAGGGGAGGCTTTGCTTTCAATGATTTCTTGTATTTAATGATATCATATTTCATTGTAGTGCGTAAGAAAAAAACAACTCTCTCCTCTCGCCTCCCTCTACAGAGAGTTCAGGGTCAGCTACAGAACAGAATCCCAGAGCGGGAAGAGATTCAATATCTTGCTCCAGGACACTTCAGCAGGACGGCATGTTGCCAATACCGGGGCTTGAACTAAGTCCTTAATTACGTTCTACCCGGCTCCGTTCCCTCAAATTCCCCCCATGTCCTTCTCCGTTGTCGGTCAGCTGGCACTCTCATGCAGATATTGCTCCAATAAATGTGTGCTTTTCAGGTCCCAGATCAGCAGCATTACAGGCCGCCAAAAGCAAGAAGGTTTGAGGTGACCGTGGAATGATCTTGCACAAAGCAAAATACTGGACAACAATCTTAACATAGATAAACTCACCCAAATCTTTCCTCTCCGCTCTTAACCTTTCCCTGAGCCTCTCATTTACTTTTTCTCACTCTGACTCAGGGTCTATTTCTTGGTCTGTTTTCCATTTTATTCCATCTTTTCCCATTTCACCTCTCCTTCCGTTCTTCTCTTACTCCTCCCTCCCCAGCGCTCTACATTTATTTTGATGTGAAATGAGCATGTTTGATGGGGAGCTGAATAGAAGAGGTGCAGGGGGGGGGGGGAGGGGGTGGAGATAGTGGGAAGACAGCAGGTCCTATATATAGCGGTGAGCGTGGGTAGGTACCGTATTGACAGGAAAGACACATGGTTTCTATCCAAAGCAAGAGAGAGGGGGATAATGAGCCTGAGAGAGAGAGAGAGGTGGAAAGAGACAAATGCTGTGTGTATGTGAGAAACATTGAGAGCACTGTATTATCAGCAAAACAAACCGATTCAAGTAAACATTAATATTAAAGGTATAAGCATAACTTAATTCAAAGTGCCCCTATTGATCTGTGGACCTTTTTAACTGCCACAGACCCTTGAGGCCAAAATCTGAAACCAAAAATGATTTACATTTTGAACATGCACTGACAAATACATCATCTGTATTTTGTGTCGCTGATACTGGTAACAATATTTCAGCTTGAAAAATCTGATAATCAGCCATTAGCAATTGAAAAACATGTCATGTTGGGTTCTATTCAATCCATCTAAAATATTGGGACGACGTTTTTACTAACTACTTAAGACAATAGGGGGTTAGGAAGTCTGAGGGAATAAAGAGTGAAAACACTGAAGTACAGTATACTGTACACCAGAACAGTGAGTCAAATAAAGAATACAAGCAGCCCACACAGGGAAGAATACGGGGTGATTGTTTTTCTCCACTCAACTGAGGAAATATTTTGTACATCCCGATACATAGCATGAAGGCTGTGTGTCTGTTGGGACTCACTCTTTACATATTATTTTACTCATTGTTCACAGTGCAAAGAAAATGCAGTCAGAGCTGAGGTTGTTTTTTATGTCTCCCAGAGCACAAAGTGACAGAAGAAATGGATATTTCCACTTTGCTTGAAGGGAGCCGTGACCAATAGCTAACCACTATGACCACCAGCTAACCACCATAACAAACAGCTGACCAACAGCTTACCATTATGACCACCAGCTAACCACCGTAACAAACAGCTGACCAACAGCTTACCATTATGACCACCAGCTAACCACCGTAACCAGCAGCTGACCACCAGCTTACCACCACGACCAGCAGCTGATCACCGTAACCACCAGCTGACCACCAGCTAACCACCACCTTACCAGCAGCTGACCACCATGACCAGCAGCTAACCACCATGACCACCAGCTAACCACCACCTTACCAGCAGCTGACCACCATGACCAGCAGCTAACCGCCGTAACCACCAGCTGACCAACAGCTAACCACCACCTTACCAGCAGCTGACCACCATGACCAGCAGCTAACCACCACCTTACCAGCAGCTAACCACCATGACCAGCAGCTAACCACCATGACCAGCAGCTAACCACCACCTTACCAGCAGCTGACCACCATGACCACCAGCTAACCACCACCTTACCAGCAGCTAACAGCCGTAACCACCAGGTGACCAACAGCTAACCACCACCTTACCAGCAGCTGACCACCATGACCAGCAGCTAACCGCCATGACCAACAGCTAACTACCACCTTACCAGCAGCTGACCACCAGCTAACCACCACCTTACCAGCAGCTGACCACCAGCTAACCACCACCTTACCAGCAGCTGACCACCATGACCACCAGCTAACCACCACCTTACCAGCAGCTGACCACCATGACCACCAGCTAACCACCATTCCCTTGCTATATTAAAATTGACTACCTAAACAGGGATCACAGGAAAATATGCATGATGTAATCAAATCTTAAAGTTTGTAATTGTATCTCATTGATATAAGTCTCATTGTCAACTGTTCACTCTCCCACAGGGGATTCAGTATCATGCTACCGCTAATGCAATCTCTGAACCCATCGGCTATCAGTCTGATGACGATTCAGCCTCTGGAAGCCATGGACAATATGTCTGTGTTACCATGCAGCCAGTCGACATGTGGATATCCACGCCAAGACTTCCTTCTCCATGCACCAGTCATTGTTCACAGTCGGATTAGCAACTTGAGACGCGAGAATGAAGTTGGAGTTGAGAGGCGACGTCTATGACCAGATTGTTTCACAAGTAGCCAATTAGCCAAGCTAATAAAAAGCTAAATCATCGGCAGACGATAGGTTTGGAGATCGCATTTTGTCCAATGCGCTCCACTTCTTTCTCTCTCCTGTTTACCATCACTCAACCAAAGCCTGCTTACACGTGATTGGTCAATACAACTCTGGCTACAAACGGACTACGGATGGAAAACAGAACTCTTCCAATGCTAAAATATTGTCTCGTTGCCTACAGCTTCTGCAGTCATGTGCAGATATCTGTTTATAGAGATTGTTGCTAATGCAAACGTGTCCTGCTGCTGTTGCTTTACGTTAAAAACATTCAACCGGCGTGTATTGTGAATAGTTCACAAGAAACGCCATGTGACAGCCGACCGCGGTCATCTTCTGCTTTTTAGACAGCTGATCGTAGAGAAGAAGACGAGTAGCTGCAGTGAGCTGATACATGAAGAGCTAGTGACCAACTTGTCCTGATGTAGTGTGGAAAACTACTCGTAACGTGTGCAGCATGGGAAAAAATGCAGTTGCTCGCGGCATGAGGGAAAAAAGGTCAATGACTGAATGAATGCTTTGTTCAAACAACATGAGTTTGTTTGGCTGCGCTGTACACAGATGCACTAGTTGCTCTACTGTCGTATTTTGGACAAAATAGCTGCTCAGGGAGAGTTTGCTTCCCCCAGAATCCTGGGACCTGTAGTCACTACCACCACTAAAGACAGATGTCAGCAAATAAACCAGGACTTAAATCTTCTTTCAGTGCAGCCTCAATGAGCATTTGTGACCATTATACATACAGGAACTGAATTGCATATTAAACATCCATACATACAAGTATTGCAGATGGATCAACGAGCCTCATTGTAAAATATAAGATTTATACAGATTGACTTTTGCATTAGCTCATGCTGCCTAGTTAATAGGCAACGTGCAGCCAAATGCTCCACTCTCATATACATGTGCTCGGTCCATTATGTCTCTACTCTCTGAGAAGCGGTAATCCTCCCCGGGCTGGACAGATTCACGGCACTACTTTCCTCTGCTGTAAGGCTTCATCTTCTCTTTCTCAGCTCACTCCATACCTCATATTTCATTTATTAATGCTCATTCTTCCCCGTTTCTCCCTCCACTTCCTCTTTTATTCCTTCATTTACTTTATTTTTCCCTTGTCTCCCAGTCCAGGTCCATTCGATGACACTTCATTTAAACAGCAGTAGTAAATGTAACTGTAATGTATCCGAGTGATACGAATGAGAAAACAGCAGGGATTAAATCAGCAGAATCAACATTCGCAATGGGCGAGGTAAAAAGAAAAGCTAAAAAAGTGAACAAAGTGAAGAGATAAATGTCAAGGTACAAATAAAGCAAGGAACAATAACAGTTTTATGTGACTCCTAATGTGTGTGTGTGTGTGTGTTTATCTCCCTCTTCCAGTTCACCAGTTATTGTTGTTTTGCTCTCAGAGGGGAGAGGAAAAGGGGAAACGGCTCTTAACTTCCGCGGCTTTAATTGCATTCACTAAGTCCGGCTCTCTGCTCCTCCACTAGAGTCGAACTCTTAAAGGGAGTCAGTGTGAAAGTCGGGCATTAACTCTCGTGAACATTATAAGACACAGGAGATTCTTAGCTGATCGTAGTGGCGACACCGTGTTGACATCATCTTTAACGTGACACAAACACAGAACTCACCAGTGAGTAGTGCCGTCCGAATGCCCTACATAGTGGATTCAGAGTATCCCACAATGCACTTTGAAAAGTAGTGTACAACCGATGGTCACTAACCAAGCACTATGTACCATCATGCATAGCCCTAAAGGAACAATGGCAGACGGACGACAGGAGGAGCGGCGACAAATTGTTGTGGTGCAAAGAAATATTTTATTTAATGTCAGCAGAGCAATGTCCGCAAAGTACTAAAATATGCTTATCGCGTTTATACTCCGTTACTCCTTCAGTTTTGACCTTTCACAATAAAAGCTCAAGACATACAGTTTTACGCTACATCACTGTTTACCAGAGGGAACTTAAATTCACTCTGCATTTCGCTCAGAGGCAACTCAACAAAATAGCTTACAATATGTCTTTCTCATAACAAAATCCATGTCTGTGTTTGTTATGGATGGTCTACCAGTCAGCATTGTTCAGGCTTGTCTTAATTGTGCGACAGCAACGACATAATCAATAGAGGAGAGATAATGACCCGAGTAGCCACTAAAAGGGTTATTTTCATTTTTCATTTTTCAGATAAGCTCATGTATAGAACTCCCTGGATGGCGAGGAGGGAGTACTGAATGATTTCAGAGCCAGTGTGTTCTCTTGCTTGTTCCTCTCATAGTCAAAGAAACAGAATCCATTAAATGGTTTAACCTTTTCATACCTAGCCTCATTTTTAGGCTTCTGCTCGAAAATACTATACCCATACTCAAAGGGGCCTTACTCTCTAACTACATGGTCTATTTGAATAATTTCAATGGAGTAATAACACTAAGAAGGGGTTGCTCGTATGAATTGTGTAAATATTGTGTATATGTTACTGGTTAAGAGGAAAGGAAGATGGCACACAGCTCAAATTGAAAAGTGTCAAGTTCGCCTGAAGACAAAGCACTTTTTGACATCATTTCTTTGAAATAATGGCAGCTGACACTTCTAACACCTCTCCCAAATCATAGCACAACATGTCAGCAGTGCACTCTCTGCAAAGTTTGACTTTGATAAAGTGAAGCAGAACAAAATTAGAGGTTTTAGTACAGAGAGTTTAGGCGAGGTTTCCAAAATGTGCATTTGGGCACCATGTGTGCCATGTGTGCCATGTGTGCCATTTGAATTTTCTCATGTACCAAACTACATATTTCACTTGTATATTACTAATGGTGTTCAATACATCCTAATACAGCAGTTTTGGGCTTTTTTTTTTTTTTTTTTTTAATTTTATTTTGAAAATTCAACCAGACATAAAAAAACGATAATGTGATTTGTGTTGCTGGTGTCTGTTTGCTCATATCTCAGTGATAGTATGACTTAGAGAGATGTTACAGATATGTCCCTCATCTGTGTGCTGTTGGCATGCTTACTGCAATCTCGGTTTCTTTGTTAGCATCGAGCTTCGATTGCTAGGTCCGGATATGTGGGTGTGCACACTCCTGGCGAAATATGAATATGGTACTGTAGTAATTATAATAGGCTTTGAGTGAGTTGTGTTTGGAGCATGTACAAATGGCATCAATAGTCTTTTAACCGAGGTTCTGAAGTTTCACGTAGTATGCAACATCATTTTTTTTTTTTTTTTTTTTTTTTTTTTTAATTATTTTTATCAAACCATATAGGAGCTTCCCTTAAGGGACCCTTAAGGGACCCTCTCGGTAGGAAAAGGTTAACAGGCTGCCATTTAAAAGCCAGTCTGAGTCGAGAAAATGAATGAACATTGCGGTTGCTTGTAATGGTAGCTTGAGTTTGTGCAGGATGTACGGCTTCAAGCTAGTGACGATTCTCTCTGACCAATCAGTGGTCTCCAGTGTTTTGACTCCACCCTTCAGTATCCGCTCAACTGGTTTGGAACGCCGGTGATACTTAAAATAGAACCAGGTACCATCTGCAACTTTTTTCAATGGAAAACCCCAAAAGAATAGATCGAAACAAACAATTTGACCGTGCCATGTATTGTAAATGAGGCATATGAGTCATTATCTTCAGCTTTGGTCCATGTAAATAAAGAACACATTTCAAATAAACAGAGCAGAACCCAGTCCTCTCAGGTGTTCAAAATGCTCCATTTCTGTAGAGGAATCTTTATCCAGTTAGATCAGTTCCATTCCTCATCCCGATCTGTGTCTGGTGACCGACCTGCTGCGCTGTGTTTCTTTCAACGTGTGCACAATCGATGCGTTCCTCCCATGGGGACTGTCGCACTTATTAACCAATCGATAGCACTGCTCCCATTTAAGTTATTTCAGAATCTATACTGCATTCAGATTATAGTTATGAGCTAATCCATACCATTAATATTCCAATCAACGAGGGTATGATCACTGGAGACGGGAAGCGTCTCGGAGCAGTGTTGCATTAACCGCAGCATCGATGAATAAATAAATACGTGTCACTGTGCGCGGAGCGAACCACCGGGGCCAGTTGTTTTTTTAAAGGGGCCGGTTACCTCTGCCACAGCGGCCACAGCCTAGAACAGCCACTACTGCCCAGCTCCTTATAGTTTAGCTGGACATTTATGGGCGCCTCTCAAGGGGAAACTCTTAACTCCAACAATCCAGGGCCATTACCTACCAAAGCTATGATTAATTACACTGAAGAATTCTCTAGAGACAATTTAAGAGGGAAAAGTTCTTCCCTAAAAGTGGAGAATAAGACAAATTTGTCAAGCAGCTCACACCTACATACAGTAAAGTAGTAACCTTTAAAAGCAGCTCTCGAGTGATCACATGATTAATACAACTGTGTTCAGAGCAGCAACTGTGAATCAGACCTCCACTGTTAACCCCCAAAGACTTTATATTTCTCAGAGACACTATTCTGTATGATTTTTAAAATTGCATTGGTCTAAAATCATCTATTAATGTAAAGTAATGGACATTAGAAATGATGAATTAGCAACCAAGCAATTTGTTTTTAATTGATCAAAACATATTATGCAGTAAAAATGAAGAAAGGTTAACCGTGGGAACTGAAAAATGCAAAACAAATAACATGAGAAAAGATTCATTAATTAAAAATGAAACCAGGGAGCTAGGAATAAATAATTATATCATTTATTATAAAAATAATAAACACCCAGTTAAGGTTAGGGAATGGTCGTGATAAGGTAAAACAATGTTGATCCGAACAGGAAACGAACACCTGTTTCTGTGTTAAAGTCCAGTTCTTTGTTGACCCATCCATCTATCCAGACCTCGCCCCTTTGCAGACTTTGTTGCTCGATAACAACGTCATTTGACTTCTTTCCATCATAATTCGTACCGCCACTAATCTCCTTAAACCTTGGTTGACACAAGAGCATGATATTGATGTTTCTCTTTACCAATGTATCGCCTTCCCTCCTGCACAAAAACTCCCCAAAGCTGTCGCAATAACAAAAATAGTAGCTGCTTGTTTAAACCCCTCCTGGTAGCTGCAGTTGCGCTGACTGTGTTCACACACTGGCAGGAAGAATGGGAACGCAGAAGACAACCTGTCCACCTTTGGCGCAAGGACGCCCTTTAATCAGCCCGCGTCTTAGTGTCCTCAGACCGGTTAAACAAGAACATGTTCTTCTTTTCTGTCGAATGCTGCAGCCCAAGAAAGTGTCCTCGGTGGGCGACCAGAGCCAGGTTTTAATAGAGGTTAAGACAAGTCTCACCCTGGAGCAAGCGTCTGCACTCTCAGAGTCACGTCCCCCAGCAGCCACACACGCACACATACACACAGACACACACACACACAGACACACACACAGCGACGCTACCCTTCAGGTGCAGCGTGTTCTTTATCGAAACAGACGATCCAACCAGGAGAGGTAGTATGACCCACGTGCAGGAAGCAACAATGCCTCATTCCTTCAGATATGCTCCACATGGAGAGCAAGAACAAAACACACACACTAAGACACACACACACACACACAAACGCACAAAAACAACAAAATAGGTCTAGGCCGCGCCAGGTCAGAGCAGCAAAGCAAAGCTAATGGATGCAGACAATAGGTGTGTGTGTGTATAATAATGTGTTTGTGTGTATACTAAGTATGTGTGTGCACGTATGCATCGCTAAGGGCCATGTGTGACCCTGACCTCAACCACTTGCATGACCTCAGCATGTGCGTAACTACTGTGGCCTGATGGTGCAATCACGTGTGTGTGTGTGTGTGTGTGTGTGTGTGTGTGTGTGTGTGTGTGTAGGTGTGTGTGTGTGTGTGTGTGTGTGAACGTCAGTGTGCAGAAGCACAGAAGCAGCAGGATTTAAGATCAAAGTTAGTGAGACGTAAAGTAAAGAAAACCCAGCATTCATCGCCTGTATGAGCTGAATACACAGATACACAGATTGGACATAGTTATACACTGGTTTTGTTATACTTGGCAGATTGATGGGATTAACATATATGGTTATTGGTCCGTCCCATCTTGTTCCATAAAATATCATTAAGAAAATATAGTTTTCTTTATTGTTATGCGGCATTTTGAGGTTCAAAGGAATTCAATCAAGAGATTTTTTTTTACTCGAGGTTCCTTTGACAGCGTCTTATCTCAATTTACAGGGTGGGAAAGTTTATCTGTCTGTTTCTTATTCATTTGCAGCATTTATGCTTCAGAAAGGCAGATACCGTCACCTTACATTAACTTTGTAACTTTAAGTTCTGTCACATTTTGCAAAGACCTTTTTAGTAGACCGTTGTACCATAATGTGTTATAATCTACTTATAGCACTTTATAGTTTTAGATTCATGTCATAACAATCCATAATGTTTCTTCACAAAAATAATAACACAGTATACACAATTGTATAATGACTTATAAGGTCAAGTATCATAATACTTCATAATTGCTAGTCTCTCACCTATTTTGCAAGGAACATAGTGTATTATGAAACCAATGATTATAATCACTGTTAGAATGCATTAGAATGTGATTTTCTGCTATTCTAAGTGGTCATTGTTTGCTTTAAGAATTAAAAATAAATAAATCACATTTTATGTGTTGTTCTTGCATATACAGTATTTCATTTATAATTTGTTTCACTTCACATATAGAGTATGACAACTAAGGGAATTATAAAGCACTATGATCCTTGCAAAGAGAAAACAAACCCTCAGTGAGAGACCAGCAATTAGTATTATGATACTCAGCTTTAATATGAGTAATGACTATTGTTCTGAGGCATTATAAATATCTATGAGTGCTTCTAACTATAATTATACAGTGCAACACGCAGATTAGATTGCATTATACGTATGTTAATAATGCATTATAGACATGGGCGTCATATTAAGTGCTAACTTATCTCTTTTAGCAGTAATCACACTATAAAAGGCCCAACACAAGCTACTCTTCCTGACTTTTGAAATATCTTTGCGATGCAGCACCCTTAAACATAATGCTTAGGTGAGGAAGACTGTCAGTCCTTCCCTCTCTATGTGATACTATAAAATTGGTCTGATATTTGCTAAAATGCCAGCACAAAGTGTTCACAAGCAAAAAAGATGGAAATCTACAAAACGCTAATGATAGAGAATCCTCTCTTTCCTGTTCAGAACACTCTGTACCAAACCGTATTACAACTGCTGTCCAAGGTGCTGATTGTGACACTGCAACACAGGAGCTGTCCATGGTGCTTAGTTTTCTCAGTGGGGGCAGAATTCCTGCTGAGACAAAATCTCAACATAATTCTATAACTGTTATTATTATTATCTATGTGCTGATTTGAATGTATTGCCCAATATGTTGATGGATAACATCTGTTACAAAAGCACAAGCTTATGGAGTGAAACAATGCATGCAAAGGCAGGAGCACTAGCTCGGTTTGCAAATCTTGCACTTTTATTTTTGTTATCTTTGAACGAATAACCCTGGGATTTATTATTGATTGTTACAGAATGCAGAGGACACAGATTGAGACAACAATGGTCAACATTGATGCAGAGTCTTGCATATGCTGATTATAAGCCCTACATATGAAGGTCAAAGTCCAAAACTACACTTCCTATATTGCAATTCAAAAGTGTCTCTTTGTCAGACCCTTCCTACCTGGTACATGACCTTTGTGTTAGCCAATGTGTTTTGTTATACTCAAGTAAAGTCTCACCAGAGTTACATTATTCTGCAGCCCAATGTCCAAGAAAGAAAAATGTTGGCATTGTTGGTATCATTTGGGGCGACTGTGGCTCAGGGGTAGAGCGGGTCGTCCTTCAATCAGAAGATCCTCGGCTCTGCTAGTCCATGTCGATGTGTCCTTGGGCAAGGCACTTAACCCCAAATTGTTCCGGAACATACATCAAATTGCCTTTGGTGTAGCTAGTGCTGATGGGCTGGTGGCACCTTGCATGGTAGCCCCTTCCATCAGTGTATGAATGGATGACTGACATAGTGTTAAAGCGCTAGTCGGGAAAGACTAGAAAAACACTATACAAGTACAAGTCCATTGACCATTTTATCATTTTACCATTTTACCAGTGCTCTCTGATACGTTGAATGTGACATTTTTACATTCAGTCAGAGCAAGTGCTGTATTATATCGAGCAACCGTTATTCAAAGTTACATGGTAAACTAGCGAGTATAACAAGCAATGAAAGACCACTAAGGTGTGTGGTTGTGATGGATGGGTCAAACAAACACAGGACTCTCAGCCAGTAGACCACTGTTAGAGTCCCGTGGGAAACCAAAAGTCAACATTGACTTTACTCTTGTTACGTAAGAAAGTCGGCTAAGGGCGGTAGTTATTTATTTAAGTTGTTACGGTTGTCATATTACATTATGATTTTAACACAAACTATGTGAATTCAACCGAGTAGTTTTGTTGCCTGAACCTAACCAATCGTTTAACAACCTCAACCATGGGTCATCGTGTGTTTCTGCAAGCTTGACACATGTAACACATTTGTGAAAGATATTTTATGTTCAGAAACGCAGACATTTAATGTATCTGTGTCAAGAAACGTACAATGCCAACATTTTTTCTGGCGACTGGGTTTTATTGGGTGTGTTGAATGAGTCTCTCTTCCAGGAATATGAAGTAATCCTAACCTTGAATAGCATTTGTTTTACTGCCCCCAGATGCAGCAAAAACACATCTTAAAAGTGACATAAGAGATGAGTGGTACGTATGTAATGTGCATAATTAGACGCTATCGAGGCTAAACAGACCGTCGTAAAGGATGTAAATCATTTAGCGGGTCGTTCCACATGACAGAGAGACGCAGAGACGGAAAGAGAGAGGCAGGAAAAAACTAAGTTGAGAGGACCAAAATAGAGGAACACAAAACAGATACAAAGCTGTGAGTCATAAAAGAGAGACAGAGGAAAAATCCAGAGTGGGAGAGAGAGACAGAGCCTCCAAAGGCTGTTAAAATAAAACCGGCTAAATTAGTTGATTATATAAATAAGCTCAGAAAATAGAAAAAAAACACTGAGCGAGGGAGGAAATGAAAGGCCAGAGGGAAGGAGAGCGCCATGGATAGAAGAACTGCAGAGAGAGAAGTGGGTAGAAATTCATTTTGAGGTTTGAAATTAAAACGGCTAAATGATCCGATTACCTAAACAAACCAAGTGATTTGAGTTTGGACACCAGTGAGTTCAAAGGGAGACGTGGAAGAGAGGAGGAAGCAAGAGTCATTGAAAATAGCTATTTCTAAACAAGCTCAGAGATTTGCAATGCTAATCATCGCGGGAGCGAGGTCAGCACGCCACTACAATCACCGGAAAATTATTATTTATTTAATTTGTTTATTTAATTTGCAGGGACAATGCACACCAATCAACAGTTGAACTGTAAGTGAGCCAGAGTTAGCCAGAGAGGCTAATTTCCATCTGCTGTCCCCGGCCAGATGTTTCAAGGCTAAAATTACATAATTTCAAATGAAAATGGAATTAAAATTCATAGACAAACAAACAGCAACGTATAGATAAAACCAATACACAGCAAAATAAAAGTGTACGACATTAGAGCAGAGCAGACATAACAGGCAAAACAAACCCACCTACAGTACAAGCACATATACAGTATTACACTGAGGCACATAACATACACATCAAACAATGGAAAATAGCCGCACTGAACAAGACAAATGCACATATAGGTGAAACAAGCAGGCAGGACAGACAGCACATCAATGCTTGCACACCTGATTGGCAACAAGCCATTGCTTAAGGCTGTGTTTGAATGTTTTGTACGTGTTTTGTGCGCGTATGTGTGATGGCAGAGCATTCCACAAGTGTGCTGCCTTCACAGAGAATGTAGATTTGCTAAACGAGCTTGACCTATGTGAAATGACACAATCACCTCTTGAAACAGATCTAGTGAGTCTGCTGCTTTGAGTGCTTTGTTTAATAAAATCACTAAGCGGAGGCGGGGCCATACCATGTACAATTTTAAAAACCAGACACACATCAGTGAATTTAATGAGGTTCTCCCAACTCACGATATGGTGTTTGATGAGGATATTGCAGTGATGGTGACTTTTGGGTTTTTAGAGCTTGTTTATGGAGAATATGAATAGATTGTAATGTTGTGCTGCTGGCTTGTGCCCAGCTGGTTAAGCAGTAGGTCAGATGGGGGACAATCATTGCATTCAAATACAGTTTCGCAGCCCGCATGGTTAGACAGTGTCTTATATATCTAAAATTCATGAGATTACATTGTAAGACCGTTGTCACATGTTTTACCTGCTTTTTAAAAAATCCTAAATATTTAAAATCTACACTACCTGTAGCCTCTCACCAGCAACATAAACAGCTGGCTCCGGTGACACTTTGCAAGCCCTCTTTGTGAAGAACATACAAACAGTCTTTTTAACATTCAGGTGAAGGCAGGAATCTGCAAGTCATTTAGTTACATTTGTCATTGTGGACGTGAGTTGAAGTGCAGCTTGTTCTTTGTTCTTTGCGTGCACATAAATCACTGTATCGTCAGCGTACATTTGAATATCACACCCATTGCAGACACCCGGCAAATCATTAATATATAAACTGAATAATAAAGGTCCCAAAATAGAACCCTGAGGTACTCCCACGTTAGATCTCAGAGTAGATGATGAAACATCACCCACTCTGACACACTGGGTTCTTCCTTCAAGGTAGGATTTCAGCAAGGCAAGAGACTCTCATAATCATTTTAATGCGCCAAAATGAACAAACATAGTGGTTCAACCAGAATATGACCGAGATGCTCAGGACCACACACGCACATATGCGATTAAACACACAAATGAAGACACTCAACGTGCTATTTCCTTAGTATCACACTGGTTCACAGGCATGCCTCTGAGCAAGACTAGAGGCTGCCAATCCAAGCAAAGCCCCGGACTAAAACTCCCATAATGCTCTGAAACACAACACAACATGAGGGTTCATGTGAAAGTAACCATGATTCAATTACGACTAAATAAAAGGGCTAAAAAAAATGTAGCAGCCTGACCCGACTCAACCCTGTTGGGAGAGGGGGGGGGGGGATAGAGCTCACAAACCCGAGCTCTATCTGCATACATTCATGTTCTTCATTTACACATTTCTACACACTCTTCTCTCTTTTATTTGGCTTTGAGCTCATGTCAATTAATGCTTTCTCCAATGCACACATACACACACTTAACTCAAGCCCAGAGGGCATGTTTGAATACATGCATCGGGTTGCACCGGTCAGAATGTCCAGAGGCACCGCTTGACAGAAACACACACTCTCTAAACCTTATCCATTAGCCGAGGGCTGCCGAGTCAATGTGCCAGAGGAAAAGAACAACACTAATTCATTTTAATAAGTGTGGCTTAGATGGAGAAAACCCTACAATATTTAAAAAGTAAAGTGTGTGTGTGTTTGCATGTTTAAGGTGATGATTTTAAGAGAATGCTGCTGGAGCAGGCGGTGATGGAAGAAGAATTGGAATATCTTACAAGTCCGGCAGTGCTATGCCTGCGAAAATGAATGCGCTGTAATTCGTAGATATCCCACAAAATCAATTTCTATGTAATCCACGTAATCATGAACCAGGAAGTATTAAGACCACAATCATCCACACCGGGTGGGTCGGAGTTGAAGTGGATGAGTCACTCAAAAACCTTTCTTTCAGCCAGGAGATCGCTCTTAGTGTAAAAAACGAAAGGTTTGATGTATTTGTCACGTAATTTCCGTAAAGGCACTTAGACCACATGCACGTAACGAGCGGATATTGACACATAGCACTATGAACATTCGTAAAAAAACAACCAACAGATGAGGAGTAAATGTTTAGTAAGATATCATACGAACCGTCGTTTGAGCAATACAAGAGCAATACAAGAGCCGAGGCATACTGAACGAAGAGTGATTTGTTCTGTTAGCGAGGAAAAACGCAATCATCGTATTAATGATGACGTCCTACAACGTTGTACAAGCACTAGTACGACCACATGAAAATACTCCAGCATTAAAATGTTTTACTCAAGTCAAAGCACAAAAGTATTATCAGAAAAATATACCCAAAGTATCAAAAGTGATGCCCCAAGTAGCAGAAAGTGGAAACAAGTGAAGAAGTAACTTATATCAAGCTTTTCACAATCACTCTTAGTTAAATCGAACTAATCCTCCTTCCTAAGAGCAGACTTTCAAAGATGTTTGCTACGCCGCCTTTCAGTAAGAAGGATTACTCTTAGCTAAGAAATGGTTGTAACTGTAAATTAGATGTCGATGTATTGTAGTTTCGCTGACAGTTGCGATTTGGCTACTGAATGTACTACAATGAGAAAGTAAAAATGGAGGACCAACATTTGGTCGCTGTGACAAGTCTTGGGTCAGTTACATTCTGATTTCCGCCTCTGACATCCTTGCTGAATAAGATAAGATAAGATAAGATAAGATAGACTTTATTGTCCCGAAAGAAAATTTGTCTTGGAAACATACAGTGTCTGCTGTTAAAACAATACAAAATAACATATTGCATACATGCATTACATACACACATACAAGTCCACATGCACAGACTGCCATCAACCAACAAATACATTTCACACTGCCCATCGTACAACACACCTGTAGTGTATAGTTAAGATACTAATCGGCGTTACAGGGGTCAGGCTCTGGCTAGCTTGCCATTTCGGGCTTTGATGGACAAGGGGACAAAGGAGTTCTTAAAGCGGTTGAGCCTGCACTGGGGGACTCTGAAGCGTCTGCCTGAGGGAAGAAGCTGGTATTCAGGGTGGAGGACATGAGCGGGGTCTGAAATAATCTTCTGGGCCTGTCTGATGATAGTGTAGCCGCTGTTGAACCCTAGTGCAGACATTTTCTACCTGAACACAGTCAGTTTGTTGTCAATGTGTATGCCCAGGTATCTGCAAGAGTCAACCTGTGCTATGTGCTGGTCATGGATAACCACTGGTGAGTGGTCTCCAATGTATTTGGGGTCGAATACCATCTCTTCTGTTTTCTTGACGTTGAGGATGAGGAAGTGTTTGTCACACCACTGGACAAAATACCGACCCAGCGACTTGAAACACTTGGTATTCAGAAATCATCTTGTATTGCACTTGACCGTGAAGTTGTTTCCACGTTGCAGTCACTTTCGCAGTCCGTGTATGTGTGTTTTGCTTCTTTCAACTAACGTCTGGCGTCTGCAACTTTCCCACTCACTCCATTTGGAAGAGGGATCCACTCTCTCGCTTGCATTTTAAATCATCTTCAAAGTGAAAGGGTAGCTTGTGCTCTGTCTGCGTGGGTGCTAATAATTTGATAAGGGTAAGAACATCTCGTCTACCTTTTGTGGTTCTAAGTGTAGGCACGCAGATGTGTGTGCCCTCCTCTCCGGCTTGTTTTTCCCTGACAGCCAAAAACACCTTTCGTGAATAAAACATCAGGTATAAAGCCTCAGTATATAATCCAATCTGACGGCCCCAACAGCCAGTAACGGTTGAGCTTCAGATGGCTGCTGATGGGGTTGTGAGGGCTGTATAAAGATTATATGAAGAGTGTAACCTTATATTTTTCAATCACTAATTGACTGTTGATTATAACCCCTTCCCTGAACAGCAGTTGTAAACTTTGGATTTCTAAATACTAAACACTACAATATTTAAATAGTTTGGTGAGCGGTGTCTTTTCTCAGCCGATTTCAAAGCTTTTGGGGGGGCTGCAATAAACACTGTTTTTAATAACATAGGCTGCAAACATTAGCATGCCAAGCTAACAACTAGCAACCTACAGTAACATATTCCAGCGTCAATGTCATTAGCTAGCGCCATTTTGTGGGGTTACAGTTTAAGTGTATTATAAAGTCCTTTTCATAACAGTATTTTCACCTGATAGTGTTCCCCCACCGTGTGGGCAACTCGCTCTTACTACCAACTCTTTAAATACCGACTTCTGATACCAAAGCAGTAGCCTTTAGCGTCTGTGACTGGAGGATTGGATTGGTCAAACAAACACAGGACTTTCACACAGGAGACCACTGTTCATGTGAAACCAAGTCAACGTTTGCTTATTTTATCGACGTTTTGTGATGTAATTTCCGTGCTTTGCTAATGCCAGTTACGCACAAACCATGAACTTTTACTAAGCCTAACCAAGTAGTTTTCCAGTGAAAATTATAGTTTGAAAAGTCCATATGCATGTTGAGCGGAAACTAACACGCTGTCCTAGACATGTCCAAAGCTGTTGCTAGAGGGGTAACTAGAGCGTCATAGTTTGAAGCTTAGGGCCACCGACTGAGAAGTGGTATTGGGTGAGTTCGGAGTGAGAAGGTGTTGGTGTGGAAGCTGGTCCTCTTATACGAGTAAGAATAACATTCGCATTTCCATCCTGCTTTATTGCTTTATTTGGGGGAAATTTATTATCATTATTATTAAAGTTGTTATCCGAAATTGCACCACATTGTCATTTCAGCCGGCAAGATCAACATTTGCTATAAATGAGAAGCCTGTCTTTGCCACTTTCAAGAAACGACCGTGTCATAAATGACTATAAATTGAGTGGATTGTTATATGAACTGCATATGTGCCATCCGAGAACATAAAGTTTGACCGACGGGACAACATAACAAACGGAACAATGATTGCTTGTTGGTAAAGTCTGTAAAAGTTGCTAGCATGCAACCAGAGCCTGTTTTTAGTCATTAAGGATATGTTTTTTTCCCTGCATGCAATGAAGTTTATATCATCAGCAGAACATCAGTCTTGCGAGGTGTTTAGTGTGTTTATGTGCACTCAGTTCCCCGCAGAAAATCTCATATTCCACTCAAGTCTTGCACCAGTTAATCTGTTTACATTTGAATGTTCATATCCCAGTCATACATAAATCACCAAATATCATTAACATGCAAACGAGGCTTAAGCAGCGGGTGAGAACAAACTGTAAATAGGACGAGGTGTAAACATGCCTCGGTATTAAAAGAACTACCTTCCATCCATCTTGGATTGTCATAATTGGGATACGAATGTTATTACGGGATGGGTGGAGGCGTCTTGAGATGCACCTTTTTTTGGGTGGAAATAATCTAACCTGACTTCGGGAGTCAGTGTGCAGCCGGTGAGGTGACGGTGGACTTAAACTTTGGGCAGGTTATTTAAATAGGTCAGGCCTTCGTTGTGTAGGTGGTTTTTCCTTGACAGGTAAAAACGCCTTTGATGAATAAAATATAATTTGTGAAGCTTCACGACATAATCCCATCTGAAGGTCCCGACCACCCGTAACACGCTCCTCTCTCTGATGATGGACATTGGTTTTTAATTGCCGTGTGGACTAGTGTGTGTGTGTGTAGCTGTGGGTCTGTCTAGGGAAATAAGGCTAGAAGATCCACTCCAAAATCCAAATGCCCCGATGTGTGTGTTAGCATTGATGACGACGGATGTTGATCA
This sequence comes from Leptoclinus maculatus, assembly GCA_032191485.1. NCBI lineage: Eukaryota > Metazoa > Chordata > Actinopteri > Perciformes > Stichaeidae > Leptoclinus > Leptoclinus maculatus. The sequence continues at coordinate 22,791,349 of JAVDOI010000011.1, read as the reverse complement.
TTGCATTTCATCACTAGAGTTTTATAGAAATAGTACCACATGTTGTTTTATTGTTTTATATATTGATATTTCCCACAGCACTTGAAGACAGTATGTGTGTTCGAGCTTTAGAGTTTAAAGGGGAAATGATGTCTCGCTAACTAATTATTGGCGTAAGAAACATGGCAGCCCTGTTATTGACTGTGTGTCAGTGTGTGTGTGTGTGTGCTAAAAATACATGAACTCAGCAAGACACTTTTGTCTTGTGTCAGTCTCCTGGAAATAGCTTGAAGCGGTGGGGTGGGGGTTTGGCGGGTTGATGTACTGAGGGGACGGATGGACGAATGACGAGTGAACACAAACAGAGACAGAGCGAGCATATAAAACACAGAAGAGAGAGATAAACACGATAGAAACAAAAAAGACAGAGAGAGAGAGATAGAGAGAGGGAGAGCCTCTGGCCTGTTCTCGTTCTCCTTGTTTTGGAGTGGTTTAATGGCTGCCGCAAAACACACACACACACACACTCATACAGACACTCTGGACCAGACAACTTACAGACCATGCATCTTGTGCTGCATTTAAGCGCTGTTGGAGATATTGCTGTTACAAATCAAGCGGACACAAACACTAAACAGTGTCGTAGTGGCTGAATATAATGGGGAAACACATTTTGTGCCCTGACATGATTGTAAATGTGTAACTACATCACATGTAATCTTAAAGGGTCGGTCCACTTCCTAGGGTAGAATGGACTGGAATGGAGTGAGACCGGAAAGAGACAATGCTGGTGAAATGTTGTTGTCAATGCTTCCGACACCGCAAGTGGAATTCGTCCCAGAGACAGAAATCTGAATTTCTCATTTCTTCACCCCACTCTCTAGAAGAGAAGGTCAATGAAGGAGAATTCTGCAAACACAGGGTTAGGTTTTTTTTATTTGTAATTCCGGCACTACCTGTGTGTGGCGCTGCAGAGCTGGGCTGAACATGATGAAATAACATTTCATCATCAATATAGAACGGATGCGAAACTGCTTTATTTAACCCATTGTTATTGTTGTTATTTATATAACTATTAGTTTACCGGATAAAAAACAAGCTTTTGTCTCGAGTGGGTTTCTACCCTCGTACTGTACATACTGACCCCCACTGGGTACATTTTCAACTTTTGAGCTATAAACGATTATAGTCGGCCCATATTTCAAGCTATACTAAGTAACTAAACAGAGCAGATATCTCATATACTAAAGTAAATGACCTTGATGCTGAAATGTTCTTATTTTATACAAACATATAAAATCACTGTCTAACTGTTTCTCCGACAACACTGGAAGAAAGATTTGAAAATTGTTGATAAAGATTGTGAATGGGTTGGATATCTCCAAAACTGGAAAAATGAAACCCGAATCTGCATGGTTGGATACCACTAGAGGCATGAGAATAAATAAATAAGTAGATTAAATAGATACAATTGCCTCATAAAAAGGGTTGGCCAACCCCATAAACCGGTGTAACTCAAAGAAGGATATGGAATTTTAAAGAAAATAAAGTGAATGTGGAAGAGCATTTTATGCACATGTTGCTAATGGCTTTCTTTGTGGAGACAAACGACTGAAGGTCATACATTTAAACCAATTGTTATCATTCATCTCTACATTGCTGGTTGTGAGGACCACAAACCCAGTATTGTCCTTGCTGTGATGAATGGTAGATGTGACATTAATGTGGCGGCAAATGTGGTCGCCGTACCAACAGCTCTCACTCTTTCAGTTCTCACACACACATGAAGCAACTTTTTAGCTGCTCTGTGAAAATACAAAAGCATGTACTCGGCTCACCGCTCTGCTCCCCCATTGCTGCCTGAAATAAAACAGTAGCAGGCCTGTACACTTCCACCAGCTAAGTGTAACGCTCGCTGAAGTAGAGAACCGCAACAACACGGCGGTTGGACTGACCTCCCTCACACCCACCCACTGAAAGTTAACTTCGCCTGCAATCCTCGTGGAGAGATGGGAGACGGAGAGTCCTGGTATTGGACAGAGCAATAGATAGCTCCATAAAGACGGAGGGATTTGTAGCCTGGACCTGTGTGTGTGTGTGTGTGTGTGTGTGTGTGTGTGTTCGATGTGATGGGACGGAGTTTATGAACCCATAAAGTCTTTGGGGATAAACATCTCACACAACACCACGAGGTTGAACGGCAAGTAGAAAGAAATAGAGAAAGAAGAGCTATGAGGTTCATTTAAAAGACAACAGAATGGGGGAAGTGTCTCTGTCTCTCTTGCTCTCCCCCTCTCTCTCTCTCTCCCCCCCCCCCCCCTCTCTCTCTCTATATATATATATGTCTCTCTCTCTCTGTAGACATTTCTACTTTGGTTAAAAGCCTGTTCCAGCATCCCCTGCCTAAAAATCCTTATGTAAGCCCCATCTACTGTGTGTGTGTGTGTGTGTGTGTGTGTGTGTGTGTGTGTGTGTGTGTGTGTGTGTGTGTGAGCGTGTCCTTGTGTATTTTCATGCATGCATTTCTGCTCACTGCAATCCATTTTTCAGTGCAGGCAGTATTTTTCCAGCACTGCCTCTATGTGTACGTGTAAGCTATTCATGCTTGTGTGTACAGACAAATACAGGAGTGTGTTTGTGAACGTACATGTTTGGTATCTGTGTCTGGTATCTGTGTCTGGTCACTCTTCATTGTGTGTATGTTAATGTGTGTGCAATCTCAGGACAGAATGTTCAGTGAAACGGTTATTGTTTACAGTCCAATGAGCAACTTCAGATGCCAGAATGGCAGAGAGAGAGGATTGTTGTTCACAATTAGCTAGTTTACACTACGCTAATAGTTTATTTTATAGCTAATGGAAAGCTAAATCATCTGAGCCAATGGGTTCCGAGATTGCAATGTTTTTCCGCCAATGTGTTTGCGAAAAGTTCTCAAAAGTGATTGGCCAGTAATATACCAGGAAACCAGAACGCTTCTGATTCCAAAATCTTGTCCGGTTGCCTGCAGATTCTTCATGCACGTACAGACTTTGGTTTATGGAGAATTTCTATAGGACTGGGTTATAGCAAACCTTCTCTATTACATGTATTAAACAAGTCACTTTCAAAACTAGCTTATTTTTCTAGTATTGCAGTCAATTTAAAGCACCATACATTTACGATGTGAAAATGTAACATGACGTTTTGAAATAAAATAGAACAACTTGAGGTTTAGGCAATACCAACAATACTTGGTTAGGTTTAGGGAAATGGTTTGGATTTAAGTATGTCTGTAACATACCTCACATAAGTACGTAAGTTACTTAAAAAATACTGCAAAATAAGTCAATGTTGACTTTAGGTTTCACACAAGAATCTCCCTAGTGAAAGTCCTGTGTTTGTTTGACCCGTCCAACTACCCAAATGTCCTGCCTGCATGGACTTTGTCACTCTTTATGCTCCATCACCAAACTCCTTCCTTTGCCCCCGTCATAACTACTACGGCCACGAGGCCAGCGTTTGTTTCGGTGACAAACCATGATGATGACAGCCTTCTGTAGCAGCCCTTCTAACTCATATATATATATATATATATAAAGCTGGTAACCACTGATAACGGCCAAAAGCATTTTCGAACTGGGTCCAACCGCGTCTGCAGCTATGCTAGTAGCTCTGTGGGTTTGTACTTAGCCACAACAATGCCTTGAGCTAAATGCTAACCTCCACCCGCTAACATGCTCGCATGTTATCATCTAATCAATCCTCAGTCCATCCAATAGTTATTGATACATTCACTTTGGACCAAAGAAGTGTACACTGACCAACGTTGCAATAATATTCATCACATTAAAATAATGTTCAGTTAGCGTTCTAATCCATCATAAACGTTAGCAGCTGATGACTGTGAATGACACTGCCAATACTGTCTGAACAAGTTTGCCAGGCTTGTGCCAAAGCAATCTTCTTTTTGTAATACTATAAAGAACTGTTTAAGAAATTGAGATATTCAATGTCACTCCATGTAGTCACCACATAGACTGTTCAGTTTCAAGCTTGACTCAATCACAGCTGGTTTTCACTGCCCAATTATGATTTATGAGCAGAAAATACAAGAGGGTTCCATTGCTTCAAACCAGCAACATTGTGACATCAGCAGCTTTATACCATCCTGGGCTCCTTATTATGATTTTTTATTTATTTATTTTTTATTTAATTTTGAAGAATCAAAGGCTCCTTTGAAACATTATAGCTCATTAAAAAAATCGACCCAAAGAACACTTGAAGAATCCTTGCGTCTTCCTGTGTTTGATCATTCTTGACAAAGTAGCTTGAATTAGGTTTTTAAAGCATGTTTTGAGAGCAAAGCTCTCTCTCCCATGGGTCTCTTTGCTTTTCTACTTCTTGCAGTGTGGAAGAACTTAGAGCTCAAACGTCCAGTCTCCCAAACTGCAAACATGGCTTTGTACAAAACCAAGAAAGAAAGACAAAGAAATAGAAGGAAATGAAACACAAGAGAAAGAGATTAGACACAATCAACAATAGCCTGCTCTTCATTAAATTCAACACAACTGAAATTTTCAATAATTGATAATTCACAATCAAGTCATGTTGCTAAAACACAACAACCAGCTGACAACGTTATTAGCACCAAAACCAACAACAAGCCAAACAGAGCCAGCATTCAGCTTTTCATTAATATTCAGGACGCAGGTGGAGGACAGCAGCCTGGCACTGTGGGGGTGTAACACACACACACACACACACACACACACACACACACACACACACACACACACACACACACACCCTCTCTCTCTCCTTGAACCCCCTGTTCTAAGTCTTGCTTCCATCAAAACACCAGAGTAGCAACTCATTCTTTTTCAGTCTCTCTGCTTTATACTAAGCTAGTCTACTACTGAACCTCTCTCTCTCTCTCTCTCTCTCTCTCTCTCTCTCTCTCTCTCTCTCTCTGCTTTATACTAATCTAGTCTACTACTGAACCTCTCTCTCTCTCTCTCTCTCTCTCTCTCTCTCTCTCTCTCTCGCTCTCTCTGCTTTATACTAATCTAGTCTACTACTGAACCTCTCTCTCTCGCTCTCTCTCTCTCTCTCTCTCTCTCTCTCTGCTTTATACTAATCTAGTCTACTACTGAACCTCTCTCTCTCTCTCTCTCTCTCTCTCTCTCTCTCTCTCTCTCTCTCTCTCTCTCTGCTTTATACTAATCTAGTCTACTACTGAACCTCTCTCTCTCTCTCTCTCTCTCTCTCTCTCTCTCTCTCTCTCTCTCTGCTTTATACTAAGCTAGTCTACTACTGAACGTCTCTCTCTTTCTCTCTCTCTCTCTCGCTCTCTCTGCTTTATACTAAGCTAGTCTACTACTGAACCTCTCTCTCTCTCTCTCTCTCTCTCTCTCTCGCTCTCTCTGCTTTATACTAATCTAGTCTACTACTGAACCTCTCTCTCTCTCTCTCTCTCTCTCTCTCTCTCTCGCTCTCTCTGCTTTATACTAATCTAGTCTACTACTGAACCTCTCTCTCTCGCTCTCTCTCTCTCTCTCTCTCTCTCTCTCTGCTTTATACTAATCTAGTCTACTACTGAACCTCTCTCTCTCTCGCTCTCTCTCTCTCTCTCTGCTTTATACTAAGCTAGTCAACTACTGAACCTCTCTCTCTCTCTCTCTCTGCTTTATACTAATCTAGTCTACTACTGAACCTCTCTCTCTCGCTCTCTCTCTCTCTCTCTCTCTCTCTCTCTCTGCTTTATACTAATCTAGTCTACTACTGAACCTCTCTCTCTCTCTCTCTCTGCTTTATACTAAGCTAGTCTACTACTGAACCTCTCTCTCTCTCTCTCTCTCTCTCTCTCTCTCTTCTCTCTCTCTCTCTCTCTCTCTCTCTCTCTCTCTCTCTCTCTCTCTCTCTCTCTCTCTCTCTCTCTCTCTCTCTCTTCTCTCTCTCTCTCTCTCTCTCTCTCTCTCTCTCTCTCTCTCTCTCTCTCTCTCTCTCTCTCTCTCTCTCTCTCTCTCTCTCTCTCTGCTTTATACTAATCTAGTCTACTACTGAACCTCTCTCTCTCTCTCTCTTAAAGTAAAAAGTTTAAAAGCTCCACCTAGTCGTGTCAATTCTGGTTGCAAAAAAACCAAGATGGTGACGGCCGAAATACCAAACTCAAGGCTTCAAAACAGCAATTCACAAACCAATGGTTGACGTCACAGTGACTTCATCCACCTCTTAAATACAGCATATGGTACAACTGAATGCAACACTATTGATGCCTTTAAGGTGACAACGTACGAAAGAGTACACCTTTACCCCCGTTGTGGATGATTCATTGCATTGAGACTACACTGACATGTATAGGACATAGAGATCAGGGAGGCAGTGGGATGCAGCTCGGAAGAGGACAGTCTTTTTGCCATTCTTAACAGATACAAAGACTTGTGCCTTTAGACGAGAAACACCGACACTTTTCAAACAAACTGTGACCGTGAGAGCAATTTTGTCCGTAACACATACCTAAATAGGTTGACATGAGTTCAAATTAAGTAAGTTTGGTAAGATGACTATCATAGCAAAAGGGATGTTTGCCCTTGGTTTAGCATTGGACTGTATAATTGGTTGCAGTGGAGATGATAGGGTTGAGAGTGAAACCTTGAACAGCAGTTGGATCATTTCAATATATTTTATAACTATTTTACTTTTGTTAAAGTTGCCTTCAAGCCCAAGAGTATTTGGACAGTCAACACTGTAAATATTGGAACAAGTGACAAACTCCAGGCATTAAAAAGCATAATTTTCATCATCATAAAAAATAAAATTGACATATAATTTGTTCACTGTTTCCAACATTAATCTCTGTCACTACCATTCTCCTTCTCCCATCTGTACGCGATACAACCTTCATTCCTTCACTTCCTGCTCCTCTGTCATTTCCTCCCCCTCTCCAGCCCTCCTTCCCTCCGGACAGCAAAAGCTCTTCTGTCTCCCTGAAGGTCTACTGTCAAATACACGCTTACCTCGGCACTCTGGGCTGATATGTGTGTGTGTGTGTGTGTGTGTGTGTGTGTGTGTGTGTGTATCCCTACATCTCTACACTAACCGGCCCTGCGCACCAAGGCGTCTATGGGATTTGACAGTTTTACTCAACTCTGTCTTTTGGGAAACACACATAGGGATGAGAGGGCGTGCACAGGACTTACTGTATAGGGGAATGTGTGTGTTCTGTGTGTGTGTGTGTGTGTGTGTGTGTGTGTGTGTGTGTGTGTGTGTGTGTGTGGGTGTGTGTGTACGCATTGGGAAACCCCAGAGAACTCACAGCTCAATCGCACACACAGGAGTTTTAAAAGTTAAGAAGTAAAATCGCTCATGTACAGAGAGAGGTCGTTAAAGAGTAAAAGTAGCGTGAAGGTTTCAACAGTACCAGCTACACATGAAGTGATTAACAAGTCGACCTTTTATCAACAGCACACTGGTCTTCCTCCTCAAGGTCAAACAACCGTGTGCATTGACAAATAAATTGTGTACAAGCTTCAATACAGCACGTGAGAATGTTATATCAGGCACCCTCACTACACCTGTAGTCACTCAGTGAATGAGCACAATGTCTTTTATATTTTCAGTTATGAAATTCAAATTAAATTATAATTAATTTAATTTAATTTTAAAATAATTAAAAATATTTTTTTAACAAAAAATGATGAAAAAATTGAGAATTTAAAAATTGAATTAATGAAGAAAGAGTAAAAAAGTAATTAAAGTTGTGAAAAATAATATTTATCTAATTTTATTTTTTTAAGTATTTATTTTTTGCTTTTTGTTTTTGTTTTTGTTTTTCAAAAGCCGAGAAGAGCCATTGCACCTGTTCAACAGCTAGGTACATATTTGTGATCACATTGCAGTTTGAGTGTCTTTCTGCTGCTGTGCAGAGAGGAACCTCCATCATAGCACATGAATAATAAAAGACATAAATCAGCTCAGATCAGCAAACAGATGCGATGCATATAGTTCACACAGCCCCGACGGTCTCTCTGTGTGTGTGTGTGTGCGTGTGTGTGTGTGTACGCGTGTGTTCTTTGCAGGCCAGCTTACGTCCTGTAAGTCCGTTATAATAATGGTGGGAAAAGTGTTCCATCTAGCTTTGCTTCAAAATCCTTGAACCTAATTACATGCAGGACCAAACGCATCAATCACCTTAATTACATTTAGTAGCTATTAAGACGAATGGTAGGAAGGCGCTTTGTTAAGATATGTATTGATTTTGATATTATGGTCAAATTAGATTACTTACTCACACATTCTAATCCTGTAATGAGTGTCTGGTCACAATGTATCTCCCAGGCTTTCTGCTTCCAAGACAGACTGTATCTATCAGCCCAGACCTTCTCTGGTGAACATGGCCGAATCAACCCAGCAGGCCACCACGGGCCATGAGCTTTGGGCCCCTGTTAAACCACCAATCCCCCCTTACTCTGTACCCTTTCACCTTCAAGTGCCCAGTAAGTAGAGTGTGCACACTGCAAACTACACATGGCAGCTTAATCATATTTTGCCCACAGCCCCAGAAACCAACCGCAATTCCTGAGATGGAATACTACCTACCCCCAGGTCTGTTGATTTAAACCTGCAACACACTTTTCCTGTACTCCTGTAAATTGAGTTTTAAGAAGTTCACTTACAAATGATTGGAAAATGTTCCCTTGGGTTTGTTTCTGGCGTTGAATAAAAGTAACACTTAATACAGTCAAGGCAAGTGGCAACTTGTGGTCATTACATTGAATGCAATTAAACTCTAGGGACACATTTTCAAAAAATGTTAAATATCAGATTTGTATTTGGAAGAAGCGCTCATGGCTTACAATTACAACACAAAAGAAACACAATCTCAGCGCAGTCAAATGATTGAAAAGTGATACAATTTACTTTTCACATGCAGCTGTGTAACCAAAGTGACTTTATATATTTCTATGTCTTATTCATCTGCTGAAGCCACCCATAGTTAAAGTTGTAGTCTTTATAGTTGGCGAATCAAAGCCGCCGAGCAGAGTCGCACTCCTGTGCTGTTCCATTGCAGCAGCATACTTACCCCGGCCAGTCTAACAAGGCCTTCAGGGCTGCAATGCTTTTAGAAACTAGGTTGAGAGAGTTACTCATAATTTGGCCTTCGGAGCACTGAATTATGAAATGAGGTAGCTCATTTAACCTGTCGCCAGACAAACCGCGGTGGAAGAAGCTCTATGAGCTCAGCACAGATGACGGATTGTTTTCACTTGTTTTAACATCGTCGGACTGAATGAGACATCGACATGCTCGTTATGTGAACATTTATTTTTGCCAGAGTAGCATGGTATTTGGTGCCAAGATTGGGGGGGAAAAAAGGTCTCACACTGAGTCAGAGTTTTGCCTTGAGGGGGAACAACAGAACACACCAGGTCTAGTTTTGTGTTCCTGTTTCATGGTAGCTTTAAAAGCACAGCTTGTCTCCTCCTACCACACAAACAGAAATAGATAGCATGCTAGCAGGCCAACATTGAGGGACCAGCCACCGAGAGGAACGTGGATTAGCATGCTACCCATTAGCTATTCCTATCTGAAAACGTTAACGTTTATACTAAAAATAGGTCAGATGGTGGTTCAAACACTGCTCCATGGCCTGAGGTAGTTCAGACCCAACAAAGATGAGAGGACATCGTGATCCAGCATGTATTTTAACAGGCGACGTGTGCTCAGAGGGATGCAGAAAAGCTGAAAGGTGGGGAGGCACATCGAGACACAACAGATGCAGGATGCTTGTTGAAATCAGAAACGAGAACATGTTTATCAGCCTTTCCATAGCAGGTATCAGAATACATGTTTTTTTGTAGCATGTTAAACGGGCCATGGCTGCCAATACATTTTCCTTTATTGAATTATTATTATTCATGTTAATGAGTTGGCGGTTGTTGTTGCACAGCCAGCAAAAATGTGTGCAAAAAGGCCTCTGAATTAAAGTTAGCCTCGTGGACTTGATCTTTAAAAACTCCTAATTCATGCTTTGCCGGTTCTTTCCACAAGACTACAAGCAACAACTTCTGAAATGTTTGTCTTCTGAATGGAGTTTTGATCTGTGCTCGACTATGCTAACATTGTAGCTGCTCCATCAACACTCAAAATAAATACGGCAGCAATTGTCATTGTTTGTACCGTTTATTTAGTTCATGCTTTACACACATTTCGACTCATAGTTCCGTCAGGTCTCTGTACGAATATGAGGTACTATTGTAGAGCTCTGGGCTCACACAGAGGACTACAATATTGTGTCCTAAATTCTTGATTCAACAATGTCAGGATGTCAGCGACGACAGGAGAATCTCACCACTGAAAGGGCTTCTCAACACAACATCAAACAAATATCTTGCTCGAATTGAAGTATTTTAGTTTGCACGACTTTGCGTTTGGTTTGAACACACCATTACACATGCCCCAGGTACAATGGGCACAACGTTTAACCATGAGCATTAGCTCCAAATCCACAAAACCTTGATGTAAATCTATGGAGCACAGCCCGATAGTTGTCGGTCACCGGTCGCAGCTTGCTAATGCTACACTATGATTGGCCAGTTTGCATTCAAGGGGACTTAGCCAAAGGTCAATTGCATCAATGTAATCTCAAATAGATTTGCAACATTATTTCATATAAACTCAACGTGGTGATTTTGTTAAACATGTAGTGTTTTTGCTTCAGCCTCTGCTGGTTACACTCGCAGATGTAAAGAATCCTGTTTCCTGTTGGCCTTTAGGCTCTGTGTCGAGAACGTTTTCATGCCACCGTGTTGGTACTCCTTTTGGTAGGTTTTCTCTTCATACATATTTCCAGCCTGAGTGTGAGCCGATATTAAAAAGGCTAAAAGAAAAGATTCCAGGGGGAATAACTTAAAACTGCAGGCAGCACCCTAGTCCTAATGAATCATAATTTATTCAAAATGAAAATCATTGCAACCAAGCAGGTACAAAAACTGTTTAACGAGCAAAGCAGGACGACACACACACACACACACACACAATATCTGCGCCTTCGTGAAGTTGCAGTCTCAGCACAGTTCTCTGTCAGCCTTTGGTTGTCACGAATATGATGAGGTCAGAAGTTTGGGGGCGGAGTTTGATCCTGATTGACAACGACAGCCCTGACATAATCTCTACCAGTCAACCAGCCTCCCACTAGACCCTCTCTGTGTGTGTGTGTGTGTGTGTCAAAGCCAAAGACAAATTGTGTTTCAGCGTGAATGCATGTGTCTTTCTGTAGCTGTGTGGCTATGCATGTCCGTGTGTGTGTGCAGTTCAGCGTGTCCAGGGCAGATCATAGCAAAAAGGGTAAAACTGACAAAACATGGAGAGATTTTTTTTGACATGTATCTCTTTATGTATGTGTGTTTGTGTGCACAGCAATGCATGTGTGTATTTGGGAGATAAAGCAAAAGTGACATGGAGGAGAGGCAGATATATTCGGCCAAGAGATTGTGTCAATCTTTTAGTGAGACCCTATCTTCCCTCTGGATTTACACCGCCTCTCTCCGTCAGAAAAGAACACACTCACCAGATATTGGCTCTGTGCTGAACGGAACTGTGTTCTGTAAAAGGTGTCTATTTCTCACAGGATGGAGCAGATGGTGAGGCGTTTCTAAACCGCAATAAATATGATTCTTCAATTAAATATCCCATCTTTTGCATTTCCACTTCATAATGAGATCATAACCATGTTCACTTTGATACATTTGCATGATTAGAGCAAACAACTAAGACCGACCACTGAGAAGGCTGCTGGGAGATTTGTTTCTAGCATGTTAAAGCCAAAGATGACAAGAGAGGGGGTGGGCTGACTGGAGGCAAGTACAGTAGGCTTATGGAAAATGTAATAATTTAGCAAAACACCAATCATCCCCACGATGGTCTCATTTTTCATAGTAATTACATAAAGGCACCATCACATGTAATTGATTACATTTTTTTAGTTGAAGGATACCGTGAGATGAGCCACTTTGTTTTTCAAGAGGGTAACTATATGTGGAAGATTTCTATATTAACAAGCAATTAAGGCAATTAAAGAAATGGTTCCAAACGAATAAAATCCAGAATTTCCAAATGAAAAGTTACGGCGTCACCAAAGTTATTTCAGTTCATCCTCTGGGGAACATGAATGGCTGTACCAAATTTCTTGGCAATTAATTCAATAGTTGTTGAGACGTTTCACTCATAACCACAAATATCTACCTCACGATGTTACCATGAGAGCAGTCAAGGGGATCACCAAGATCATTGGGATGTATCCTCTGGAAACAATGCATGTCTGTGTAGAACTGTGTGCCAATGATATGTAGCAGATTTTGAGATATTTCACGCAATAAATGTAAAGTTTGACTTACTGGTGGTGGTAGATGAAAAGTCAAGGGATCACTACAGTCATTATGATTTATCCTCTGGGGACCATGAATGTCAGTACTCATTTTCATTGCAATCCATTAAGGGTGCTCCGATCATGATTTTTTTGCGGCTGATGACCGATCGCTGGTAGCAATTTCTCAGAGCCGGTCAACAACCTGTTCCGTTCCTCTGCTCCTACTTTGTGTCTCTGTGTGTGTGCCTGTTTGCGCTTTTCTCTCGCTCTTTGTTTAGACACAAGTGACAAATGTGTGGAATAAGTAGGTCATTTAAAAAGCACAATCACAAACAGCAGTGATAGCCTACCAGGCCAGCAGGAAACAATTGACCAGGCAGACGCTGAAGCTGAGAAAACAGGCAAATACGCATTGAAAAAACGTTTCACTTAGGAATCGATGCATCATCTGATCGGCTCTTCTGATGGGTCGTCATAGAGACCAGCGATTAAGCCATCAGAACAAAAATTGTCCTATAAAGATTTGTGGCCGATTAATCGGAGCACTCTAGTTATGGAATTTATAAGCTACAAAAACATTGACAAAATACAAATAGCTCCATGAAAAATGACCAAACTCTATTTACTAGGGAATATTGAAGGATGAGGTTAAAAGCTCTTAAAAAAGCAAAAAAGGCCAGCGAGTGGATTTAGTTTAAACTTCAAAATGTCAACGTTCAGTCAATTGAATTATACTATGTTAATGAATCAGCAGTCTGCTGAAACAAGTACAACTAACTCCTCAATCAACTACATCAGAAGTCTTTAAACGTCCACATTGAGACGTCGCACACACACTGATATTGTCTAACATGTGAAACAGCTACACATGCTGCTCTGCGTGTCTGTGTGGTGTATAAAGGCTGACACAGGACTGCATTATTCACTGGATGGAGATCAGTTTGACCTCCAGGTTTGACCTGTTTTTTCAGATCTAACACATCCTCTGGGGCCACACACACGAATATACTCCTCATTGGTTTGACACCGAGACACAAATGTACTACACTGATGAAACGCTATGTGTAAATGTTTGTGAGTGTGTGTGTGTGTGTGTGTGTGTCAAGGTTGGTTCATTGAAAGCTAATACAGAAGCTGTGTGGTCTCAGAAGATCAATATTGTTATTCAAACAGGCTGGAGGAGACTATAAAAGCATTATTTCTTTCTCTCTCTCTTCCATTCACCACCGCTCTCTTTATCCTTCAATCCTCTTCTTCATCCCTCCATTACTTTTTCTTTCATACCCCTCCCTCCCTCCTTTTCTTTGTCTTAATTTACTCTCTCCTTCTCCTCCTCCTCCAGCTTTATCCTCTTCCATAAGTCCTCCTCCCACTTTCTTTCACATACATGTCTTTCTTTTCCAATTCTTCCCTCATCTTTCCATCCTCCTTCCTTTCTTCCATCCTTCCCTCCCTTCACCCTCTCCCTTGCACTGTTACCGGGAAAGGAATCCTTTGCAGTATTGATAGAGTACAATGTTAGAAGTAACTATGAAACTAAGCATCGGTCCCACACTTTAAAGAAAAAGAGAAAAAAAAGACAGGAAAATAAGAAAAATTATAAAAACAAACAACAAAACAAAAACTGGGTGAAAGTAGATAGATAGATAATCATCTGAGGCGAAAATACATATCCAAATAAATAAGTATATTTCATTGCAGCTAATAGGGAAACAATCGATGATGTCCAAGACTGAGGAGGTGCTGCAAAAGGGATCTGAAAAGACAATATAGTCAGTTTTATAGTCTTAAGAGATGGTCACAACCATTTTGAAAGATATGAGGGAGGATTTTCTAGAGAGTGGGTGGCAGGAAGTTATGACTAAATGGTTTGAGGTTGCAATAGAAATGTTAAGACTAATCACTAAACAGCCATTATTAGCTCGTACAGACACATTGTGAAAAAGGCCAGATAACAAATGATGTCATCAGAGCTCTGATGTACTGCCGGTGCGATGTAGAAGTAAGCCCCTCAATACTCTGTGGGCGTATCATAACGGAGAGTTTGTGGTCTTCCATTGAAGAAAGTAAAGTAATCCATTATAATACAGAAATACAAACTAGAAAAGTAAAAATAAAAAAGACTTTGGAAATGGAACACTACGTTCATTGGGTTAGTTTCATTTGTTTATTAACTGTAAAAAATAGACCGTTGTCATTTTTACTTGTCATAGTAGGAAAAGCAAAGGATGGTTCTGTCCCATTTACGTACCAGAGTAAGCCATGTCAGAATACCAGCACCCTGGAACTAGATCACTTATATGGAATGGAGCCACGATTAGTTATTAGTTACACCTGCACTCCATGTGTCACAATGTCCAAGGAGAGAACAGTCTATAGAGTCTTTAGGTATAATGGTGACACCTGCCTCTTCTCCTTTGACCCGTGTCTCATCTGGTAACTAGCTGGCCCTGTTCAGAGTTCCCTCCAGTCACCTGAGTCTGAGCCACAGCTGTTCTTAGGTAAGTCGTTAACGTCCTACTATGAATAGAACACAGTTCACAGTCTTTGTTTGCCTGATCATTAAAGGGGAACTCCAATGATTTTACACATCTAAGTCTGATTATAGGTAGAGGATCACTTCTGAATATATCAAAACAAAAGTTGCATAAAGCCTTTTGTGGCTCCAGAAGGGACCTGTGCAAAATAGAATAACTTGCCGAAAGTGATGTCACTTGAGTCATTGCCGGTTGGGGCTGAAAAAAAACAAAAAACTGGTGTGGAGTTAGATAGAAGTGTGGTTAACAGACTGTGTAGCTTCATCTCTGTTTGAGGCTCGCAGCTCAAGACTACGTAAGCCGGTACAAGCATAACACACCTGAATGGCTGAGCGAGCTGTTGCATTGTGGGAAATGTAGGCGTTTTGATGAGAAAAATGAAGGCATGGAATGAACGCTGCATCGATTCTCACTCCCAACTCGTCACGTAGGGACACTTGGTCAGGACCCCTTGGCATCACTTTTTAACAGACTGGGTACCACTTTAGTGTCATTTTTTAACCTGCACGGTAGTCTGATAGACTTCAACACGTGGTTAACATGACATTACTTATGTGAAATAAGTTAAGAAATTGACATTACTTCTTTAAGCAATAAAACTACGTGGTTATGTTGTGGAAAAAATATGGTTTGGTTTAAAATAAGTAAGTTTGTTACATAACTTAAGTTATGTATGTTACATATGTGGGGTAAATTCAGTTTGTTATGTAAGATTAGGGAGTTTCACACACAATAAGTTGGTTACACAGGAAACAAACAGCGGTCTCCTGGGTGAAAGTCCTGCAAAAGTTTGACCCGTCCATCCACCCCAACCTCCTCCCTATGTAGACTTTGTTGCTCTTTATACTTGATACTTCTCTATACTACCCACCTTGCTCCTTTTAATCCAGTTATAATTACTATGACCACTAGAGGCAGCCCTGCACGTCCAAAACTGACGCTAGGAGGGTTTGTGGAGCTTTATAGTTTGAGCATGAAGGGCCACTTACCAAGCTGCTGAATTTGATGAGTCCACCCTGGATCTGACCGTCCATCGTGAGTCTGATAATGTCATAGGGGTGCAACGCTAAATTGATGTAGTTCCACTACATTCAAAAAAGAGAGTTTGGTCTAAAACTCACTGCATTCTTTTGTGCTGCAACACAGCAACAAGTGGGAAAATGATGAATTCATTTTTTTAATTCTTTATCAGGTTATACTGGCACTTATTTGAGAAACACATTGAAACACGACCAATCCCCGCGAGATGATTCTGTATTTGCGGTACGGTCTTTATGCACCAGTGTTGCGAGGAGCAGGGAGAAGGAGGAAGCTGCGCAGGCTCAGTGCCGTGATGTGACCGGAGTTGAAGGGGATCCATTAGTGAGGATGTTATGAGGTCTGGACGAGAGTCGCCCACAGACACACAGCAGTCATCGTTAGTCATCGTCATACATGGCGAAATAAACAACGCAGACGGGACTTCGACAAAAGTCATCACTCCAATGAGGAATCACAAGAACTGAGACAGAGGATAACATCACTGGTGAGAGGTTTACTCCCCGCACACAGCAAGGTATTGGAGGTATATAGTTCCAACACACACCTGCTGTAAGGGTTATGAAACAAGCTTCCAGGAAGCAGCAGAAACAGAGAAAAGTGTCAGGTAAGACATTTTCTTTTCAAGCCATGACAATTCATCACATTGATGTAAACACATTATGACAAATGCAGTGTTGTCTCAGGGTTTAGGAGGAGAGGAGATGAAATCGTCGTTTTATTCTTACGTGAAAGTAGATAGTGAAATATCTTCTTTTTTTGAGAGAGAAAAACATTTATATAAAGACTCTTGGAAATAACAAAAGACATGAGACAAAAGAAGGAAACCCCTTTTAAAGAGAAGAGAGATCAGAGTTATTTGTCTTGTTGTGACAGCTGCTGTACAAATGTTTTTTGCGTCGACACTGTATCTCTAGGTATCCAATCGTCTCATCGGAAAGACATTTTATAGAAGTATTCATATGTTCATGTGTATGGAGGAAGTTGGGTGAGAGAGACGGCCTTCTCTGACCATCAGTGACTCAGCAAAAACATCTGGGGCACAACTGCAAAAGCTGAAGTTCTCACTCTCATATAGTTTTGCCTCAGAGGGGAGAAACAGGACGCTTCCTTCTTCGTAGAGGCTCTGACAAAACAACCTGAACTAAATGTATCTCTTTAAAAACAGAGATGGTGTTACTTGTGAGACCATGTGCATGGTAAAAAGGACACAAATGTTAAACTAGAGACTTCTTAAAAAATGTTTTTTGGAAGTTACGTTACAGACAACAATCTTATACTTTATTATAGGGGTACATTTTTTACTGTTATGTTCCTTCACATACTACATTATCTTTATTTACCTAACTGTGCTTTTTATGTGGGTGTGGTTTAAGAGCCTTCAGTGGACACCCCCACCCCCAATCTTTCAGAGCAGACAATTATGTTTTGAATCCTAATTTCATATACTTGCATATTTTTTTTTGTCATTTAAATTAAGCTGTGTGGTTAATAACACATGTTGCTGTCGCCTGCCAAACTCAGAATACATATTTACTTTTGCTTTACCTGGACTTTAATGTATTCTTTTCTTTGACACAATCGTCATTAATTAGTTTCATACAAGATGTCATTAGTGAGTTCATAAGCCCAATTCATCAAGTTTTAACAATTACAATAATGCGCAATCTAATTATAAAGAGTAATAATTGTAATACAGTAGAAAAAGGAATATAAAAAGTGACGTACATAAGTGACGTACATAAGTGACGTACATAAGTGACGTGACGTACATAAGTGACGTGACGTACATAAGTGACGTGACGTACATAAGTGACGTACATAAGTGACGTACATAAGTGACGTACATAAGTGACGTGACGTACATAAGTGACGTACATAAGTGACGTACATAAGTGACGTACATAAGTGACGTACATAAGTGACGTGACGTACATAAGTGACGTACATACGTGACGTGACGTACATAAGTGACGTGACGTACATAAGTGACGTGACGTACATAAGTGACGTACATAAGTGACGTACATAAGTGACGTGACGTACATAAGTGACGTACATAAGTGACGTACATAAGTGACGTACATAAGTGACGTGACGTACATAAGTGACGTGACGTACATAAGTGACGTGACGTACATAAGTGACGTGACGTACATAAGTGACGTACATAAGTGACGCACATAAGTGACGTGACGTACATAAGTGACGTACATAAGTGACGTACATAAGTGACGTACATAAGTGACGTACATAAGTGACGTACATAAGTGACGTACATAAGTGACGTGACGTACATAAGTGACGTGACGTACATAAGTGACGTACATAAGTGACGCACATAAGTGACGTGATGTACATAAGTGACGTACATAAGTGACGTACATAAGTGACGTACATAAGTGACGTGACGTACATAAGTGACGTGACGTACATAAGTGACGTGACGTACATAAGTGACGCACATAAGTGACGTGACGTACATAAGTGACGTACATAAGTGACGTGACGTACATAAGTGACGTGACGTACATAAGTGACGCACATAAGTGACGCACATAAGTGACGCACATAAGTGACGTGACGTACATAAGTGACGTACATAAGTGACGTACATAAGTGACGTACATAAGTGACGTACATAAGTGACGCACATAAGTGACGTGACGTACATAAGTGACGTACATAAGTGACGTACATAAGTGACGTACATTAGTGACGCACATAAGTGACGTGACGTACATAAGTGACGTACATAAGTGACGTACATAAGTGACGTACATAAGTGACGTACATAAGTGACGTACATAAGTGACGTACATAAGTGACGCACATAAGTGACGTACATAAGTGACGTACATAAGTGACGTACATAAGTGACGCACATAAGTGACGTACATAAGTGACGTACATAAGTGACGTACATAAGTGACGCACATAAGTGACGTACATAAGTGACGTGACATACATAAGTGACGTGACGTACATAATTGACGTACATAAGTGACGTACATAAGTGACGTACATAAGTGACGTACATAAGTGACGTACATAAGTGACGTACATAAGTGATGAGACATTGTCAGAGTATGTGACCATGTGTGAGTCTGATTGGACGTTTCCAGTGAGTAAGGGGGAGAGAACGAGTGGCGAAGTGCTTGCCAACGTTGCTAAAGTGGAATGCACTTTGCAGAAACAAACCAACAAAGAGCAGTTTAGACATCCACATCAAACTGAGATGATTACTCAGCTGGAATGAGAACATGCAACAGGAAATGTCTTGTTCACACACGGTGAAGCAGACCTTCACAGTGTAGTCAACTAACACTCAACACACACTGACTATACGGCACCGCTGCATACACTACTGTTAAGTGGATATCGTAAAGAAGTGTTTTTATGCGACACTGTTATGAAAGCCTCATCTATAGTCTTAGTCAAGCGTGACTCACTGTACAACAGTGCTGGTTGCCATTTAAGATGCTCCTGTCTCTGAAACATCACGACTTCAGTTTGTCAAACTCTCTCTCACTCTCTGGTTGTGAATATTCAATGATTCATAGGTGGCAGAGGAGTGGGGAGCAGCTCTCAACGTGCCCTCTGCAACTGTCACACAATGCTTGAAAAATTACACGGTTCAACAGAGCGTTTTTTGACCCTAATTACAGAGGAGCCTTGGAGTACGTGTTGTTTGGGAAGTCTTTCAAACTTTTGTGAAAAACAGCAGTCATTAGAGAGAGCCCGACTTTGCCAGAGGTGCCTAATCTACAGAGTGACCTCCGCTCAGTGCAACTACCAACTAGGGCTGCAACTAACGATTATTTTAATAATCGATTAATCTGTCGATTATTTTTACGATTAATCGATGAATCGGATTAAAAAAAAAAAGCATTAATTTCCAACCCTTTATTCAAAAACAGTATGCTTTATGCTTTACATCTGCCAATTATATCGGGTTTTTTTTAAATAAAGTGCACAAAAATATGTATTTTTTTGTTTAAAGGGACCTGAGCTGTCAGAACAATAAATCATTTATAAAAAATAAAGAAAAATACAAATCAGAAAACTTAACAGGATTTGTTTGAACGTCAGAACTTGTTCTCTACACTACACTCACAGATGCACACACTCACAAACTCTCACACTCACAGACGCACACACTCAGACACGCACACACACTCAAGTTCACTTGAAGCTTATTCATTAAATTATTACCATCATTGTAGTAAGTGAAAGTTAAGTTAATTCATACACCACATTTAAACACAGTTTAAGATGACCAAGTGCTATAAAAAAAATGTAAAAGTACAACACACACAAATATATTTGTCAACAATAACTGATATGGGACAAAGCACAGAATATATATACATGACAACAGATTGAAAAATGAATGGGCCAAAAAGGCTAGTGAATAAAAACGTGTCTTTAGTCCTGCTTTACTACTGTTATTAACGAGCTAACGCTAACTTGTCATGCTTGTCAAACTGGATAACGAGTAAACACCAGCACCAGAAGAGCTACTGGAGGGACGTTACGTCCCTGATAGCAGTCGACTCCGGGGCGGCTGATCCGCCGTACTGTCGCACTCGGTTCGGCCATGCACGCCGGATATGCCCCGCCTACGGATCGCGCACCGTCAAACATCGTTACGGGTCTCTCCGGTGGTCTTTCCTCTACCTCCGCTCTGCTCCGCGCTCAACTCAACTTTTTTTTTTATACTCAAACATCTCCGCGACTTATTGAGTGACGTAATAATCGCGCGACACAACGAATCGATAATGAAATTCGTTGCCAACTCTTTTAATAATCGAATTTTATCGATTTTATCGATTCGTTGTTGCAGCCCTACTACCAACATCAACAGAAATCAATGACTTTTCTCCATGATTACAATCACCATTATAAATGTTCTGTTCTGTTCTGCCACATAAAAAAGAGCAGCAAACACAGTGAGAGATATATTGTGGTGTCTGTGGTGTCAGACTGTGTGTCCTACAGTCTCTGCTCCGTACTACAGTCCAAGAGCTTCAGCTGAGTTGAGGTTATCCTCCATTCCTGCTTTGTATCCCATCAACTTCTCGCTCTTTTCTCTCAGACACTGTTACTGTTTTGATTCAACTGAGAAATCATCAAAAAGTCTCTGTGACCCTCTATCTAGGGTCCCACCACCCCACCTCCAGGGATACTTTTCTTTCCTTCTTTCTTTTTCCTCCAGCTAAAAAGAAAAGTAGAATTTATTTCAAAGTATTTCATCTCTTCTGTTCACCTGTTCTTTTCTCAGTACAGGTGCAAAAAGTAAAAACAAGCCAGAATAGGACAGATTCTATGTAGATTCACTTCTATGAAGAATTTACATTTGATAAGACATCAGGACTCAAACGTAGACTATAGGACTTGTGAAGATGGTGCTCTTTGGAGGGGTTTTCAGGCTTTTCCCCTGGGCTTTGTACTATTGGGATTTCCACACCATTTTCCACACCAACAATTGTTCCTAAAAGGTCTTCTCAGCTCGATATTTAAACATAAAGAGCTGTACCTAATATGTTGGGTGAAGTTGGGGTGTGTTTTGTCATTGAATATTACTTTGTCCCCACAAAAAGCTGCCTTTCCACTACGACCCTGCGGTAAAATATACCAAACCTCCCTTAGCAATAGCTGTCTTCATTTGAAAGCATGGCTTGAAGTGCCCGTTCCCATGGAAACAAACTCTGAGCCACAATGTGCTTGACTCAAGCATAGGTGAAATTGCTTGCCATCACTTTATGGCTGGTTGGCCTTTTGTCTTTTGAAACACCACCGGCCCTCCCCTGTGGCGATGTGTGTCGCCCTGCCTTTAACCTCCTCAAACTGTTTCTGTCATTCGCCCCTTTTTGGAGGATGAAATATTTTCAAGGCAACAGACCTAAATAAGGTTGTACTCCGCATAGATTTAAGTATGCGAATATCTATTCTACCAGTTTAAGGCAACAAACTTAAGTTGAGTAAAATGTTAACTTAGTGCCTTACACAATAAGAGGTGCAAGAAGTGTCTGAAGTGCGTGCACACATACAATCATCCTCATTGTGCGATGTTTTGATCAGTGAGATGACCATGTAGCATTTGTCCAAAAAGACACTTAACAGTCTCAATCATGTAACTTTTAAAATGACGTTGACTTAAAGACTACAAGTTGATTTGTCACTGGTAGATGATGACATTTTAAATCATGTTACGATGAGTTGTAGAAACACACCTTTAGTTCTCGAGTCTGTGAACCCGGTCTGGACCTGTGATTTGTGTTTTTGTCCACCTCGCAGATTTGTCTCTTCCTGCTGTCAAGATGGGAGGCAATTACAACTTTTACCACACTCAGGGTCGGCCGTACTTATACAAACTCCCAAACACCTCATTCCTGCCGTCTGGGCACGCAACACACAGATCCTCCATCAACCACACCGTTCATCAAACAGGTGTGTGGATCTGTGCTGACATCTGAAATGAACACAGCCACTGACCCTAAGAGTTTTCTACCTTTCATGCATTTCTTTTGTCTGATCTGTCTCTCCATATCTCTATTCTCTGTCTCATCAGCCCATCAATGGTGGCGACTTTAAAAATCTGTTTTGTAACCAACTGATGTGGAAAACAGCATTGTTCAAAGATTCAGTTCAAACTCATCTGCCCCCTCGAAACGAGAAATAAGACATTTTCAGTGATAAGATGCATGACAATTTATTCCACTAATGAATACAAGCTATTGCTAGACACCAGACTGGACCCAGAAGGGATCCAATATTCGGGGAGAAAAAAATGTGGATCTCAAAACCAATTAACACCCAGCCGCCAATGCAATGGATCAAAGCGCAGCAACATTTTCTAGTTCTACTGTAATATTGGTTGGAATGTTTTTTTTGTTCTTTTCCATCACAAACATGGTGGTGAATCATCTATTGATAGTCAAATGATTGTAAATCAAAGTCATGTTTGGCAGAGTGTTGTGCTGCTGCTTTTCAGAAAAGGTTGTCTTTAAAGATGCCAATCGACCATAAAGCATGCAATCATTAATATTTAATGTGCTGTCAACTATATGAGAAAACTCCAACAACATAAGATTCAGGAGCAAAACCTGAGACTTCATTTAAAGATGTGTGTATCAAAGCTCTGTTAGTAAACTGCAGGCCAGTAAAGTTCATCTGCTGTATGTGTGTTTTTATAATGCTAGCCAGTGGCTATTGGATCGCACGCAAACGGGTCAGAGGCTCCAGCATGCCTTCTGGCCACAGGCTAATAGTCCATGCATGTGTCAGCAAACCCACTCAATAAAACACTGCAGAGTAAATCCTGTGAGCATTACTGACACCATAAAACTCATCGTATTGTGATGCAAGACTAAGATGTGTGAAAGGAGCCGGTTGCCAGATGATGCTGAAAATAGCACACTTTAGCAACAGCAGGAAAACATGATGGAGGGGGTTGTTTGGGGCAACACACATCCCCATTTGTTTTCATGGTCATGACATGTGACTGTCATCTTAACATTATGCCGTGATGGCTTTGATGCTTAATTACAAAAGCTCATGTGACACGGCCTTTCTAGCTTCCTTACAGCAAGCAGATGGTAACAATCTGCTTACTATCAGTGACTCTAGGCTTAAAACTGTGACGCTCTAGACATGTCAGGGATGGCTTGTCATCACTAGCATACATTGTACATACATTGTCTTTTCATAGGTTTTGGTTTACTTGCTCAACAAAACCACTAGGTTAGGTTACAGAAACGTTTGAGGTTTAAGGGGAAAAAAAGTAAAGTATTGTAAGTGCATTTGTTACGTAACTGGTGTTAGTGAAGTATGGAAGTCACTTATTTCAATTGTGACTTGGTTTCACAAGGGACACTAACAGCGGTCTTCTGGGTGAAAGTCCTGTGTTTGTTTAACATTCAATCTCCCCTCCCAGCCGCCCAATGCCAGCTTCCACACAGAATCATCCTTTGATTTTGTTAATTTTCAATATATCAGGAGTCATTCATGTGTAACTCATTTGAGACAAGTTGAGATATTTATTTTTCCACAGAAACACGGCTCGGAAAAGTAGCACCAAGAGGACTGCACACAAATGAACTACAAGGACAATGTTATACAGTCAAATAATCTAATTCAAAATGCAGTAGTGCACTAACAAAAGACCAAGCTCTTCTCATCTTTAAAAAACAAGTTTCAACTCCTCCATGTCCACCCTTAACTCAACACCGGCTCCTTTTCCAGGAATGTCTAAATGTGACCAAACCCCACTCTCCTGTTTCAGACTAAGACTTCAGACATCTCTGTATACCTGTCGCAGTGGTTGTTGCATGCCAACGGCCTTGCATGTTGTGGCTAACAGGCTATGCATGAGTGAATGAAGCTGTTGTGGCTTTTACAGCAGGCTCTTAAAGCTAAGGTTGACCTGAATCCTGTGAGTTTATAGAGTCTGCGCTCTACCGCAGCGTCCGAGGAGGAATTTCTATTCAGGTGTGTATGTATTGTCAGGTGATGCATAGCGATGAATGTATTTGTCAAGTAAATGATGGCAGCTTGTCATTTGTGTGTGAAATATGGGCCACTGACCTCAACGGCTCCATTTTAAGGCTGCTGTGGTCTATTTTCTATCAATTCTACCAGGTGTGTCAAACACTGACACATTCATTTTCTCAATCAGAAAGATGGAGGAAGCGCTGCAGTTCAGCCTCTTGTTACCAAATCGAGTAATACAAACCTTCCAAAACATTTTATCCACCTGTCTTTTTAGATGAAAAAAGTAATTTATATCCAGGCAAAACGTCTTTTTCACCTAGCTATTTTTTCTATTTTTACGCTTGTAAATAAATAAGGAACTTAGAAACACCCTGGTAAAAATCAGTCATGAACACAAGAGAGAACACAATTAAGATCAGTCTGTGAAAAGTGGATTAACTGAATTATCTGAATAGCCTCTTAGTGCATCCTTACCCACAGAAGCAACCTGGTCCCACTCCCAACTCATCAAATACATACATTTGGTCACTGACCCTTGGCGTCTGATACTGACGCACCGTGGTACACTGGTGGTCTGCGATGCACCAGGCTTTCAACCAACTCCTATGTAAACCCACCACTGTCATTAATAGGCACAGAAAACAACGGATGGAGTATAGAGTGTGTGACAGTCCGCGCATATGGCCGGTTGGAGGGGTCAAACAAACACAGGACTTTCACCCAGGAGACCGCTGTTTGTGTCCTGTCTAAAACAAAAAGTCAATGTTGAATTATTATGTCACGTGACTCGCTAGGTACTTGCCAGTTACTTGAGTTGTTAGTCAGTCAAGTTAACATCAAGCACAATCTTTTCAAAAACCTAACTTACTGGTTTTGCTCCTAAACCTAACTTCCTGTGAAGACAAAAGTTGATTTTCAAAAGATATTTTGCATGTTCTCTGACACGTCCAAAACTGACCTTAGAGGGGAACCTGGTGTGTCGTAGTTTGAAGCTTAGGGCCACTGTCCAAGTGTTGGTATTTGAGTTGGGAGTGAAAACGTATTCAGTCCTTAACACAGTGTCTGAGTAACCACACCAGATCAATTCTAATCACCTTTTCCTTTTTTTCTATTACCGGCTCGGATGTGTTTGTGGCAATTGTTGGAGAATGTCATTTTTCCATTCTCTTGCACACAATGAAACAAAGTCTCAGACCCTCCTATTGTCCTCTCACTGAAGTGTCCCGCCTGTGCTGTTGGTGCAGTCTCCCCATTGAAAGTCGACTGAGATCGACGACATCACTCGTTACACCGAGTCAAGAGACCTTGATATGATGCATGGGCCTCTCGGTGTGTGCATACGCACGCACACACTGATGCAAACCAGCGTGTGCGTGCGGGTCGGCGCAGAGGCTAATTTATAATGATGACAGGAAATATTCCATCATATCTTCACACTTAGTCATCTTTACCAAACGGTGGGGAGGAGAGAGAGCGGAGAGCCAGGGGAAGGAGATGGGAGAGAGGCACTGGATTGAAAGAGATGAAGGTAGAGCCACACAAAGACAGACAAGGATGGGAAGAGGAAGATGAAGCACAGAAGGATTGACGAGACGAGCATGCTAATTCAACTCTATCACAACTGTGTCTCGAAGAATAATGAGCACATTTATGTTGTGCCAGTCATCTCCCATCAACAATTACAACACATTTATTATTTGTCACAGTTTGTTAAGTTTTCCTGAAAGCCTACACTGTATGAGGGACAGGCAGTTTGTCTCCTTTAATATGATGAAGTTAGATTGAACTTTTTACTAATTGTGTCCTGCATACGATTATGCCCACAACAAAAGGCTTTCACATTCATGAATACCACCAAAAAGAAAGAATACCAGTTCACATAACTTCATAATGAAATACATTCATGAAATACTCATCATCTTAAACTATAACTGTCACCTACCGGTAAATAAAAGTAACCCTTAACATGTTTGCATTTTCATGAAAAACTGACACTCTTAAGCACACTAAACAAGAAGTGGGGCTCACATTCCATTTGTCCAAAATCACTCCGGTGAAAGTATGTATTTCCCTTCTGAATACTTTTGAATTAACCAATCTCAAACGCGAGAGGAAAAATACAAGTTCTTAAAGAGACAGTACGACATTTAAGGAAACACCTACGCGTTTCTTTAAACCAGGAGGTTACAGCCCCCGAGTGCTGTTTGCCCCGCAACTTTATATAAAGACAACATTTGTATTCTTTCTTTGATGTACCGATTAAACAATGGAGATATGTATTGATTAGTGAGCTATAGAGGTGTTGGTGAGCGTAGGTATGAGCTTTGGACAGAGCCGAGCTCACAGCTCACCTTGCCTCCAGTCTTTATGCTAAGTGAAGAGGTTCATCTCCAGAGTCTATAGCTCCAGAGATCACACACACTCATCTACTCAACACAAGAACGCAAATGAATGCATTTTCCTAAAGGATCTGGTGAGAGTAAGTCAAAGTTGAAAATGGTTTTGATGAAATGTCACATTCATAACAGAAGTGGGCGTGACACATGATGTGTTCAAGGACCATCAGAAAGTAAAAAATCCGACAACGATCTATGTTTTCACAGCTTCTGGCTATAGTATTTTTGGAGACTGTGTAAAGAACACATGCTTTTCAAGGGTTTTGTGTTTGAGAGGTTGAACAGCACGTAATGTGCAAAATGACTAAACTAAATGAACTTTAGTCTTCAGTTGATACTACAGTACATCACTAGCTCTGAGCGTTGCATATTCTTGTGGATGTGTTTACTTAATGTGTCCACCACAACAAAGGATCTTAAATGACTTTCCAATTGGCATTGTTTCCATGGAGTGCTACACCACGTAACGTTCTGCTCAGAGCTCGAGGTCATTTCATATCGGGCTGTGTGGACAGCTGAATAACTGTGTTTCTTCTGAGGTCTGGCTCGGCTCCTTATATGCCACCAAAATCACCTTGAAAAAGTCATCTTGAAAAGAGATTGGTTTAAGGTGTGGGTATCGCCATTCATATTTTTTCAATTATTTATTTATTTGTTCATTTATTTCGGTGGGCTCAGATACATGAAGTGTCAGATTAATTTCCGAAAAATGCAAAGTTGCACCCGCTCTCCAATACGCTGGGTCATACATTAAGCAGGAGCTTGAAGATAAATTAATCTTGTCTTTGAAGTTTATCAAAGAACCCCTGAAAAAAAAAGTTTATGAAGTACTTTTATTTGTGTCATTCCTGAATATAAAATGATACAGGAATTTGGAAAGGAAGGGATTTTTTCCATCCCGAGTTGAAGGTTTAATATATATTTTTGGAGAGAGTAACATTAAGTTCTGCTAGAAAATCAGCTTGGCAATAAATCAAAAGTTAGTGATCATCAAGGGCCCATGCTCATTTAACTTACATGAGATCTACATATTTACTGTGAAGTTCTACTAATACGATGGATTTCACACAAAAGTGATGAGTAAACTCTTAAAAAGATGTATAAACTGAATCCACCCCAGCTCCCACTTATATTAGCTTCTGATCTCAGCTGCATCGAGAACTCAGCTTTGGAAAACTATTTCATGTGTTCAAAGAAAGCAAATATTATATACTCAAGAGGGTGAAGCAGGGAAATTCTCATTTGGGTCACAAACAGCGAAAAACAGTTTAGTAGTATTAGGGTCAATCATGCGGTAATTCATGTATTTAATCTTCTATATGGATATGATTTGTCTTGATTATGTGTATTGATCTGATAACATGACAGGGGATTTGTCACGATGCGACACCAAAACAAACACACACACACACACACAGATTGGGATAATGTAAGCTCTGAGAAAGCAAAATATTACTGCACTGTGGAAAAAGTGGAGCCAAGTTCAATTTACTGCATTGAGCACATTCTTAGAAGATCACTTTTTAAAAGCCAACAGAGTGGTTGGACTGTTTACCTCTCTCAGCCACGAGGAAAAGATGTCGGCATTGTACGTTGGGTCAAACAAACTAAAGACATTTACCCAGGAGATCGCTGCTCGTGTCTCGTGTGAAACCAAAAAGTAGCTGTTGACTTTGCACTTGTTACATAACGTTGTTACATAATGTTGAGGAATGTTATTTAATAAAGTCCGCTAAGGGCAACTGTTGGTATTTATGGTATTTAGTTGGTACATTTGTTCCAGTACGTTGTCAAGTTTAAAAAACATCCGTGTAGTATTTTGGTTCACTCAAACTGGACTTGCAAGAATGTTTCTTCTCACTCACCTCACCACATGTGGGGGTTTCAGGCCGTGTCACTGTGAATATAGCTTATAAGCTACAATAGCTTTCCTCTATTTGGCCTCTGTGCCTCTGTGGTCCCTCCATTGTGGATACAGGGCCGCAACTCAGCCTTGATGCAGTTTGTCCCAGTGGCCACTCGCAGTCTTGCAAAGAAAGAAATTCCTCCGCGGCCCCAAAAAGCATTTCCCTGATAGACCACTATTATAAAAGAGACCTGGAGCTGCAGCTGAATAACAGTGTTGTTCCATGAAGGTTTTATATTTGTCTTTCGTTTCCACAGAACGCTGTGGTGAACCCAGAAGATAGAAAACAGGGTCCTCCCGAGGGCAGACATTTCACAGCTGAATTCACACTCAAACAGATGCGCAAGGATGTTCCGGGGAGAATGTCAGGGGTGAGAGAGAAAGGGGAACGAGCGAAAATAATTTCAGTCCGCCCTTAAAAATCAACCAGCTCTTTGTCCCCCCCCCCCCCTCCTCCTCTTGGTAAGCAGCATGTTGAGTTGAGAATCTCCAGTCAGTCGCTCACCGGCTCTGCATGGCTGCCCACCAATTGGAATAGCATTACAGTCAAAGCACTCGAAAACAAACATGCAGGTGATAGGAGCACACACACACACACACACACACACACACACACACACATAAACACAGCATGACAGACACACGTTTGCGATGGCAGTAATGAAGCAAACACTCCAACACCCTGAAGCGGACGGAGAGAGGGCTCATGGGTCACCACTCTCTCCCTCTCCGTTAGTGTCGGCCGTCATGCTACAATCGCCTCCCGCTGTCATTCATTCTCCCTCTCGTTCGGTCTTTTTAATGTCGCTCGTCTGTTCTTCTGCTCCTCTCCCCCTCGGACGAGCAGGCAGATGAGATGGGGTCGCCGTGATTTGTTTCACCCGCCAGGCCCGCCGCCGGAGTAGGGTTTGATTTGTGACCCGCTCTGGCTCTTCCGTCTCGGGCGCCGGTGCGCGGTTTGATTTGCGGCGCTCTCCTCGGCCCTCCCGCTCAGCGAACCGGTCGAGAGGGGTCGGACATAAACATGCTGCTTTGGGTGTCCTGCAGTAACTAAGCACCACCGGGTTTTTTTCTCGGGGGTCAAAGATGAGTTTAGTCAAGCTGGATGGAATTCAAATCAAACACACCTCAAGGAGAATGAAAGGACTGCAGCCCTGCCTCCGTCTACCTTCCTGATCGAGACCATTTGCATATTGCATTCCAACCGCTGACATTTGGATGACAAACTAACATAGTTTGCCGTCGCACTCCAGTCCATGAATTAGATTTACTCTGCTTATAAAAGGCAATGGCTGCTAAATGCCATATCTCTCTGTGAGTGAGGGTGAGTGCGTGCGTGTGTGTGTGTGTGTATGTATGTACGCAGTCTGGTTATTGTCCATAACAGCGTCTTTCTGTCTCCCCATACGTCTCTGCGAGTAAATGAAAATGCCAATCTCTCTTTGCCTTTTCTTCCACTTTCCTCCCACCCTCTCCATCCTTCCTTTTTGCAGTAAACATGCAGACTGGTGTGCATTTATAAGCAGTCAGCTAAAACCGTGCTTATTTACCAGCCACACTTATTCACCATGACCTTTTAAAGAGAGCGAGAGCGAGAGATGATCTAATGAGGAGGACATGTGGCAGCTAGGAGATGGAGGGAGAAGATGAAGAGGGCGAGAGGAGGTGGTATGATTTCAGCCTTGTGTGTGTGTGTGTGTGTGTGTGTGTGTGTGTGTGTGTGTGTTTTATGAGGCATATTTTCAGCCAAGAGATAGAGAAAGAACTGACAGACCCACTGACTGACTGACGAGGTGATTGTCTGGATGTTTTTCTTCTTCTTATATCGGGCAAGTTAATGTCATAGTTTGTCAATAAAGTGAACTGTCTGTCTGCTTTTCTAAAATGAACATCTATTTAGGGTGACTGACACACGGAATGTGACCGACTGACGGAGAGAAAAACATTTGATGTATAACCGAGGCGTGGACTTTAGAATTGACTTGCAGCTGGACTCGGACTTATACACCAATGACTCCTGAATTCACTTGGACTTGAGTCTTTTGACTTGAAAATACTTGATACTTCCCCGCAAACCTCCAAAGATTCAAAAAAGTATGTTCTCTAAAAAGTGTCAAAAAAAAACAACTATTGCAGCGCGCAGAAATTACAGCTAGAGACACATGGCACATGGCATCACATGTGTTGAGGGACGCATCATGCCCCGATTTTAGACTTAGTTGTGAATTGCAAAGCTGAGTGAACTGCCATTCACTCGTCTTTTGTGTCATGTGTAAAACCATCCGCATTCTAATGTTTCTCCACTCACTTCTTCAGGGTTATCCTTTAATCTGTCGCCCTTCTGTGTGCGCTTTTATATTTCTAGTGGCTAAGCAGCACTAGTTGACTGTTCTGTTTGTCCATCTGCTCGTTTTTTCTGTCAATGGCTTCCATTATAAAGGAAACACTGAGTGTATTAGTGTTCAATCTCACAGTAGAACACGATTAAAAATTCTGGATATTTTACACCGTACTGCTAAGAAAAACAGTCCATTCTATTAAAATGTTGATGATGATGAATACATTCCTAAATATAAGTGTGCATTAATCAGGAAAGTATTAGCTATAAGCTACTGTAGATTTCTTGCTTAGCATCCATCATCCATCCTTCAGCGACACCAGAAGATTAAATGTTTCCAGTGTGTGTGTGTGTGTGTGTGTGTGTGTGTGTGTGTGTGTGAGACCATAGAAAAAATGCTGCTGTTGGACGCAATAAGGTTGCTTCACTCTAGAAGACAAGGTGTCACACGTATGCACACAAGGATAATTAGCAGGTGTGAATCGAGGGCAGCAGGCAGGAAAAGGTAGCCAGAGAGAGAGAGAGAGAGGTAATTGGTCTACCTGTCTGCGGGGGAAAAGACAGCTCTATCCACACACACTCACACTGAGACACACAGGGACACATGTAGAGACAGAGACAGAGGCCGGCCTGCACGGACGAACACCGAAAAACTCAACACACAGCAACGCAATTGTAGGTGTGTGTGTGTGTGTGAGAGAGCGAGAGAAAATGCCCCCAGCACCTGTATTGAATAGTTCACAGCTTGGCAGCCAAATGTGACAGCCAAAAGCCAAATTTAGGCCTTTTCAAAATAGCTTCTTGACTTGGCCAGTGTTGCAAAATATTCAATACACTTGGTTTGCTGTGATATTAGTTTGGTAACATTGCAAGTCTAGATTAAGTTCACTTCTAAATCAATTGTTTAAAGCAGAAAAAAATGAACAATGATGATGTCATCATGAACAAGATGAAGAGCTCTGTGAGGTTGTACTCAGAAGGCGGCAACCTCCGATTCTGAAAAGTGAAGCCAATGCAGAAGTGTCTTAAACTTGCATTCTCTCTAATGGCCAGCAGGGTCGGCTCCTCCAGTTGTATAGAAGTCTATGAGAAAATGACTCTACTTCTCACTTGATTTATTACCTCAGTAAACATTGTAACCATAAGTGTTTATGGTCTAAATCTCTAGTTTCTTCTTCAATCCAGCATGATGTTGATTTAGTAAATTATGGTCCATTTAGAATCAAATAGATCATAAAGCTATAAAGATGATTGAGAGTTATTACATTTTTGACGGAGCACTTCTATTTTAACCGGCGAAGGTTTTCCAGCCTTTACGGCACTCGTTCAGCGGTCCAGGAAACACACCGACCAATTACATGTGTTGTAAATCACATCACGTGATGCTACTCAGCCAATCAAATATGTGTACTCCGATAAGCTTACCGACTCGAGTGACATTTACACACATGGGGGAGAGACGAGGAGAGAGACCGAAGAGTAGGAGAAGTACGTGAGTCAGAGAAGTTATTTCACACGCCGTTCTCCAAAAAGAGAAAAGTGAACCCTGCTACGTTGATTTGAATGGGAAAGACTGTTGTACTCCGATTCTATTTCTAAGATTTGAATAAGACCCAGCAGCCCCTCTACTCTCTCCTCTTCATTTCTTCGATACTAAAGAGAACTCCCTCCAGGAGCAGACATGTTTCCCCTGAAGATCATTTCCAGGTCTTCCATGTAGTTTGAAGACGTACAATAGAACAATAGAAAAGTGGTGGATGTGCAGAGAGAGGAGAAACATTGTAAAACGAAGACAGAGTTCTCCTCCCACACTGTTATATGTGCATGTGTGCATGCGTGTACTTGTGTGGGTGTGCTCACAGAATTGTTCTCGATCCCAGTGTGAGTGTGATTCGGATCCAGGGCTTCTGCTAAAATCTGCCGGGCTGCGTGCCAAGCATTGTGTTTTAACACCAGACACAACCAAACACACACACACACAGACACACACACACTGCTCTTAGGAATCTACTATTGCCTTGCTAGAGGTGCTCTACTCTGACCAAATGTGCCCGAGCATGCGTTCTGCATGTGTGTGTGTGTGTGTGTGAATAAAACACCTGTCTGCCAGCACTATTCCCTCCAAGCATGGCCTGTTAAGTCCATGTGCATGTGTGTGTGTGTACATCACACATTTGTGTGTGTGTGTGTACATCACACATTTGTGCATACGAGTGTTTGCGTGTGAGGGCGCCATCACGTAGAAACTTGAACTTGTAGAAGTGAGTGGGCTCACATCATTACCATGCCGCCGATTGTTCGACGTCCAAGCTAACACACACTCATTCTCTGTACACCCAAGCACTCACATTCATCTAAAATATGCAGACGGCTTTGATTAGGCATCCAGGCACACACACACACACACACACACACACAGATTCAAGTGTCTTTGTGTATGTTTTCAAAAGTTGGCTGCTGTAAACGTATAGAGCGTCAGCGGTGCAGTTGGCTGCTATTGTGCCGACAAACTCTGCAGCCTTTCATTCTTGGCTTAGAAAACTTGGAAAGGATCGTTTTGTCACTTTTGTAACTTCGACTTGAAACTAAGCAGCGACTTTCGGAGCATTTCTTTGAGATATTAGTAACTTTTGAAAATCATTTTTTTGAAAATTCCTTCTTGGCAGTTGAATAAGGTTGTTGTTGTTTTTTGTAACAAGGCTCTTTTTGACAGGTGGCCTGTGAAGTTTACACCTTGAGACTTGGAAGTAGCTGTTGGTGAGAGGAGAAGCGATGTGCAACCCAGGCGTATCAACGGGATGATCCACAGCATAACAGCGGCAAGACGCCAACGGTCCGGTGAGGAAAGAGTGGCAGCCTGGAGGGGCTACCAGCCTCGGAGAATGGAGGTCAACCTGGTGCGGTGGTGGCTAGCGGAGAAGACCAACCCAACGCCTGCTAACCGCGCCGGGACGGAAAGATCCCGGCACGATAAACAGGTGGGCTCGTGCTGGCTAGCGATGTGGCAGGCAGGGATGAGAAGATTGACCGCTGCAGTAGCAGGACAACGAAGTAGCGCTGTGGACCAAACCCGGGAGTCCTGGGGCTAGCACGGAGGTAACTTTGGCAGATGGAGACAGTAAACTGATCTGGTGTGGCTAATCCAGTGAAGATGTTGGTGTAGATTGGATGGTAGACGGCAGCATCTAGCCGCAAACACGCAGCTCGACTTCATCAGCCAAGTTATAGCGTTGGCATCCATTTAAACAACACAACTTTACAATCAGGTACGGAGCGGCAGCCAAACGCTCGCCAGCATCCGCCATCCTTCCACACATTTTAACAGTGGTAGCTGTGTGCACCAAAATCCTCCCAGTGAAGTTGTTTCTTTATGAAGTATTTGAAGATCACCACTCACCCAAAATCAAAACATATATTTAGTAAGTTCGGCTTCTTATTCCTGTCAGGATTATCTGTTAATGTTTGCATGAACGCAACTGTTGGTTTATGCAGCGTGTCTCTGTTAAAGCATGCTGGGCACATTAACTTCTTTGGCACTTCTTTCAGCTGCATATCCTCTTCCTCTTTCTCATCCTCTTCCTCTTTCTCATCCTCTTCCTCTTTCTCCTGAGTATGATTTGTGGAACACAGGATGATTTCTCTCCACACTAGGAATAATGTTGTTACTTACATTTGCTTCTGCATTCCCATGAAATTCCCACGATGGTACGGATTAAATTAGACCAACGACACCGACAACATGACTGATTAACATGGAATTACATTGGATGTCTAATTCTTCTTAGGGAGAAAACAAGTGCGTTAACACATGTAAATACACCTTTGATTTGCACATGGGTTGAATGTGTGGAAAGGTTCAGGGCCAAAGGTTGCCGTGCTACATGTTTATCAAATCGCGTGAATCACTAAAACATGCACACAAGACACATTTGCGTTCATACGCCGTTAACAAACACATGCGCACACTTTCAAAAGTTTGAAGGATTACAATCCCTCCTGTAACAAATTAACCTCGAGTGTGAATCTGGCAGTAGACAAATCATTCTGTCTGTGTGTGTGCGTTTGTGTGTGTATGAATGCTGGCATTAGTGCTTTCATGCTACTTTATGTGTGTGTGTGTGTGTGTGTGTGTGTGTGTGTGTGTGTGTGATCCATGCCAAAATATTGGGAAACAAAGATGTATTGTCTCCCCCGTGAATTTATATTCAGCCAATTTATCATATATGGAGCTGTGTGTTGGTGCTTTTGTGTGTGTGTGTGTGTGTGTGTGTGTGTGTGTGTGTGTGTGCCAGCAGGATATGTTAAACTGCAGATGAATTAGCTTACCTCCACATGGACCATTTTGCCTCCCTAAGTGAAATGAAGTAGGGACGTGTACTTTGACCACACATCTCACTGATTCACAAATTGTGGTCTTGTGACATTCAACAGGCATTTGCTTGAATTATGAGTATGATACCCAAATTACCCAACAGGCAATTGAATTCGCCTTTAAGCAAGACAGTGAACTGTCCAACTTCAGACCGATTTCTACTCTCACCATTTACTGTCCGACTGTGAATGTAAGCAGCTATGAATTGCTTTACAGATAACACCTTGCTATTTAGAAAAGAAAGATTTCACTGTTCTTCCTTCTGTGGTTTGCCGCGTTAACTACTGTGTAAGAGCATTCAGTAGCTCTGGCGGGCAGTTAGCGCTAAAGGCTCAATCCACTGTGGACCTATATGAGTGTACACTCAGTTACACACTCGATGCAGACTATACAGTATACTGCATGTAAGAGAGGTTTAAAATATCCTCCTCACTGCTCTAATGGATCTGTAGAGGTGGAAACGGCTAGGAGAGCACTTCACACTGATACCAGGGATGGAGACGTGCATACATGTGCACACACACACACACACACACACCCACACAGACAGTTAAGATCACACGAGTGTAAACAGCTTCCATTTTTAACTCTGCGTCTGCCAGGCTGTCTCGGACTCTTTGCTACTGATAATAATTGAAATACTACCTCTCTCTCTATGTGTCTATATGTCAAGGCTAAATAAACCAACATCAGTTTGAATTAAATTAAATGAAGGGGAAGTAGTTGGAAAAAAATTAATAACTTAATAATACTTTTATTATTGAGCCTTAAGAGCCTTAAGTATTGTGCATACACATATTTTGACTGTATATAATCGTCAAATTTTTTGAAAATAAAAATATATACATATACATACACATGACACCGTAGCTCCATCAGCTCTATGGACCGTTTTAGTGTCCTTCAGCTTATTGTTTTTATTTTTTTAAAAGCCACAACTTTGCTGTTTTGGTTGAGTCTCACCACTCTCATCAGCCTCTTTTCCAACTGAAGCATGCAGCTGTTACTAATAAAAAAGCTCAGACAAACCAAGCACCTAATATCAGACGGACAAATACAGCAACTAGGTGAACAAAGTGGAGCGTGATGATTTTTCTCAGGAGTTGGTGGAGACCAAAACAGAGCTACAAGGAGAGTGAACATTCAACTTCATCGTCACTAGATCACAAACAAGACTCCAAATGAATGCCAATGCTGCTGCAGGTCTGCCGGGGGCGTAAAATTGCTTTCACAACAGTGCTTTTGACATTTCTTGTTCTAGAAAGAAAATGAGTTCACCATCAGGAAAATATACATTCATTTGTTGAACAGAGCACGGACAGCAAAACTGGGCTGCTTGAAATGTAGAAAATGCTGCCATGTTGCCACTTATGGATATATTGCTTTTTCAGCCTTTTGGCTCCGATTTCTCCCCCTTCACTTGCTGCTACACACCACCTCCCTTATCATCTGTGTCTGTTGGCCTCTTAACTCCCACAATATGTGGCCACAATCTGTTTTCAGTGTGACAGGCTCATTTAGCCTCAGGGATATAAGCTAAACCGATGTAG
This sequence comes from Leptoclinus maculatus, assembly GCA_032191485.1. Taxonomy (NCBI): domain Eukaryota; kingdom Metazoa; phylum Chordata; class Actinopteri; order Perciformes; family Stichaeidae; genus Leptoclinus; species Leptoclinus maculatus. The sequence continues at coordinate 22,754,391 of JAVDOI010000011.1, read as the reverse complement.
TGGGCGAAGAGGCTGCCCTTTTGAATGTTTCCCTTAGTAATGACAGTTTCTTAACAACATAAATCTTGTGATGAATTATGATTGTGGTGGAAATGCATACAATTAGCTGTGGGAGGAAACTGGGGACTTTTTTTCCTCTGTTTTGAGCAAAAAAAAAGTCCTTAATTTGTTAAAAACTGACCGGGTAGTAGAAGTTAATGTCCCCAATCCGGGACATCATGTGTGTCCGACAGGCACTAAAGGAAAACACTTTTCAAAGTGATGGGTCCATCTTTATGACGAATATTCTTTCCAATGAAGCTTAATCAAAACCACTTAAAGTCTAACTTCACCCCCCAGGTTTTAGCCTAAGTCCAACCACTGCATGATTTTAGAACAATGCAATAAAGTGAGACGAGGTATGAGACCACGCCCTCTTCCGCATGACAAAAGCCTCGACATAACGTTGACAAAAAGGACAGCTATGTATAAATTGATGCATTGATGTATTTCACCACAGTACAGTGATATCATTCAGTCTAAAGATGAAAAGAAACCATCCAAGGTGAGACAGGGCTGCTTGCTATCTCTTTTCCTCTTCCTCTTATGTATCAACTGCATCATGAAGCGAACAACCAACAATAAACAGACCGGCATCTAGTGGGGCTTGGACAGATCATCTTGAGGACCTGGACTTTGCTGCTGACGAGGCACTCCTCTCACATACCCACCAACAGATACAGGACAAGCTGCTGGAAACACCTGCAGTTGGCTCGAGACCAAAAGCATGCAGATCAATATCGAAAGCAGAAATCCTATAACCATTGAGAATACATAGAGAATACAAAACTCCAACATTGAGACCACACTGCTGTATGGATCAGAAACCTGGAAGACCACCACTACACCATCATTCACTCCTCACTGTCCGAGACGCCCAATCAACAACATCGACCTGTGGAAACGCACCAAAGAAGAAACAATAGATGTAGAGATGGATCTGTCACACCTTAAAGGGGAAGCCAAACAGCAATAACCAAAGCAAGCACTGACATGGAACCCACACGGCAAACGGGGGAGACGAAGATCAAGACACTCAGCAGAGTGTCAAAAGAGTTTTAAGAAGATCGACTGACGTGGTAACGGCTGGGGGAAAAATGGTCCAAGACTGACAAATGTGGAAACTTTTCATCGATTAGCCTTTCTTCTGCATGGAATACTAAGTAAGTAAGTAAGTAAAGCTTTCACCTCATCATGAAGATGGCAAGTTTATGTTTCATTCAAGATAAAGACAAATTATTCCATTCTGTCCGAGTCGAGCTTGTTTGTTTCAATGAAATGAAATGATCTGCTTCAGCTTCCTGGATGCTCACATTAACACCAACTGTGACATGCAGGAACACAATCTGCATTGTATCTCTACTGTTCATAGCAATCAGCATCTTTGGCTACAATCTCACCTTTTAGCAGTAAAGCTAAAACCCGAACATGAATGACATGACATGAAAATGTAACATGCTTTCATCTCAGGGTTAGTTTGTCTTTATTTCTATTTCATGTATTAATTCACGGAACATTACAGATCTGATGTTTTCATCTGCCGCTGCATTTTGTCTCATCAGCGGAAGCTTTTGCGGAAGCGTTTAAGTCACATGATCCACGTAAGTCATCATTTATTTAAGTCTGTTTCCTTTGCTCTTTGTTTTGCTTTTATCCAGTCAAAAGTTCTACCGCTCTGCTTAGCGTCAAAAGCCATATTTTCGACTTATTCCCTCGATTCCAGGCGTTCCCACTCAAGGTGGCATCAAAACAGTTGATTTGGATTTTAGTTTGCAGATGAATACAGAGCACATCCACAGGTTTTCTTTAGTCATCCTCTCCTCTGCTTTCTTTGATCTCCATTAACCCGATGTATAGGTCTGGCTTCATCGCTTCCTCTGTCTTTATGTCGCTCCCTGTCAGACACCTGAGGGAGGGACGAATGTGACCTTTTTTTCATCTCTCTGCTCGAGAGTTATATGCCAAACTAACACCTCGCCGGGTGTCAAAATGACCTCAGGTTTTTGCAAAGACTGTGTCATTAAGTAGTTTGGTGTGTGTGTGTGTGTGTGTGTGTGTGTGTGTGTGTGTGTGTGTGTGTGTGTATGTGCCACTAAAGGAACACTTACCACCTAAGGCTCTTAGGTTCTTTTTTTTTTTTTTCTGTCACTCGCTTCCTTTCTTTCCCTCAATCAATGTCTTCACACTTTTCACTTCCCTCTCTGCCTCTTTCTCTGGTTCACTACTGCTTTCTGTCTTTGTCCGGCTCCCAGTCTCTTGTCTCTCTTAGCTGGAGTAATAATCACAGCTTTCTATTTCATTTTTGGTGGCTCTCTATCTATTAGCAGTAGGTAAGCTCAATTAAGCTCAATTCACAGACTCTCCTGGCTGGAGGCTGCATCTCGAAACACTGCCATGCTTTAGCAGCTGTATGTGTGTGTGAGTGTGTGTGTTTGTGTAAGCATATGAATGATATGTGCATAGTTCTCCGAGTCATATTGCGTAGCTGTATCTAAATTGTTCGTGTGTTACTGTCTGAGCCACTTTGTTAGTTCGTAGGTTTTTTAGTTTTTCTTATTTCACAGTCAAGCATGCATTCTCATGTACTAATTCTGGTGTTTCACTTTATCGACACGGAACAAGATTGCTCTTTTTAATGACTCCTTGTACCTCTGTTGCTGACTGCCGCACAGCTCATGGTATTTTCCGTCAGATTTTTTAACTCGCGTGGACGGTTTCAACGTCCAAAACCTCTTTTTTGATGCCCCAGCATGACATTTCATTTTAGAGCAACAAGCAATCTTGCTGCGCTCTGCTGCCTCCATTGCTTGAAAATGAAATCATAAAAGGTAAAGTTTTAAACCCAATGAAGGTATACCTGTGCAACGTTGTTCTCCCTCTGACAAAAATATGCTGCAGTGTTGTACTAATGTAGAGCACCACTGGGAGGGATATTGGAAACTGTAAGAAACGGGGGTTGTGAAATCAGCCAAAATGATCCAATCGAGATCTCTTTAAATGGAACAAAGACAGACATTCACACAAGGTGCACAGCATAGACTGTATACAAGAAGTGGACGTAGTCATCGTGACGTCACCCGTTGGTGTGTGGTTTTGAATCCTCGATTTCGGTGCCGCCATCTTAGATTACAGCCGTCGCCATGTTGTTTTTTTTCACAACCGATGCGGAGTGATGTAGAGACGCCGTATACGGCTCTGGTCGTGGCAGCAACCTGTCAATCACAGTAATCCCGCCCTAAAGCATACTCCACTTTATGCTCTATTTGACTCTAAATGGACCATCATTTACTAAATGAACATCATGCTGTATTGAAGAAGACTTGAAACTTGCAGTTGAGACCATAAACTCATGTTTACAATGTGGACCCTCTGCAGTTTGCTTACCAGCCCCGTGTGGGGGTGGACGACGCCATCATCTACCTGCTGCAACGAGCTCAGTCGCACCTGGATGGAACCGGTGGCTCTGTGAGAATCACTTTCTTTGATTTCTCCAGTGCATTCAACACCATCCAACCAGTGCTGCTGAGTGAGAAGCTGCAGGTGGTGGGGGTTAACGCGCCCACCGTCTCCTGGATCACTGACTACCTCACAGGCAGACCACAGTTTGTCCGACTGGGCCGTGTGCTGTCTGATGTTGTGGTCAGTGATACTGGAGCCCCACAGGGGACTGTTCTGTCTCCCTTCCTGTTCACCTTGTACATCACTGACTTCCAGTACAACTCAGGGTCATGCCATCTGCAGAAGTTCTCTGATGACTCTGCAGTGGTCGGGTGTATAAGGGACGGACCACCCTCACCACCACCTACTGCAGGGACAGAGGAGCACTTTCTCCAACAGACTGATCCAGCTCCGCTATCACAAGGACAGATACAGGAGAACATTCCTGTCCACTGCAATAAGACTTTATAATAAATCACCTCTGGCCAGATCATCATTCACTTGACTACAACATCGCTACACTGTCTTTGCACTACTGTTTAGTTTACCTAGTTAGTACAATTAATACTATTCTATTTCAGTGTATATACTGTGCATTTTTTATTTGACTTAATATGTTCTACTCTGTTATTTTATTGTATTTTTTATACTTAATATTTTTTTTTTTACTCAGTCACTTTGATTGCTTAGTATATTTTTTGCTGCTGTAGCGAACAAATTTCCCCTTGCGGGATGAATAAATTATATATCTATCTATCTATCTTTACTGAGGTAATAAATCAAGTGAGAAGTAGGGTCATTTTTTCATAGACTATACAATCTGACTTCCTTTGGAACCAGAGGAATCGTCAGTAGAGAGAATGAATGTTTTAAGACACTTCCCCATTGGCTTCACTCGACAGAACCGGAGGTTGCTGCCTGGTGCACACACCAAAGCTATATATATATATATATATATATATAAGATAGAGATAAGTTATAAGATAGGGTGGGTAATGTAATTTAGGAGCTTTGTTTGTTATATTTGTTGAAATTGTATTTACATCCCGACAACAATCAATAAATCAAACGCTCCGACAGAAGTTCTTTTATAATTCCGATCAGTACAGGCCTGATTGAAATGATTGGACGGGCTACCTATCTGCCCACCTACCAAATATTTTTGACAGCTGATAGCTTGAAAGTTATGAGTAGTAACAATAGCCATGTTCATTGTTTACCTTCATTATGAAAAGTGAATGTTGAAAATGATCATTTTGGGGGAGTGGCTTTTAAAGAGGCCTGAAGGGACAGGATGTCAGTGTTCCTTTTTTGCGAAGATTTATCAACTTTTCATAAAAAAAACGTTTGAGGTTGCATCATTTTTATGAATCTAGCTACCTCTTTGTGATTATTACAATGTTACCTACCATATCTTCAAGTATAAACATGTACTTTAAGATTAAATGAAAAAAAAAGTTTAGATCACTTATTTAACAATATATGCAACATTTTCTACAATTTCTTTTTTTCCATCTTCTTTTCTTTCTGTAAAACGAAATTTTAAGTTTGTTTACATAAACCAGTACCAACCAATTTCAACCAATACTATCATTACATCTATCCATCAATCTATCTGCAAGTTTAGCTACATGGGAGGTGTGTGCGGAGCCACAGTCCTCGGTAGCTCTGTGTTTCGCTACATTCTAAGCCCGCCCCCGATTTAGCGATCCAATCAAATGTGGAGGATTTGATTTAAATCCCGTTCGTAACTGTACCTTCTAAAAAATGATGTTTCTCTGCGGAATACTTACAGTACGGTAAGCTAAGACACTCTAACTTCTGTTTAACTGGGACTTTAATGGATCCATTTTCTTTTCAAATCACAAAAATATATTAACTTGCTGTCTATTGAACCAGTTTTTATATATTCAAGCCTTGACAGTTTCTGCTTGGTCTTCACCCAGAAATGCTAAAGAGTGATTAGTCAGAGATTTGTGTAATTTAAATGCACCATGTCGCCTAGAAAGTATATTTATATAGTACTGATTTGCAACAAGATGTACTGGCACCTGAATAACATTTGTATTACCATTTAGTTATTCTTTAACACATTTGCCGAGGCACAAGATTGTTGAAACGAACATATCTGCAAAACTTTGGCTAAGAACTGATTTTATTTGTTTGTTTATTTACAAAATCTACTCCTGCGATCTATTATTTGCTCGTAGCAACAAAAGCATGATTCATGTTGTTTACCGTCGTGTTTAGGAACTCACAGCACTTATTAAAGCTTTGGGAAAGAGTTTGTCTCCGTTTAAACCTCTGTCTTTCTCTTGCTCAAAGTCATCATTCTGGAGTCAGGATGCAGTGACTTTTCGATTCTCGCAGACAGACACCATGTGATTGTGCATGAAACGAAACACAAGACAACAAATAAAAACGAGTTGGATTTTCAGGATACATTTATAGAATCTAGCCTTCAGCATCACAGTAGATAAAGGTCACAGAGGAGAGAAGAAGAGTTTGACAGCAAGCCTTTGTGCTGCTGAAGGTTTTCCTTGTTTGCAGAAAACAATTTGAGTAATCACTGTTTAACACGGATATATGCGAATGCACATGTACAGTACACACGTGTTAATATGAAGTTGTTTTCTTGCACATTTACAGTATACGAATGTAAATATGAAGTTGTTTTTCTGCACATGTACAGTGTACACAGAAGCACAAATCTCTTACATTAAATGTAAAAAACTGATTTCATTGTATACAACCTGCAATAACATTCAATTTGTCTGGTAAATACTACAGCACATTATATCTAGAGAAACCAGATCAATGTGCAGCACTGTCACTCTATTGTGGCTCAGCTTCTGTATGTAACGGCTGCATTAATAAATTCACTTTGCGTAATTGTCTGTTTGTCTGTGTGCTTGTTGTTGGAAGTTAGGGTAGTTAGGGTAACTTTGTTTTTTTTAACACTGTCCCAAATGTCCCATGTTTCTTGACTAATGGACCCAACCATTTGTTAATATGGTCCAGTACTGAGCGAGAACATTGCAGACAGCAGCCGCTAAACAGGCTGCAATGAAATCCATCCTTGGCAACTCCTCACCGTCAGTGATCATTCAACGAAGACACTTGTTTTTGCCACTGACCTGCTCGGATTGTGGAAAGGGCCGTTACGAAACATTTCTGTGTTTTTGTGTCACGTGACTTGTTCTCAGTAGACAACTAAACAACGTGTTTAGATAACTTTGTGGTATCTAAAATAATTTCAAAGTAATGGCTGAATATTTAGCTGAATGTGACGCAAGATTGCAGAAGGAGACTTCTCTGGGCAAAAGGTAAAGAACGTTTTATTTCTCTGTAAGGTCGTTTCCATAATGTTGTCAGACACTTATAATAACAATCTGAACCTTTCAGTGGCAAAAACAAGCACCTTTAGTGGAAGTACATTGTGAGGAGTTGTCCCAAACTATTACATTGCAGCCCGTTTAGCGTCTGCAGCTACAGCATTCTCCTTCAATACCGGACCAATTTCAAAACCATTTGTCCCCTTTAGTAAATTAGCCACAACATCAGCAAATAGGAAATAGAATAGAAAATAGGGTCTAGTTTGCAAAGCATGAAAGTTAGTCTTTAGTGTTGTTTAGACGACTGTCGTGGTTTTTGGAGTTCTTGTCGTGGCTGTTCTTGTTGTTAAGGTAATTACTGTCATGGATTCTGTTGTTTTTACAGTTGTGTTTTTTATTAATTTATTTGAAGAATAACATAAACCAACAGCACAATGTTGCACTGTAACTGCACTATTTTTTAATAGACTTGTTCATTTTCTGTTTAATGTGTCTTTAAGGGTCAGGTTGGTAAGCTTCTTCAAAAAAACGTTTTAGATATTTTTTTTTAATTCAATTTTGTTGAAGTTCATTATATCCTGACAACAGTTTACGCACATAATGATCATTTTGGTTGAGTGGCTTCGGAGATTTTGCACATTTTGGAGGTAGTGCTGCTATCTACTTTCACTGGAAAAGAGTTGGCAACACTGGGCTACATTTTTCGGTTGGATGATTTTTAAAAATTTGCGTACTCTTGTTAGTTTTTCAAAATTACCAACTCTGCTTCTAAATGTCATGCTAATGCAATTATTTGTGTTCCGAAATGTCAAACTATTCCTTCCACTGACTCTCTTCTGGGGCATTCAACTGCATCTCACTATCTTCCCTGGTTAATGGAGTTGGCACAGTTGTCAAATTGTTATTTTTAATTTTATTGTTAATTAATTAATTAATTAATTTGATGACTGGTCAACTCTGAACTCTTTTGTAATTGTTTGTTTAATATAAATGACCCTGATACTTTAATATTACTCCACAGAGTGCTCAGTAAAGGTTTTAGAGGCAGCATACTCGTAAAGAATCACCCAAGCATGTATGTGTTGCTGCAGCAGCAGAGCAGCAGCAATAGTAACCCTGGGGTTCGCCATTACAAAGTCAAACACTGCACTTTATTAATTCACTCACATCTTGTTCATGGTAACATGTTTTAATCAATGAAAACTCACCAGAAAAAAAGGCCTGAGCTGAAAGTAAGCATTCAGCAATTCATTCATTAATCAACTAATAGAAACTCTCTCAGAGTGCCTGACACGTTTCTTTGTTGTATTTTTTGTGTCCAGATATGTGAACTGTATGTATGTTTCATATTTTGCGTGCTGAGCAATATTTACCAACTCCAATTATCCGTGTGTGTGTGTTACAAAAACAACCTATATAGACTTGCTGACCGTTCCTCTGTGTTGCCATGGTGGGCTAATTAATCAGATTAATTGAATACTGTTGATCAATAGCCAACGGGGTGTATTCATTATAGTTAATAAGTTTCTCATCAGCTGTAGTAGCAGCAAGGACGTGTGTGTGTGTGTGTGTGTGTGTAGGAGCGTACTTTAATGTGAGCCAATAGTGGTTAAATTGAGGAGAGATTAGAAGGGACTTTGATTGTATAAAATAATAATCTAACTGCATGGTAATGAATCACCCTAGAAAATGTTAGCTCTGCCTTTTTTCCCCTCAAGATAAAAGGTGGAGGGCGACAAAAAAGGGACACAGATTTTTCTTCACCTGACCAGTTGTTCTTGTCAATGTAGATGCTTTAAGTATGTATCAGCTAATTAGCAATTTAAACATATTTTATACATCATTATGGCATAGGCATGTTCATTATAATACATATGACCATCATGAATAAATTAGACTTTTTTCAAGATGACTGGTGACACCAGGAGTACTGTCAGATTAAAGAGTACTGTCAGATTAAAGAGTACTGTTAGATTAAAGAGTACTGTTAGATTAAAGAGTACTGTTAGATTAAAGAGTACTGTCAGATTAAAGAGTACTGTTAGATTAAAGAGTACTGTTAGATTAAAGAGTACTGTTAGATTAAAGAGTACTGTTAGATTAAAGAGTACTGTTAGATTAAAGAGTACTGTCAGATTAAAGAGTACTGTTAGATTAAAGAGTACTGTTATATTAAAGAGTACTGTTAGATTAAAGAGTACTGTTAGATTAAAGAGTACTGTTAGATTAAAGAGTACTGTCAGATTAAAGAGTACTGTTAGATTAAAGAGTACTGTTAGATTAAAGAGTACTGTCAGATTAAAGAGTACTGTTAGATTAAAGAGTACTGTTAGATTAAAGAGTACTGTTAGATTAAAGAGTACTGTTAGATTAAAGAGTACTGTTAGATTAAAGAGTACTGTCAGATTAAAGAGTACTGTTAGATTAAAGAGTACTGTTATATTAAAGAGTACTGTTAGATTAAAGAGTACTGTTAGATTAAAGAGTACTGTTAGATTAAAGAGTACTGTTAGATTAAAGAGTACTGTTAGATTAAAGAGTACTGTTAGATTAAAGAGTACTGTCAGATTAAAGAGTACTGTTATATTAAAGAGTACTGTTAGATTAAAGAGTACTGTTAGATTAAAGAGTACTGTTAGATTAAAGAGTACTGTTAGATTAAAGAGTACTGTCAGATTAAAGAGTACTGTTAGATTAAAGAGTACTGTTAGATTAAAGAGTACTGTTAGATTAAAGAGTACTGTCAGATTAAAGAGTACTGTTAGATTAAAGAGTACTGTTAGATTAAAGAGTACTGTTAGATTAAAGAGTACTGTTAGATTAAAGAGTACTGTCAGATTAAAGAGTACTGTTAGATTAAAGAGTACTGTTAGATTAAAGAGTACTGTTAGATTAAAGAGTACTGTTAGATTAAAGAGTACTGTTAGATTAAAGAGTACTGTCAGATTAAAGAGTACTGTTAGATTAAAGAGTACTGTTAGATTAAAGAGTACTGTTAGATTAAAGAGTACTGTTAGATTAAAGAGTACTGTTAGATTAAAGAGTACTGTTAGATTAAAGAGTACTGTCAGATTAAAGAGTACTGTTAGATTAAAGAGTACTGTTATATTAAAGAGTACTGTTAGATTAAAGAGTACTGTTAGATTAAAGAGTACTGTTAGATTAAAGAGTACTGTCAGATTAAAGAGTACTGTTATATTAAAGAGTACTGTTATATTAAAGAGTACTGTTAGATTAAAGAGTACTGTTAGATTAAAGAGTACTGTCAGATTAAAGAGTACTGTTAGATTAAAGAGTACTGTTATATTAAAGAGTACTGTTAGATTAAAGAGTACTGTTAGATTAAAGAGTACTGTTAGATTAAAGAGTACTGTCAGATTAAAGAGTACTGTTAGATTAAAGAGTACTGTTAGATTAAAGAGTACTGTCAGATTAAAGAGTACTGTTAGATTAAAGAGTACTGTTAGATTAAAGAGTACTGTTAGATTAAAGAGTACTGTTAGATTAAAGAGTACTGTTAGATTAAAGAGTACTGTCAGATTAAAGAGTACTGTTAGATTAAAGAGTACTGTTATATTAAAGAGTACTGTTAGATTAAAGAGTACTGTTAGATTAAAGAGTACTGTTAGATTAAAGAGTACTGTTAGATTAAAGAGTACTGTTAGATTAAAGAGTACTGTTAGATTAAAGAGTACTGTCAGATTAAAGAGTACTGTTATATTAAAGAGTACTGTTAGATTAAAGAGTACTGTTAGATTAAAGAGTACTGTTAGATTAAAGAGTACTGTTAGATTAAAGAGTACTGTCAGATTAAAGAGTACTGTTAGATTAAAGAGTACCGTTAGATTAAAGAGTACTGTTAGATTAAAGAGTACTGTCAGATTAAAGAGTACTGTTAGATTAAAGAGTACTGTTAGATTAAAGAGTACTGTTAGATTAAAGAGTACTGTTAGATTAAAGAGTACTGTCAGATTAAAGAGTACTGTTAGATTAAAGAGTACTGTTAGATTAAAGAGTACTGTTAGATTAAAGAGTACTGTTAGATTAAAGAGTACTGTTAGATTAAAGAGTACTGTCAGATTAAAGAGTACTGTTAGATTAAAGAGTACTGTTAGATTAAAGAGTACTGTTAGATTAAAGAGTACTGTTAGATTAAAGAGTACTGTTAGATTAAAGAGTACTGTCAGATTAAAGAGTACTGTTAGATTAAAGAGTACTGTTATATTAAAGAGTACTGTTAGATTAAAGAGTACTGTTAGATTAAAGAGTACTGTTAGATTAAAGAGTACTGTCAGATTAAAGAGTACTGTTATATTAAAGAGTACTGTTATATTAAAGAGTACTGTTATATTAAAGAGTACTGTTATATTAAAGAGTACTGTTAGATTAAAGAGTACTGTTAGATTAAAGAGTACTGTTAGATTAAAGAGTACTGTTAGATGTGTTTTACAAAACGAAAGCTACGTGTTCCTGTTTGGTGCGCCGAGTTCTCCAAATGTCCCACAAAAGAGGCTATCCAAAATAAAAACACAATTTTGAGCTGGAGAAGCTGATTTTTTAAGTAATCAATAAGAATGTTTTTTTGTTTTTTTAATGCTAGAATCCGTAGCGCTCTGCGTGTTATTTTGTATTTCCAGAACAAGGACCTAATTAAAGTTTTAAAGTAGCACTCATCAATATATGTTGACTACCAACGGATTACACTATCTTTGACGTGAAAGATGTGATTTAAATGACAAATCACACAAAGATTTTTTACCAGCGTTCTGAACAGTTTTGCTTTCACGGACCACAAATTCACTGTAACTCAAAGCTCTCATCAACCATGTTTCTAGCAGGCAGCTGTTTGTATGTTTGTATAGAAATCTATAAGAAAATGTCTCTACTTTATGGTCTCAATCTAGTTTCAAGACTTCTTCAATACAGCATGATGTTCATTTAGTAAATGATGGTCCATTCAGAGTCAAATAGACCATAAAGCAGAGTATGCTTTAGGGCGGGGCTACCTTGTGACTGACAGGTCACTACCAGCACCATATACGGCGTCTCCACATCACTCAAAAACTGTCCAAATATGATCACCTCCGTTCACCGGTTGCAAAACGGCCAAAATCTAAGACGCCGACGGCCAGTGAACAGTAGTTTAGTGTCAGTTACTGTGAAGAGGGGCCACATGCTGATAGCAGAAAAAAGAGTTGGAGGGGAATTGGGCAGTAACATAACGGGGGGTAGACGATGACCTTTCTAGTAGACCCAAACACACTCTCTTACACACTCAAATAACACAGATACACTTTGTCTACAGTACGGCAAACACTAAACACATGCATCTTTAAGACAACTGCACCAAATTACAGCTAGACTACATAAGGATGCTGCATCATTTTAACTGTGTCTGCTGCCGTATGTGAGTACACATGAGTACGTAACCAGTGGATGAGTGCAATGAGACGTCTGCAGCTCTTAAGCCAAACGGAACCCTGGAGAGATAAATAAGCAGATAACGGAAGGGAGGAAGACGGTAACCATAGTTATTAAAGGAAATAAACAACATGTTGGTGTGTTTTTACATTGATGAGTGTAATATTTAAGACATATGTATTTGATTATTTTGACAGCATCCATTTCTGTCAGTAATTGGCATTTGAGTCACTCAAATTCAATAAAAACTCAGGTTTTATAGTGTTTTATTACTATGTGATTTTTGTTAATATTTGGAAATGAAATATGTGCAGAAGTAGAAAACAAGATGTGCAAAAACCCCACGAAAAAACAAATGCAATTGATGCATGCATGTAACCTCCAACCCTTCCACACACACACACACACGCCGCACCATTCTCTGAAAGGATAAGAGCTCCTTGAAAACTCAATTAGACTGGGGGCAAAGCCTACAAAAACCTACCACTCTCACACATTGACATGCACGGTGGCACTCACACACACTCACACACACACACACACTCACACACACTCACACACACACACACACACACACACTCACACACACTCACACACACACTCACTCACACACACTCACACACACACAGACACACACACACACACACTCACTCACTCACACACACTCACGCCAGCATTTTAGCTTCCTGACCTGCAGCTATTTCCAGTGTTAAATGGACTTCGAGGTTCCAGACGAAAAAGCTTGTACTATGGCATGTACCTAATTACACTGTTTGTATGTGTGTGAGTGTGTGCTTTTAATGTAACACAAGCCTCTCAACACACACACACACACACACATATGGAGTGCTTTATTTAAGATACAGCTCTTCAGATTTCATCTGGCTCACCATCTCTTGAAATGGTCTGCATGGTTCGTTCAAGGGTGCTTCGTCTCTGATTGTGCGATTGAATGCAATACTTTCTCCTGGAAGTTCCATTTATATACTACTAACTTGTGTAAGCCAGTATGTTTTTGTACAAAAACAAATTTTGTGTTTTGCTTTGAGTAACTTTTGACTTCAGTGAGAGCCTGAACACAATCATGATAAGTTTGATCACGCTTTGGTTACAAATGAACAAATATATAGGGAAATAAATGAAATGCATTGTTTGGGAATATTGTGCAGATATATCCGGTATCAACATTTTATGATCTGGCGGATTATGTTAATACCAACGTTTCCTCATTATGTCAATTATCCAGGTGGCATTATGATCCTTTCAAAACATATTTGCTGCGGCAAATTAGATGTAATTCCTCGGAGACAGGGTTGCTATGTGCCTTTCCAAGTCTGACAAGAATGCCATAAAGGTTTTCTTTCATTTATATTATCACTTATAATCAGCAATCAGTTAATGTACATGAGAAGAGAAACAGCATGTACACTTTAAATGTAATTGTATCTTAGTCACTGTCACTGTAAAGTTTGTGCTTTAATCATGTTCTGTATGAAAGAAGAAGTCACCGCGACTGGTCTACCAGTTTGTAGCCTGGAGTTTGGCATTTTGGTCGTCGCCATCTTTTTTTGGCAATCAGCAGTGACACAAGAGGATGGAGCTAAGTACAACTGAACACTGAATAGGACAATCTTAACACACTGTGAAAGAGTTAAAGTTCTATGACTAAAACACGGACAATTCCCAGACCGGACTACGCCGTGGTAGAAACTTATCAATTACAAGATTGCTTTAAGCAAACCCTGCTTTATGGTCTATGTGACTCTGAATGGACCATCATTTACTAAATGAACCTCATGCTGTATTGAAGAAGACATTAAACTAGAGGTTGAGACCATAAACTCATGTTTACAATGTTTACTGAGGTGATAAATCAAGAGAGAAGTAGAGTCATTTTCTCATAGACTTCTATACAACCGGAGGAGTCGCCCCCTGCTGGCCAGTAGAAAGAATGCAAGTTTAAGGCTCTTCAGCATTGGCTTCACTTTTCAGAACCCAAGGTTGCCGCCTGACTTTAACAACAGGGCTTAAGCCGGGAGTCAATAGACCCTTTTCCTGGAAGACATTTAGACTTGACTCAAAGCAGGTTAAGCACAGATGTAAACAGTGACGATGGAGCCAGCATCCATTATATCCGGTCTATAAGCCTAGCTTAGCATGAGGACTGGTTCTGACCACCTCCCAGCACCTCTAATGCCAACTGTTCAATTCAATTCATTTTGTATAGCCCAAAATCACAGATTTGCCTCAGAGGGCTTTACAATCTGTACACATAATTAATATGTTTTACTTTGGCTGACAATTTTTGACTAACAAGATTTTGTCATCACTGTGGCGTTACCAGGCAACCAGTAGAGAGAAAGAGTTGCGTGTACAGCATGAAACTCTCCCGAAAACCTCAACCCGTCATTTTTACACTTGGGTTGATGTGCTGGTTAAAACATGCTCAAGGGAGCTTGTAGACGGATTTGTAGACTTGACAGAGCCAGGCTTACTGTTCCCTCCTGCTTGCAGTCTTTATAATAAGCTAAGCTTATCCACTTAGGGCTCTAGTTCCACAGTTAACACACACCGGTGTGATAGTGGTTTCAATATTCTCTTCTACCTCTCGGTAATCAAGCATTTCCCCGAGAAGTCAAACTGTTCTTTTTAAATATGAAAGCTGATGAGTCAGAATGAATCTAATAATCGATCTGTAAAGTTTCTGTGGTCTCAAACCTTTTTGTAAGGCCATGCTTTATCAGAACCCAAAATGAAGAAAGAATGAAGAAAACTTGAGGTCAGAGAATCCATTCCCAATGCCAACCTGCACACGATGTTCTCACACACACACACACACACACACACACACACACACACGGTCACACAGTTTTGTGTTAATCCTCGATGAGAATAAAACTGTCGAATCAATTTGGACAAGCCACGGCCATTACAGTCTAAGAGAAACACGAAATAGAGGAATTAAGTGAGACCGAGTGTGTGTGTGTGTAGAGTGTGTATTGATCAGTGTGTGTCTGTGTGTGGTTTAAGGCCCCCCCCATTCTGGTCCCTCCTATGGGTCACTAGTTATTAACCCCTAGAGAGTCACCTTGACACACTCCGTCTCACACACTCAGATACACACATATTCAGATAGTGGATTGACCCAATCATATGAACACACAGACATACTCTAACCTTCTCTAAAACACACACACACACACACAGCTTTATCAGCTCGCCGTGACCCGGCACTCCACATGAATTGGAATGAAGTGTTAATCTTAATATTGGATCATCAGACAGTCAGAGATTATCCCTTTGTTTTAAGGTTCGCAGCTTAGTTTAAGATTAGTCCATTTAACTTCCATTTAAGGGTTATCACATCTACGGCGACGGAAAATTGTTTCTGCACGGTCACACACACACACACCGAGGACTCATTAAGGGCATAATTGAATCTAATTGGGAGAAACCATCTATTCATACATGCATAACAGCAGGCTGAAGGTGAAGATACTACATCTGTGTGTGTGTGTGTGTGTGTGTGTGTGTGTGTGTGGAGCAAGAAATTGGTGATACTCAGAGAAAGACATACGGATTATCAGTTCATTATGTGTGAAAGAATTTGGGGAAATAATCTGCTGAAAGTGACAATGACTGCCAACAATGGACTAAACTCTTGACACAGTGGTGGGTTGATTTTTCTTTAAGGACTATTTGCATGTTTGTTTTCCATTTACTTCCTCCATTTTTTTGTGTCATTTATTTCCTCTTTCTCTCTCTCTCTCTCTCTCTCTCTCTCTCCTTGGGTAGATCGATATAGGCTAATTGCTGTGGAGCATTAGACAGTTGGGAGTCTTCTTTTCCCTGAGGTGGCTAATTAAGACTGTCAAACTGAGTGTGTGTGTGTGTGTGTGTGTGTGTGTGTGTGTGTGTGTGTGTGTGTGTGGGTGTGTAGGAGTGTGTGACTGTGGGTGATCGCACCAGAAATACCTGTATCCTTGCGTTCTACCACAACAGGCTGTGAGCACACACACACACACACACACACACACACACACACACACACACACACACTACACACATATTTCTTTGTGTCTTTCAATAAAAGTATTTTTAAATCATGTTCATTTACAGTCAATTAATCTTTACTCATCAACAGTTCGTATGATATCTTACAAAAAGTTACTCTTCATTTTTCGTGTGTTGTCCTATGAATAGGGGTTGCTTCGGATCACGGTTCTTGAGTCACGGTTCGGATCATTTTTCGGATCAACAAAGAAAAGGGGAGGAGACAAATATAACTTTGCTTTCCATTTATTAATTAAAGAACTTCAAGAACACTTAAAGCAAAGAACTTTGGGCTATAGTCTTACATAAAAACTAAAATATTGAAGATGTCCAATTTGAAGTTGTCCAAGTTGAGACCCTCGTCCTTTGATCAATATTGAAAGAAAGAAACAGCCAGTGAGCTAGCTTCCACTGTTTCAACTGAACTGAACTGATCGGCAACAACTTGGGTCTGTGTTTACTTCCTGTCAGGTTATGTCATTCAAATACACAATAATGTTCACCATTACTGTGACATTATTTTCAAAAAGATGAGAATATCTCCATTGTCTGGGGAGAGGGTAGACCTTTCTGTAGTGACTGTTACTATTGGGCCTGTCTAGCTTCCACTCTGATGCTTCTGTCAGCACCTGCACCAGGTGTGTGTCTGTGTGACTCTCACAGAGGGGGGCGTGTCTACAGCACCGGACTATGAATCACTCCGCCGTGGTGAAAGCGGTCACAGTCTTTTCCTTGTCGTATGTCTCTCTTTTTAAATAACGCCTACATACCGTAACGGTTTTGTCCACCACCCTTATCCGTCATTATACTTTACAGGGAAGACAAAATGATCCCAAACTTGTGACTTAAATGACCCGGGGGCTTCTGAAGTTCCTCCGCTCGCCGTGACTTTCGCCGTTAAATGCTTTTAAGCTGCTCCGTTGACGTGAACACATGCTTTATATCTGTTCACTGACACTTTGCATTGATATTCGGGGACTTGTTACTTGAAAAGGAACAGCAGCAGTAAAACTGTATTACACACTATGATGATTACACTGTAAAAAAAAAAGAAAAAAAAAAGAATACTCAATTGATCCGCGGTTCACGAGTGATCCGAACCGTGAGGGGTGATCCGAACGGATCACGGATCGACCCGTGATCCGTTACACCACTACCTTTTTTTGTTCATAGATTTTGCTACGAATGCTGGATGAGACCAGCCTGTCTCAGTTTATTCAAATATATTTTTTAAAAGTCGTGCAAACTGTTGCCATAATATTTCTTATTTAATTGAAAAGGATTTTTCTGCCAGCCATTCCCTAAACTTAAGTTGTAAATTTAAATCTGATTATAGAATAAACTTAATTCAAAACAAAAAAAGAAAGAAAATTGTGTTGCTCCTGATTACAAGGTGTAGTGAATTTACTCAATATAATAAAGTTGAAGTGATTTAATTGCATTAAGACTTCAACTAATCTGTAATTTATTTTGTGAATATATTCAAACTAATTAATTGGAAATTATTTAAATTAAAAACAAAGAAATATTGATGCACATTTGGAAAAGAATTCCAAAATGTTGCCATTATTGTTACAATTTTTGTTACAACCTTTGATACAACTCACCAGTTAAAGAGACAGGAGGGGGAGAAAGAGATAGGACGGAGGGCTAAGTGAGGCTGAGATCAAGAGAAGCAACGTGTGTGTGTGTGTGTGTGCGCACACAGCAGTTGTACTGTACAAGGTTAGCTCAGCAGAAGAAAAGAAGTGTCTCTAATAAGAGGAGCTCCCACAGGTTTCACCTTGTGTTCTTACTGTCTCCTTCTATGACTCTCTGTACGCCTGTGTGTGTGTGTGTGTGTGTGTGTCCTGCAGTGCAGAACATTTCACCAACGTTTTCTGCATTTGAATCTTCTTCTAAGGAGCTGGGCTCTCCAGGGGACAGATGCGTGAAACTCCATGCAGATTCACGACTAAAACGGTTTGAACCTCACGAAAAAAAGGCTCTGAAAAAAAAAAGACGCTCTTTCTCGTGACTGCTGCATGTGCTCTCTCCTCAATAGGAATAATATAATATTCAGAACTATGTTTTAACCAATATATAATCACCTGAAACTAAGAATTGTTACGTTTTGCTTCGCTTAGAAAAAGGCATTTCTATCTTCCAGGGGAGCAGGTCGTCTTCTGGCATGTTGCACCGCCATGTTTCTACAGCAGAGCAGGACGGACCCTGACTCTAGCGAGAGCCTTTTGCATTTTACTCTATCTGAAGGTAGGGATGCGTTCCCAAACCAGTTATCAACGGTGGTAAATTACTGTAGTACTGATGAGCCCGTTACTGGTGCTTCTTATTAGTACTTTTTAAAGTTTTGATGTCATTTAATATCAAGCTGCAGTGTGCATTTGCTCCGCTTTCTCTTCATCACATGTACCCGTAAAACACCAAGTTATTTCTCAGGCAACATTATTAAAGGTGCAGGAGAGTGATCAATGAGTCTTTCATTGCGCTTGAAACAGTCTTCACAATGCTTCACAAGTCAAGTCAAAAGATTATCGAGACATGGAAACAATGGCTTCAAAGAATGGTAAAATAAAAAAATCACTTATAGAGTGAGAGTCGGCACATCTAAAAATGTTTTTCATTTAAAAAGTCCTAAATAAGTGATTTATTCCTTAGATTACAGAAATATCCAAATAATAAACAGTTGAAATACAAGGAATATTCACAACTATATTTTCATTACTGTATAATGACCTGAAACCTGTTAATATTATGTTTTTGTAACCTTAGAATGAGCCCTTTATATATTCATCCTCTTCACTGAATCCATCATCCGTTGCTCCGCCATGTTTCTACAGTAGCCCAGAATGGACAAACAAACACTGGCTCTAGAGACTTTGTACGTAACCTGAAGGCCGCCGTAGTTCACCGCCACTCTTGGAAAGTGAGGGGTGAGCCGTTATTCAGTGTGATGCAATCTGCAACCTCACAACTAGATGCCACTAAATCCTACACACTACCTATATGTAAATAAATCATTAGAAACCATTAAAGAAAACTTCAACCACAAAAGAGATTAAAGCTCATGTCCTTCAGCCCTCACACTCATCCTGGTAGAGAGCTTCCTTCTTAAACAATATACACATTTTCTTCTCATCAAACTATACTTTGAGGATGCCCGACCTTGATCATAAGAGAAAATGTGACACATCGGGGTGCAGGGAAGATGACAAAGGTCTAGGTGGCTGAGCAAAAGAGAGGAGGCGGAGGGAGAGGTAACGGAGGAGAGAGGGATGAGCGGAGATAAAAACCAGTAGCAGCTGTTTCCAGCCCATTAAAATGTAATTAAGGAGAACCTCATTACAGAGGAAGACAGGGAGAGCGATGGGGAGATGGAGAAATAAACTGTTTTCTACTGTCTACTTTATCACTCATCCGGACAGAAAATCATCAGTTCATTTCAAGTAAACACTTTGAAAGCAAAAAAAAAAAAAAGGGTTTGGTTTTATGATGCTAATTAGATTCGAGCAGATTGTTTGGCATAAAAGACATACTGTTCTGAATCCGGTTTGGTACTTGAAAGTATCGAATATAATAATCCCTCTTCGCAGTCAATCAGTCTTTCTCCAAAGTGTGGGATTTCTGTCTTTCCGTCTCATCTGCCAAACAGCAGCTGCTCTGAGATGAAAAGACATTTCTGAGTGTTGAAAGCAGTTTGTTTCATTTTACTGACACTTTCAGCATATCAGTGTCTGATAGTAAGAAGGAGTCTTTGCTGTTGTTAGGTTTGTATTTGTACGTTTTGAATCAACTATTAAGCTTTCATTCTAATCCACACAACTTGTGTTTGCATTTGCCGGAGGATTGAGACTGTGTATTTATTTTCCCTGATGCCCGCCAAAGCAGCCATATTGAGAAAAAGTTGACAGGAAAACATGGATGTTTTGCCAATACTTTATTCATCTGTCAGTCTTTTATAAAGGATGCTGTATTGGGTGGCAGCAGCAGAAAACACTTTTCGAAACACATTTAGAGATACACTTCGGGCTGCAAGTTGTTCATATTAACTTCTGCTTTTTGTCTCAATTAGCATAGTATTCTGAATATAAGTATTGTTTTACAATAATACTGTTGCATTATGTATCTATATAATATATAATATTATATCATTATTTATTGATTTAATATAATTTTTGGGTAACACTTTATATTAACTATGAAGCAACTCGTTAAACCCTATTAGTATAGTCCTATTTTTAGGCCTATTGCATACCCATACTAAAAAGACTAATTCTGTAACTACAAAGTCTATTAAAAATGTTGATGTTATAATAAAGGTAACACTTGTGAGATTTGTTCACATGTGTAAATATTGTGTATATGTTACTGGTTAAGAGTAAATGAAGATGGCACACAGCTCAAATTGAAAAGTTTCAGGTTCGCCTGAAAAGAAAGCACTGAAAGCATGAGTATCTCTTTTGAATGATGCAGGTGAAAATTTAAACCTCTCCCAAATCATAGCACAACATGTCAGCAGTCTCTCTGCAACTTTTGGCTTTGATAAAGTGAAGCAAAAAAAGTTAGAGAGGTTTTAGTACAGAGAGGTCAAGCAAAATTGTCATTTTGGAACCAGCTGTTCCAACGTGGGCTTGATTGACAGAATCGTTAGCCAGTAAAAATCAAAAACGCGCCGTGCGTCGCGGAGCGTAAAAACCGATACGCCAAAAGTGAAAATCTTCTTGTTGATTATATTAGTTTGTGTATAATTGTGTTTGCAGTGTGTAAAATGACTTACATGATTATGTTGCCCAGAATTTCTTCGTTAAGTCGGTATATAACATGTGTGTAGCATTCATTATATTCGTTTCTGAAAAGTGCATTCTACGACACGCTCTTTGCTAAACGGTCTTGCTCGAACCCCAAATGGTCCTCGCTCGTTACCAGTAGGATATTAAGTATGAGTAAACATTTAATTCATCATTTATAAAGCGTTACCACTTTTTGTATATATATACAAGCAGAAAATAATGCTATAGTATAATAACATAATACCAACCTGAGCTGCCCTGGACCACAGCCATCACAATCATACACAAAAACACGCGCACACACACATACATATATATACAAAGGGAGGGAACATAATAATAGCCTCCACACATATGACTCTCTCTCTTTCTCTTCCTCTGACAGTAAATAGCATCATCATCCAACCTGAGACAGACTGAGAGAGAACACGCCAGAAGACACAGACACACACATACTCACACAAACACACACATTATAAACACACACACATACTCACACAAACACACACATTATAAACACACACACATACTCACACAAACACACACATTATAAACACACACACATACTCTCATAAACACACACATTATAAACACACACACATACTCTCATTAACACACACACATACTCACACAAACACACACATTATAAACACACACACATACTCACACAAACACACACATTATAAACACACACACATACTCTCATAAACACACACACATACTCTCACAAACACACACATTCTAAACACACACACACTCTCATAAACACACACATTATAAACACACACACATACTCTCACAAACACACACATTATAAACACACACACATACTCTCATAAACACACACATTATAAACACACACACATACTCTCATAAACACACATTATAAACACACACACATACTCTCACAAACACACACATTATAAACACACACACATACTCTCACAAACACACACATTATAAACACACACACATACTCTCATAAACACACACATTATAAACACACACACATACTCTCATTAACACACATTATAAACACACACACATACTCTCACAAACACACACATTATAAACACACACACATACTCTCACAAACACACACATTATAAACACACACACATACTCTCATAAACACACACATTATAAACACACACACATACTCTCATTAACACACATTATAAACACACACACATACTCTCACAAACACACACATTATAAACACACACACATACTCTCATTAACACACACATTATAAACACACACACATACTCTCATAAACACACACATTATAAACACACACACATACTCTCATTAACACACATTATAAACACACACACATACTCTCATTAACACACACATATACTCTCATAAACACACACACATACTCACACAAACACACACATTATAAACACACACAGGTGCAAATAAATAAACACACATATGTAGGGACAAAGGAAGTTGTGCACTGGAACGCACACACACACTATTTAGTGTTCTTACTCAATCAAGCAGTGTGTGTATTAAGGCATGAGTAGGAGACGATGCTGAAGGCAGAACAGTACTCAGATAAACTCTGTGTGTGTGTGTGTGTGTGTGTGTCTAATAACTAGGGCAAAGCAGTCTTGGGGATATTAGTGTTTTTTAATTGAAAAATGGTCAGAAGGGAAAAGCAGTGGGATAAACACATAGATTACCCAGATACACACTTTAAATGAGGGTGTATAATAAATGTTGCACCAACTGCAACAAGGGCGAGGAAGCAGCATTCAAATAGATGATATTTTACAGTCATTTGGTGAAAGAAAAATGAGCTTACATACACACGCTAAAGAGCAGTGCTCCTTATGACATATTCCATTACAAACGGCGTCATATTAAAAGAGAGTAACTCAGGGGATCAAAACATACTCCACTTTTGCTTTCTATCCCTGTTGTTTTTTTATCGGTTGAGAATAGTGGAAACAAAAAATGTAAATGGCGCTCAAGAACACAAAGATTCACCATAATCAAATCCTGCAGCACACTATTGTTTCTGTTGAATATTAGAGACTGCATGTGTTCTTTTCATGTAGACTATACACCTGTTAGACTTAAGGTCATTCATTTCATTTAATCACTAGCCGTAAATACAACATACTATCAATTCTGCAGCTCCGTTTTGGTCTCCACCTCCTCTGGAAATATATCGGACTGTAAAGCTTTCAAATGCTCCTCTATGTTCTCCAGCTAGTCCTTCATTTTATTTGCTGAATGACACTGAAATCTCCATCAAGCTGAAGGGAACTGCAAAGTCGAGTTATTATTATTATTATTACTGCAGTGCCGTGTCAAGGCACCATATATAGCATGCAAAGATATGCGTACTATCAGTGTAATTCTGTGTAAGTGGTGAAACCACATGTGCATGATAAACGTTAGTGCATTTGTGTGTTTAATGCAGCTCCTAGCCAATACCAATCTGTCTTTTCCAGTTTTAATTTAAAAAGCCAGGTACCTCTCTAAGTAATAGCCTTGTCAACTGTGTGTGTGTGTGTGTGTGTGTGTGTGTGTGTGTGTGTGTGTGTGTGTGTGAGAGAGAGTTGCCCCGGGAAGGAAGAAGTGGTTCAAAGAGCATCTGAAGCCTTGATTAAGGAAGTGTGTAATCAAAACTGAAGACCAGCTACAGTCTGATGCTGCCTGGAAGGGCCTGACACACAGGAGGGAAAATAGCCCGGGAAACAGCTTAACACACACCAAGTGAAACAAACCCACAACACACACGGATAGCAGTAATTCTCACAAACTGCTACTTGAGCTGAGCGCAGGCGGGTTGAGGAGATTGAACTGCGCAGTGATCAAAGAAGCTCTCCCTTTTTAGATGGAAGTGGAAATCATGACTGAATTTTGTGGACAACCGTGAACCAAAATGCAAATGTTGCAAACTGGCCGGAGACATCACTGTGATGGTGAGGGTTCACCAACCTGGGGAGTGAATTGCAACGCTGAACTGTGACGCTAAGTTAAGCTTGCAAGATAATGAATATGACACAAACAAGAGTCCACAGTCATGCTAGCGTCTCTGTGAGGCTGTACTCGAGCACCGCTGTGTTTTGAGCTAAGTGCTAAAGTAACGACGACAAGACTGATGTTAAGCAGGTACACGTGTTCGCCACGCTAGTTTAGCATGTGAGCATGACATGACTGTATTGAAGAAGTGGACAGAGTCGCCACGACGTCTCCCATTGGTTTGTGGACTGCAGTTTTGAAGCCTTGAGTTCAGCTTTTCGGTCGTCTCCTTCTTGGTTTTTGTCTGTCGACATTTGTTGTTTTTTTGCAACCCAACTCTGAATAAGACATTTTTAGGTTACCAAAAATTTAACAATTTACTTCAATGAACCGAAAACACTGTGAAAGAGTGAAAGAGGTAGAGGAAGTAGGCTCATTTTCTCATAGACTTCTATACTTCTAGACTTCTTTTTGCAACCAGAGGACCTCTGATGGCTATTAAATAGAATGCTAGTTTAAGGCATTTCCGCATTGGGTTCACTTTTCCGACTCAGAGGCTGGCGCCTAGTGCTGCTCATCTATAGTTCCTCTGCAGCCAAGCACAGTCCATCTGAGGGTTCATAAAGGCTGCGGAGCTGTACTTCTATTCTTCTTGGCCACTTTTGCTGCCTGTTTTCGTGCAGAGTGTTTTTGTGGGCTATTTTGTCAGGACTAAGTCCATCACTCTTTTCTATGTTGTTGTCAGGGTAATGTCGGAAAGTTATTAGTTTTGCTGACAGATTTTCAGTTATTAGTTATTACAGTTATTAAAACTTTTCTCTTTTTTCGTGCGCACAGCTCAACTTCTGTTTTAACTCGGAGAACCGCCTTCAGAATAAAAGCATTTTGTCTTAAAACAGGAAAAACATAACAAATGTAAGAAACAGGCAAAAACATGTAACAAAGGCATCAAATTGATTGCTAAACACGGATTGGGTTACTTACAAATTCATTATTTTAAATAACTGTAACCATTTAACTCCTTGCCAGGAAGCCCCTTAGGGAGAGCTGCCATTTGTGTTACATTGAGTTAGGTTTGGGTTATTCTTTTTAACAATGTGATTTTATTTAATCTCAGGGCTGGTTGGTTGGTTGTGTGGGCCAGGGCCCTCCCTGAAGTTACAACTTCTATAACTAGCAATAAAAGGTTGAGAATATTTGACAAACTGACTATTAATTATTACAATAATTAAAACCATGAGAATATGGTCCGACTGATCTTTCATTAGCAAAGGCAGAAGTAGCACGCCGTTGTTAAAGCACCGCAAAACCTGATTACTTGGAAATAAAAAGTGTGTCTCCTGCTTCTTGAACTCCATTCTTAATGCACAGGCATGGAAGCGATGAACAAGAGTCAATAGATTATAAAACAATTGCATTCCACACTCTTGGAATGAAAACAAATAAACATACTCAACTAAACTATTTCTTTCACAAAGTTTAGTTGCTCACATCCAATCATGTTGGTGGCAAATAAGAAAAAAATGCACCGTTTTGGAATTCCCATATGGCTCCCATATTTGCTTTATCATGGAATACCAGGAAATATGTGTTTTAAAATCCCAAATAAACCTTAGATTAGAACTGTTCTTATAATCTGTCTGCGTTCAAGATAAAAGCTGGAAGCTGACGCTCAATATTCTCAACATGTTTTAGTCGGTGCTCCATCCAGACAAGAGTTTGTAGACACTTATTTTTAGTCTATTACACAATGACAAAGTTTCATAACACCCAAGTATGGAGGAGTGAAGTGTCTCACTTCCAGTTGCTCAAGCTGAATTTAACTCTTGAACCAGCACCAAAAATAGTTCCCTCTGTGTAAACACTCTATAGTGAAGACTCTCATGTATTTTTGGGGCATTGTCTGTTACCCTCTTTTGTTATCTTTTTCCCGTGTGAAATGCTGACTGGCTCGGAGCAACTGTGATTCGACCCCCGAAAGGTTATTTTGTGTTCAGCTTCATCTTCTGAAAACAGAGAGTTCAATGTCAGCAGCTATTTTCTTATCGGCCGGGCCCTCTATATGTTTGTTTGAATCCGTATGAGAGTCTGGAATCACAAGCGATATCTGGCCCTCTCTCTCGCCCTGTTACATGTTCTCTGCCTCTCTCGCCCCAGCCTCTTCAGTCTCACTCTCCCCGAGCCCCTCCGCTCATCAATAACACCGCTGTAATACAGCGACACGGAAAAGAAAATAGATATTGTTTGAGCTCTTGTGTCTATGTGTGTGTGTGTGTGTGTGTGTGTGTGTGTGCATGGACAAAAAGAGAGTGCAAGAGGACTAGAGCTACAGACAGAGAGAAAGATTGCAATGTCTATGGAGACACTAAGATCACTCTTCAGCTAATAGTTTTACAATCTTGCACACATATCGTGCGCACACATATAGCAATCCATGCATCTGTGTGGAGATGTTTTCCACTACAGTGAACATGATAGCTTTCGCTGATATCTCTATTGCTGTTGCAATCCCCAACTATTGTCGGCTGAGAAAAGTCATCTGTTCCTCCATCCCCATATATGTGTGTGCAGGGCAGACCTTCCTCACACACACACACACACACACACACCATAAACACAAGGAAACTAGCTATACCAAGGCATTGATTGACACTTGTACTGTCTGTAGTGACCGCAATATGTAAAACTAAGGTGTACCCAGCGACCACATGAACAGAGATTCTGATTTACACGGGCAAGTGTCTGCCTTGAAGCTGCTGTACTTTGTTTTCTCCAGTGAAAACAAGCTGAAGAACTTTATCCTGAAGCTGCAGTCGGACCAGAGTTGGCAAGACAAATTACACCCAGCAGGTGGGACTGGAAATGCTTTTGGAGTAAAGTTGGCGATAGAGCGATCAGCAGAGAATAGTAGGCTTCCTTTCATGAAGCACTTTGTTGCTAACTTCTGTCCTTCTTGTTGGATACTTTCTACCACTGGCCTGAACTGGTGTCACATGACTTGACCTCAAGTCAGACTCGAATCATGAATCTGATGACTTTGGACTTGTTATTATGTAATAAACCCTCACCCAGAACAAAGTCAGAACACGTGTTTATTTGTTCTGGTGTTTTTTTTCTTAACCCAAATTTAAAAACCATCAATTTGGAAACCAATTCCTATCACCAACCCCAGCCAGCAGTTCCACAGCATTAATAGAGTATTGAACCATCAGATCCTTAACTGCTTGAGCTTTAAAATAATAATAATCTATTGATCAAATAATATTTGATAATATCAGGAGTCTCAGAACCTCAAGGAACTTTTTTAGTGTACAATAGCTGGAATTATTTAATAACTGTTTGAATAATATCTATTAGATTTTTAACACAATTGACTTGCTTTTTCATCATCACCATGAACCCTTGAGGCAACAACAACAACAACAACTCTCTGGGTTGTGTCCTAAAAGCCTTTCGGAACCTTTCGGAACCTTTCGGAACCTTTCGGAACCTTTCGGAACCTTTCGGAACCTTTCGGAACCTTTCGGAACCTTTCGGAACCTTTCTACACCCACCACTCACACAATAACGGTACATAATACAGCCTCATTTGCATTCAGGGTCTTTAGGCTAAGGAGGCTGTAATAGACAGTGACGGTATATATTACTGGTCTGCTGCTTTTCATTATGCAGCTAATGATTCCCTGTCAAGTTCTATTGTAAATGAACGAGAGACAAAAAAAAGAGAGTGGGAGGGCAAAGACACGGGGGAGAGAAAGAGAAAGATGACATAAGTACAGACTGAAAAAGTTGAGATGTTGCAAAATTAGCTGAAACTGTCCTGCTTCAAATCTTTAAAGGGGACAAGTCATTTTCAGGTTCATTCTTGTATTTAGGGTTTCTACTATGACATGTTTACTTTTTTTAATGTAAAAACACAATTTTTCTGATACTGTCTGACTGAATATACATGAATACACCTTCTGTCTTTTCAAGCTCCTCCCCCAAAGAAAGCCCAGTCTGCTCTGATTGGCCAAACACAAGATAAACTACACTAACCCGCCTCCTGGCTCCATCTTCATACTACTCATTAGATACTCAACACAGTTAGCCTACCCCTTATGAAACGCTTATTTTCCAAGTGCCAAAACATGTTTTTAATGGCAAAATAATTATTTGAAGGACTAGTTAGTTCATCGCTATTTAAGGCAATGCGCTAGTCGGCTAATCTGTGATGAATCACGCTGCATACAGCATTTGTAAATATATCTTCGAAAATAATTGCGCTGTAATTGGTATCCACATAATCATGAGCCAGGAAGTATAAAGACCGCAACAAAAAAGTTATTTCCTCCTGGAGACTGCAGTTGATGATGAAGTCAGCGTTGAATTATTTGTAACTTCCTTACTTATGAATACGACTACCGTAGTTATTTGAACCCAAACCATGATATTTTCCTGAATCTAACGGAGCAGTTTTGTTTCCTAAACCTAACTAAGTTGTTTCCTGTGAAGACGGAAGTTTATTATGAAGACTGAACGAACGGAAATTGACACGTGTTGCTGGACTTACGTAGGAAAACGCACGAAAGATGAGGCGTAACTTTTTCTTATGGATACATTGGGTAATTATATATAATCCTCCTTCAGTTACTTAGCAACAGCCACGGAGCAAGGCGGTGGACCCAACATGGCGGTGGGTTAACACTGCAGCGTGTTCACCAACTACCACTATGTGCAGCCCTGCTTTGGTCTTAACAGGGAGAGTATATCATTCTGTCTAATTAGAATGCCAATAGCGAGTCTCCCCAAGCGGATACACTTTATACACACGCTCACGCACACAAACATGCATTCATGCACACGCGTACGGCCCTGCATTATTCACTGGTAATTACGATGTCAATAAGCAGCTACACAGCAGTGTGGCCCTCACACTAGCCAACATTTAGACGCATAGACACACACACTCTCCTTTAATTGCCCTTCAGTCAAATGCTTCAGCACTTATTTCCACACACACACACACACACACACACACACACACACACACACACACACACACACACACACACACACACACACACACACACACACACACACACACACACACACACACACACACACACACAGAGTCCCACTTGTGCATTGGTCCATTCAGACTCCCCATGGAGTGAATCTGCCACACTCTTAACACCCCCTACAGGGTTTTTTTATGCACGCAAACTCACATATGCACACAGACGCTCACACGCAAGGACGAAGACTATGGTAGCGGGTTCATCAGTGTCACGTCACGCTCTTTTTATTTAACATCCCCCTCCCTCTCTTGTCTTCTTTCTCCCCGTCTTCTCACCAGAGACTTGCACATCGAAAAGCCATTTACTTACTGTAGCTTAACTACAGTTCTCTTTCCGTCTTCCTCTCTTTTTCCTTTCTGGCTGCCTCGCTCTCCCTTCTCTCCGTTTCTCTCACTGCCTTGTTTTTTTCTTCATTTTTTTTCTCATTTCGCTGCCTTTCACCTTTTGCATTTCTCTCAATTCCTCCTCTTCGCATCCATGCAAAGTGTCTTTTCTCCGTGTCTCTTTTTTACATTTTATTATTTTCATTCACACAGGGAAGCATACACAGCTGATTAGTTTAAATCCTATTCACCTGGGCTACAAACTCCTGCTGTGCAGCCAAACTTTGTTCGAACAGAACTTAATTTCAAAATCTCTGATCTCCACAGGTTTAAGGCTGAATGTCCATATACATAGGGGTTTTTTTGTGAGCGCTATAGTGTCTTTTTTCAATTGTCCAAATTAGGAGAACATGCGCTGCACCCAATGTATTCTTTTCAGAGCGACTCGACTTTGCATAGCTGCTACGAGCACTCCTTTTTAACTCTTGATCTTTTCAGAAGGGCGCTGGTGTCGTCAGTGTCTTCTTCAGTAACCCCGTGTCTCACAAAATCACGTCCCCATACAACTATTTACATCTAGAGGGGAATGCATTTCCTCCCTGATTGCGGTCGCAGCTTTAAACACATGATTAACGCTGTAAATTGAAACAAAGCAAAACAAAAACACAACAAAAATCCCATGGTTGTTTTTAGGCAACAAAACTACTTGGTCAGGTTTAATAAATGTTTGTTGTTAGTCTGTTACGATATTTAAGTTACGGACATAAATTAAAACTAGAGAGACCTTTCCCCACATGATCAGACCACACCATGACTGTATATAAGAAGCGGACGTAGTCATCGTGATGTCACCCATTGGTTTATGGACTGCCCTTGTGAAGCCTCGAGTTCGACGGTTTCGCCGTCAGCATCTTTGTTTTTTTGCAACCGATGAATGGAAGTTACCATATTTGGAATGCGGAGGAGTAACGTAAAGACGCCGTATACGGCTCTGGTATCTGCCAATCACAGTAAGCCCCGCCCTAAAGCATATCCTGCTTTATGGTCTGTTTGACTCTAAATGGACCATCATTTACTAAATGAACATCATGTATACCATAAACTCATGTTTACAATGTTTACTGAGGTGGTATCAATTAATCTTTTGTCATTGACTTAATGGAAACATATAGTTTTTATTATTTTCAAGGTTGCTCATCTTAAAATGTCACATTTTTATTATCATACCACTTAAGAACTTATTAACATGCCTTTTTTGCGAGTTGAGGTTGCGAGTTGCGAGTTGTCCCACCCAAACGACAGCAGAGATGTCATCACGCCCACTGAGAACTAATCAGCCGAGTGGGTAAACCAAGGATCGTCTTTACATGTTTGTTTTTTTCCACTTAAATGATCAGATCTGTTAATTTCATAGGCTTAAGCCACTAAGTAGTCTGACCCGAGTGTTAAATGACTGTGCACAGCCGATTGTCAGCTTTGAGACCCTTGTAGCTCCGGATAAGCCAGATGGAAAATCTAGTTTTCTATTCAATTATCTGCTGCTTTGCACTCCTCACTCCTCTCCTCTTTTCCCCATTGTCCTCTCCTCCCCTCCCTCTTTTCCTTCTGCCTTCTCCCCTCACTTTCTTCTGCTTCTGCATCCCCTTTACCCCCTGCTCCTCCCTTCATTTCTCTCCATCTCATCTGCACTCTTCTGGATTATTTCATTTCAAATCATCTTCTCCCAGCGTCTCTCAACACCTCTCCTTCTTTTTCTCCACTCTCTCCCGTTCCTGCTCCCCCCCCCTCCTCTGATCTGCTCTCCTGGCTCCGGCCCAGTTAAATTGCCAGTTCTACAGAGCGATGGTGACAGAGTGCAGAACTTAATTACATACTGGCTGACAGCAAGGACTTCGTGTTAGATGTTCTCTTTGTCTCTCTTTTTCCTCTCTCCTTTCCACTCTTCCCCACCCTCCTCTCCCTCATCTTTTTTCTCTTTCTTTCTTCTGGTTCCCTTTCATTTCCTCAGTTTTTGCTCTCATCAACTTTTCTCTTTTCTCTCCCTCAAATGAATGGCTTGTTATGTGCTTATTGAGTGGCAAAGTTTGGGGTGGGCTAGATGGCTGTAGGTGTGTGTGTGTGGGGGGGGGGGGGGTTACAATGTAATCAGGCGGCAACCTCCGGGTCTGGTAAAGAAAGTCAATCCAGAAGAGTCTTAAACCTTTTTCTAATGGCCTAATCTTCTGGTTGCAAAAAAGTCTAACAAACGTAAACATGAGTTTATGGTCTCAATCTCTAGTTTCAAGTCTTCTTCAATACAGCATGATGTTCATTTAGTGGATTATGGTCCATTTAGAGTCAAACAGACCATAAAGAAGAGTATGCTTTAAGGCGGGGCTACCTTGGTCTGGTAGATGTCTGTGTTTTTGTCTGAGAACTTAAGTTGCTTCAGATGCTGTCAATAACACTTTCAAGCAAACATTTTGTGGTCATTTTTTATGGGATAATTTTGATTGTTAATAAATACCATTGCCTCGTAATACAAGGTTCATTAAAACTAAGAGACAAAAAGGGCTTATATGAAATGTTCTAAAATGTAAAAGGTTGCTGTTTCACAGCTGATTATCACATTATTTGAATGTTGATACAAAACATAACCAGCGTTATATTGTAGTTAGCGGCACGTCTTCAATCACTGCTATGGGTTTCTAGAAATATGTCCAAAAAAATGTTATCCTGTTGAAAAGTAAAAAAACAATATTACAAGCTGCAGTATCTTTATTGTTTAACTCTAAGGACCCTCATTGTTCATAATAGTCTTCTCCATATAGCGCCTTTCATTTCACAAACATTGAAAAAAAGGTTTAAAAATCCTGTGTGTGTGTGTGTGTGTGTGTGTGTGTGTGTGTGTGTGTGTGTGTGTATAGCAGAGTATTTGAATGGTTGTACATGTGTATGTAGTGTGTGTGCATTGCTCTGTATTGGTACATTTTGTAGGTCAGGTTCAGGTTCTACTTACTCTGCATATGTTTGTTCTTTGGATAAGGCAGGTGGTTTAACATGAATTCATTCTCAGGCTTATTTGTCCACAGCAAATGTAATCTGTTTATGTCTTAGTCCTGCCAGTGCAAATGTGCTTGTGTGCGTGTGTGTGTGTGTGTGTGTGTGTGCACTTACCAACGGTGGACTTAAGCGTCATTGAACATTCCAACTGGGGACTCCTTGGCAAACAGGGGACATTTCCCCTGTTCCCCTGTTCCGTTCTTTAAAGACTGTATAACAAAATACTGACTGTTCTCTCCTCACTAAATTAATCTAAAATCATGTCTAAAACCCTCTGGTGAATTTTGTTTTTTAATTTTAGCTAAGTGGGGACTTGAAGGTGTGTAAGTGTTCAAGTCCATGCTCAGCACTGTTCCTGATGGCTGGAGAAGGGATTTTAACAACGTTTTTAAAACTCCTCCATTGTGTGAATGGCTTAATGTACATACCCGTATGTGCAAAGTATGTGACAAGTGTGTGAGTCCAGCTGTGAAGTGGTGTTTTTTATAATTTATCACGCTATAATAAATGCCTTTCATGCCTTTCACTGTAAAAGAGATTGAGATAAAAACAGAGAAATGACATGTGCGTGTGTGTGTGTGTGTGTGTGTGAGATAGAGAGGTATAAAGTAAGAATATTCATGGCATAAATTCCAGGCAACAGAGAAGGAAACAAACAAAAATGTTCATCAGAAGTGAGAAGACTAAGAAGTAAAGATTTGGGAAGCAGGTATACAACTGGGAGTCATTTTCTTATTTTGGCTGTTGTGACACTGATGAAGTGTATTTGTGCATGCTTGCATCTCTCTGCACATTCTGGGTGTGTGCATGTGTTAAGGGGGTAATTAATAGAGGGTTGCATATAGTCTTTTTCCCCTGGGCCCCCTGTCCAAATGCATTACTGTCAACCACACACACACACACACACACAAACCTCAGCAGACATGCAAGTGGACAAGTGTTTACTCAAATACACTTCATGGGAGTTTTACACACACACAAACAAACAGAGAACAGTGATGAACTGTAATATCATGACGTCAGGCTATAATCAGCCAACCAGTTGTTATTAGAGAGACTACACATCCTTACAGTGTTAACCTACACACATGTGAAACAAATAGATATATTTTAGGACATACTACAATTTTGTTTCTCCATACATTTTTGCAGAAAAAGGCCACTTGAAAGCGAATTGACTAATTTTCCTGAATGTAAAATTCCAGTAATTAGGAATATGCAAAGATGTTGGGTTTAAACAGTGGACACGTCTGTTCTCAGTCTTCGTTTTCTTCACATCAAGCTTGCATAGCTCACACCTGTGATGTCATGCTCGTTTGTGGATGCCTCAAATTTCAGGGAAGCACAGAAAGTAATGTTTTGTATACCATAACCATAAGATGTTTTTGACATTACAAGACATGCATCTTTTCAAGTAAATTAAATGCTGACATCATAAGAGCACTGCTAATATGTGACAATAAAATCCAGAATTTAAAAAAATAACTGGGTAAGGTTAATTTATTTATTTTTCTGCACCTATTTTTCCACTTTGCTTGGAAATATAAACATGTTAAAATATTTTTTTCATTTATTGGGTACTTGTTGGTTTGCCAAATGCAGTAATGACGGCAATCTCTCAATTTAGCCATCCCACAGTGCACCTGTTAACTCTCAAAAATAGTTTTTTTCTGGGTAGCGTTGCCTCATCTCACCATCTGCATTAATGCGGTCTCATCAGTTCATGTTGGAAATAAGGACTTATGTTGTGGTTGAGGTGTAAACAAGTCCCTTTATATGCTACTTAGGGACTGCCAACACATTATGTTTTTATGAGAATACGTTTTTGAAAAAGTCTCTTGATTTCAAGAAAATGAAATGATCACGGTACACTAACAGAACTGTAACCATTTGTGTGTTTAGATTTTTTACAGTGTAAACTGGTGTTTGAACACCTGTGTTTGTTTTTGCCTGTAACGGTCATATTGGTATTTGTGTGCAGGACTATATAAGTGTATGGGCATTCAAGGTTGTGTGTGTGTGTGTGTGTGTGTGTGTGTGTGTGTGTGTGTGTGTGTGTGTGTGTGTGTGTGTGTGTGTGTGTATAGGTGAGTGTGCATGCAGAATGGAAGCCTTAGGTGTACCGAGTCAAAGCGGTGTCAGCCTTTATCAATATTTGACTGCAGAACCAGAGAATGGATGAATCTTTAATATGACCTTGGAGCACAACAGAGACATGGAGACACGGGGGAAAAGAGAGAGAGGGAGAGATGTGGGGGGAGACAACTCAATTGGCTCAAATGGTCTAAACTAAACTCTAAATGTCATGCAGGGACTGTACATTCCATGACTAAAAGACGATGGAAACATCTTTATGTCCTTTTACTTTACTTTCATTTTAGATACACGATCAACCTCAATGACATTATTTCCTGGTATCTACCGACTCAGAACCCCCTTAAAGCCGATTAGACAGAGAGAGAAAGTGGAAAAAGAGAAACATAGAGGACAGAAGGACTCCGCAGAGTCCTGATGAGAGAGACAAAGTGCAAGAGTGGGAATGGAAGTAGAGAAGTATGAGAAAAAAAGAGACATATGCAGTGAAAATTGAATGTCAAAGATGAAGATGAATAATATTTTTAGAGGAGAGGGCATACTTTTTTTTGACATTGTAGCAAAAATCTGCTTCTCAAATCATTTAGTGTAGAATAAAAGTCTTCACTTCAAAGTTGAAAGATTCAGTTCTTTTTTTCCCCTTCAAATGAGTAATGAGAGAGTTCAGAGAACTCAGCACATTTATGCTCGAAAGAAGTGCAGTGTTTAGTTTTCAGGTGAAGCACCCTCTATTGAGGATTACTATCAAGATATTGTAAAAAGTCCTGTTAAAATCACTTCCCACATAGTTCACTATGCACTAACACTGCAGCGTGCACCACATGTCAACAACCAATCACAGAGGAAAAGTGAATCATGTTAGTGCAGAGCTCCCCAGACTGTTGCTATCTGTCCCACTTACTATTTTACTTGCTTTACCCTTTCAATCCGGGTGAAATGTCAGCCAAGTCCACACAGACAAAGCAAGCAGTAAAGCTACTGTCAGGGATTAACAGTGTTTGAAATCCATTCATCTTTCTTTCTTTTTGTTTTGTCAGTAATGCTTACTGCTTAATTACCGTAACGTCGTCACAGTCTTCGTCAGTGCTCAAGTTTTGGTTGCTTAGTAAAGACAGACAATAAGAGTGCAACCTCCTAGGCACCTTGGATAAAAGGATGAAAGTGGCAGCTCTGGTGTTTTCCACACGTTTTCAGATGCAGCAGGTGACTGCGGCTCAGAAGGTAGAGCGGGTCGCCCCTAAATCAGAAGATTGGCGGTTCGATCCCTGGCTCCTCCAGTCGATGTGTCCTTGGGCACTTAACCCCAAATTGCTCCGAAGGCTGTGCCGTCGGTGTGTGATTGATCACAATCACCTGGCATCAGGCGGTAGCCCCTGCCATCAGTGTATGCATGGTTGAGAATAAGTGTAAAAGTGCTTTTGAGTGGTCGGAAGACTAGAAAGACCATTACAAAAGTGAGCAAATGTATTCACTCTGTAGTGCCCAGAAAAATGTTGAATTGCAATGTAAAAGTACTTTTTGCTAACAATCCCATAATAAACTGCATCCTATTTTTTTATGCAAAAACTACCATTGTGCAACACTCAGCAATGACACAAAATATCAATGATTCATAATGGCCACAAAAACTGAATGTCAGAGTGTCTGTTATATAGAAGAAAGTCAATGAGGTAGCAGTTTTGGACACAGCTCAAGACCTGCCCGCAGACAGAGAGGCTCGGCCACAAAAAGCTTCTCATGAGAGAAAACTGATGTCCTTTAGGAGGAGCAGGAACACAAGAAGAGAAAACCGCACCTTCAGCACTGTTAGCTTGGGAGGAGATAAAGCGTTTGGTCATTATGTGGCTCTGGTCTCAGAAGGTCCACTGCCCAGTGTAGAGAATGCTTATTTAAAAAATATTAGGGAAGAGTGGTAAAATCATTGGCCTTTATTCTGTCTTACTTGCTGGGAACACGTTCCTAAATGATGAGATTTAAATGCAACATTATTCAATTAAAATACAGGGCATTCTGGCAAAAAGTACCATCTTAACTGATTGATTACTGTTCAGTGCAGAGCAACGTAGAAAAAACAGAACGTAGCAGCTATCTGTATTGTTTAGCAAGCTGATGCACACACACACACACACACACTCAAACACAGCTGCCTCACAAACAGCCTGTTATCCTTAGTTTAAGAGGGGCAACAAAAGGGCAACAGTGAGGGAGACAGTGTATTGTAATTGGTATGTGCAGAAAAAAAAAATCACACACACACACACACAGCTGAATGCAAAGTGGAAAAAAAGTCAAGTGGCTGAAAAAGCCACTTGTGTTAATTAGTCGTGCCGGGGACAGACGTTAGCTAGGAGTGCTGTAAACACAGATACTAGCTTTCATGTTAATGCTGAATGTCATGAAGGGCACACACCAGCACTAAAGAACTATTACACAGGATGAAGAGTGGTCCTCCACTAATCAGAAGATCAGTGGTTTGATCCCTGGCCCTCCAGTCTACATGTCAAAGTGTTCTTGGGTAAGATACTGATCCCCAGATTGCTGTGCGTGTGAATTGTGTATGGCTCCTGATGAGCAGGTGGCCCCTTGAGTAACCTCAGTGTATGAATGTGCGTTTATGAACGGGTTGAATGCTGGCTTGTGTTGTCATATATTAGTCGCTGAGACTAAAAACACGCTCTATGAACACAGTCCATTTACCATTTCCATCTTGTCCCTCCAGGATGGTTTTAGCAGTTCTCTACCATTGCATAGCCATTGCTTCAGATATATTCATTACAGAAAGTTGATATAATAAAAAAAGAATAGCTCATTTAATAAGCTGAATCACTTTATTTAAAATGAGGATTTTGTTTGCACAGGGGGGCGGGGGTTGCACTGCTCTAACTAATGCTGATCCCTAACTTTTACTGATCATTCAATAATCACACGATCAGGGATCAGATAAACACTTCATGCCACGCCTTCTGATTGATCAGAAGTTATGTGTTAATATGTTGGGGGGCTAATATCTGCAATTGTCACAGGGGAACGATCCTTGTCTCAAACTGCATGTGGCAAGTTATGCAAAAACTCTTTTGAAATAATTGGACAATGTCTAAAAAAGGCCACCATGGTATGTTATATCTAGACGGCGCCCGGCCTTCATGCCGGATCACAGCGAAAGTGAACGGCTACCGTCCATTTTTTGATGCTCATTAGTCTCTCGGGGTGAACAGACGGTCAGGCTGTGACTTCTGTTCCTTTAATCACAATCACAATGAACAGCCGATTGGTCTGCAAACACACAAAAAATCTAAAATGTAAAAGACTAACGAGTCTCTGCTTTTGCTCCGGTGACATTGTCAAAACTTCGGCTGAATTGAAAATAACTTCTCTGGAAACAGAGCTGAAACTGACTCACAAATCCAAATGACTAATTATAATATGTGTGTGTGTGAACTTGACATTAAGTTCTACAGCTGCTGAGAAAGAAAGCTTTCAGCATGTCCTGGATTGGAATGATAATAAGGACTGTAGACGCATTAAGATAGACGCAGAGCTATGTTATGAGAAAGTGACCTTTGTGCCAGAACAGATGCTCAAGTGAAGTTCTCTTCTCAGACTACAAGGCGTGGACGCCATTTTGTGTGTGTGTCACCTTTTGTGACGAAGACCTCATTGTAAACCAATCCTGTGCCAGCCCATTGCATGTTGTTTACTCAGTATGAATATCAGAAGCTCAGAGTCAGAACTCCGAGTGGCCTTGATGTACATTCAGTATGTGAATCAACTCTGTCTCCTTCTTGCAAGAATAAATGTCCTGTGATTAATGATTTTCCATCGGTCTCGAAAAAACGCATCATAATGGAACTTATTTGTTGCAACGCTGCCATGTTGTTACATCACTTACCTGCTGCACCATTCGGCATCCCAGGCGAAACAAAAGTGTCTCCTTGTATCTCTCCAGCTACTGTAGTACAATAAGAGCTCATAAATGTTGAATATATCCCTTCCCCTTCTCTGTTTCCCCTTGTCATCTGTTACTGTCTGCATTCTCCACCATGGTGAATTAGTAATTTGCCCTCGGCACTTTGAGCAACACCAACAGTGATGGCAAAGAAATTCACATTGCTTCTCAAACATTTCAAATAGAAGACAAAGTCATTGTGGATCTCCGTTACAGGATGCTATTTTGGGTTTTTGCACATTTTCCTGTATTTTTCAACGATTCATCTTAATGTACATATTTTTCTAACATATTCATTTGAGTTTTATAGCGTCATGCTCATTGTGCAGCAAAGGCGATCACAGTCAAGCGTAAAAACCAAGTGCGTCAACGCTTTACTGTGAAAAATGTGTCTGCGTAGAGAACAGAAGCTAAAAATATGCTCAGCTTCAGATGAATTTGAATGCTAAATAAGAAGTAATGTGCAGGTGGAGAAGGGGACTGGCTTGTGTGTGTGTGTGTGTGTGTCAGTAAAAAAAGACAGCTCTGTATGTGTGTTTTGTCCTTTTCGTCTCACACAAAGCCAGTTGGCACAGACACAAATACAGTTTCTCCATTATATACTTCACGATGCAAATATGTCTGTTACAACACTGAAGCCCGATACACACACACACACACACACACACACACACACACACACACACACACACACACACACACACACTCTCTCTCTGTTATCTTGGTTCGACTCTGCATGCTTGGAGTTACTGAGCGATTAGATCGGACTGAGATCTAATCGTTCTTTGATCTCAGGTTTTAGCTGCGTCAGAAAACACACTCACACACTCAGAGACACTCACGTTCTTATGCATACATACAAGGACATTCACTGGCACTTAATCACCCTGACACACGCATGCACACACACAGACACACATACGCGGCAAGCCGTCTGTATCAGCACATCATGTGGATGTCTTTAAAGACTGTTAAAACAAGGCAGAAACAGCTTGAAGAGGTTCAAATAAATACATAGGACACAGTGTTGGAAATGCATCTACTTACTGAACATTGAGGAACACACAACATCGTACATACATGAACAGATAACCATTCTCACGCTTTATGTTTGATTTGTTTTGTCTTTCCCTCCCTCTTTCGCCGTATCAGCCCAGCAGGGATCTAGATAAGAGTCTGCGTTATCTTCCTGCTCGCCATCTCAGCTAATCTATTGGTTTTGTCTGGAGCGCGAAAGCCGTTAAGATCTGGCCTTGACTAAGAGGACCAGGAGAGATGGAGCGAATGGATGGAGGGATGATGAAGAAGGAAGGACGTGTTTGTTTTTTTGGTTGCTAACACACTAAAGTTAGGCATAACGGATAATAATTGGAACCGGCACTCAGAGAACAAAACCCAAAGAAAGAGAACAGGAATAGAATGGGCAATAAACTGTTATTAAGTGGTCATTTGTCTAGTACAAAATAAAACTGTTAGTCGTCATGGTCACAACACACGCCATAAAGTGTCGTCGCAGCTTGCCTGTAAAGAGAGCTGATGCAGCTCGGAGACAGATGGCTGGCTAGTTAGCTAGGTCGCTTGTGTTTCTCCTGAGCGATGGAGAGAGAGAGAGAGAGAGAGAGAGAGAGAGAGAGAGAGAGAGAGAGGAGGGGAGACCATTAGACCCAGCGCTGCCGCTGGCCACCAGCCCGCTGTCTGGTTTATTTTCTGTAACCAGTGTAGCATTAAAGCATGGTGGAATTAGCAAGCTAGTGAGCTAACTGGTGTACAGCTGGCTGGTTGCTACCATGCTAATTCCACCATGCTTTAATGCTACACTGGTTACAGAAAATAAGCAATAAGTTGGTGAAGTTTATACAAGTGTACAAGGGTTGCAATGGTAACGGTACACAAAAAAATGTCCGCCGCTACCGACCATCTAGCTGCATTAATTAAAATGGGAATATCCATATCTACTCTTATTCTATTTCTATGACATAAACTCAGCTCAAGTCTCCAAAACACATTATCTGCTTTGCACCCAATTTGCAATTCAACACGGCACTGTTTGCAACACCCTTCAAACACATTCTCAACATAAGGCACAGGATTCTGAATTAAAGTCACATGTTTGCCATTGCAGCATGAAACTGGTTCAGTCACAATCAGATTGTATGAATGGTGTGTGTGCCATTTATTTTTTAAATAAATCATTGTATAGTTTTGAATAAATGTGTTTCATTTTGCAAAACAACTGAGGTGTGGTTGTGTGAATTGTGTGTAGTGTTATGACAAAATGAGCCTGTTTTTAAAATCACTCTTTTACAGAAGGGTAAAAAAGTAAAGAAAACACTTGAATAAATGAGTGGAGATACACAATGAATGCAGATCGTGAGCATCATGTTAGTCAGCACTCTCCACACAGGGTCACCAACACCTTTCCACCATCCCTGGACCCTGTGTATATAAACACATAAAGCAATAAAGACAACTCCACTGACCTTGTCAGTCTATACCAGATACTCCAGCTACTATATTTGAGTACCTTTTATTGGTTTAATCCCAAATTCATTATAATATTCCTCTTGTGTTATTGCATATGGAACAATATTAAGTATTAGATTCAAAATCAAAGATTTGTTTTGTCCCATGCTAATGCAATATGCACAGTGAAAAGCAGCTTGACATACTGTTTAGGTTGTGCTAAATTACATGAAATGGACATGACCCAAACATACCTTCAATGAGGTTTTATGAAGAATAAGGCTCAATAAACCAACATTGCATCAGAAATAGCTAACTCATTGACTATATGTGACTTACAATTATAATTCAGTGTCACTACCTCCTCTATGAAGGCAAATCACTGTCAAAATCCGAGAGCGCAAATGAGATCCATGCGCGCGCTAAAATCAAACAGCCGCACGCGTATTTTACTTTGACGAACGCTTTTACATCACTCAGCGAGCAAAATTCACTCTCGCGCGAGCAAAAGTCGCTCGCGAAGCTTAAACCTGCTCGCTCGCGAGTAGATTTTCTTTTTGACAGTAAGTGGGCGGACCCAGTCTCCATTGTATCTCTACATCTAATTGGTTACAATCCTGGTCTTTGGATAGACCGGATATCACTCTGACACAGACGCTAGGGGGAGATTTTCAGATTGCACCACAGGTCATGGGTAAATAATGTACATTTTACTGCACGGGTACTTTTACTTTCTGCACTTAAAGTACATTTTGCTGATAATAACATACTTGACTAAGGTTTGGAATGCAGGTATTTTACTCGTAGTGGATTGTTTCATCAGTATGGTATTAGTACGTTTACTGTTGACTTAAGTTTGGAAACTCACTTGGCAAACAGTTAATATACAAACAGTGGTCCCTAATCTTGGCTCTAGATCCTTGAGTGGGTCCAAATTGTTGCTCATATTATATACAACTAAATTATATCTGTTAACTTCTGTAAACACAACAGGATGATTAAATATGATCACATCATGTTTTAATCAATTAAGATCAAAGAGTTTCTTTGAGCTGTTTGTCACAAGAGGTTTGACTATCAAACACACATTGTCTGTAATAGAATGATGGAGTGAATTTAATCCAATCTGAGCAACTTGACTTTAACACATTTTTAATTATTCTATTTAACAACGCCATTAACATAATTTGTATTTCATCAGCCTCTACAGTCTGAAAAGTTTACAAAAACCTGTCAGACAAATGTAGAACACATTGCGGAGTGATGTAAAAGCGCTCGCCAAAGTAAAATACGCGCGCGGCTGTTTGATTTGCACGCGCGCATGGATCTCATTTGCGCTCTCGGATTTCGACATTGATTTGCCTTCATACAACATGTCCAGCTTTTACTGATTGGACATCATTTCTACCATGAGACTGATGCCTTGCATTGAATTGTGCGATCAGATAAGGACATGAGCAGCTGGAGCAACTAATGCTGAAACATTTTGAACAAATTGCAGCAGTAATATGATTCCTTTCAATGGAATGATCAGCACACCGGGGTGTGAATGAGGTTTGAGAGGGAAAGAAGAAAGAATAATACACCAATTCCATTCAAAATGTCTCTATTACTTTCTATTCTACCAACTGCAGGCTGATCTCATCCAGCATTTTTAGCAATACCTACGAAAAAGAATGCGCCGTAATTCAGAGATATCCCACAAAATAGGTTTTGCTTGTTATCCACATAATCATAAATGAGGAAGTATGAAGACCAAGCACACGGGGGGGAGAGGAAGTGGAGGTGGAGGTGGAGGTGGATGAGTCCAACGAACAGCGATCTTTCAGACAATCCCCATGTGGAACAAGAAGTCAATGTTGATGTTTTTGTCATGGAACTAGCTTACTTAAGTAACTTAAGTAACTTAAGTTACTTAAGTTACTAACTTAAGTTACTTAAGTTACTTAGTGTCTGTGGGTATCTTAACCCAAATAATGATAGTTTCCTAAACCTAATGAAGTAGGTTGGTTGCCCAAACCCAACTGAGTTTCCTGTGAAGACGGATGTTTATTTTGAATAGATCGTATGCACGTAATGGACGGAAATTGACTAACTAATGATGTTGGTGTGTTTGGACAATTCAAAACTTAAATGAGAAAAAAAGAAAGATGTCCGCCCGGCTCTCGTGGACTTTGCCTTACTTTGCAGTCTTTGTATGTTTGTGTATCAGGTTGTTTTAGGGTGAGAAGCCAGTAGGAGGAAAACATCCACCCTTCTGAAGTGTCCTTGAGCAAGGCACCAAACCCGATGATGTGTACAATATCTGACCTCTGATGCGAGGATTTCCTTACAGGGATTGGATACTGTACTTTGTCATTGTGTTTTTTTTTCTATAGCTCACACTTATTTATTATGTTAGTGTGGATCTGTATAAAATTCACCGTCTCCTCACCTACCACCACCATTCTCGCCTCTGTGTCTCATCACAATTTGTCCACTTTTTTGCTACAGCGGGTGCTACATCAAAGCACAGCGGGGAGACGGACAAAAGGAAATGGTAGTTTCTATCCATATGGTGTCCAATAACACACACAAGCAGCGAGGGAGAGAAGAGATCTATCAGCCTATCTTTGGCCGACTGTAGCGGTCGCCCACATAAATGTCCGCTTGGCTCTGCTCTGATCACATAATTGCTCTGTGCACACCTCTCTCCCACACACACACATACACACACACACACAGAAGGATAGCAGTGAGCATACACTGAAGCACACTTAGTTTTCACACACACACACACACTTAAAACCTGGACATGTACAGCGCCCACACACACACACACACACACACACACACACACACACACACACACACTGGCAGTCACTGTTCAATATGACATGAAGCGGAGCATTCACACACGCAGGTATGCCTGCCAGCGTACGCGCACATCTACACAGCAAAATAGCAAACAAAAAC
The DNA here is from genome assembly GCA_032191485.1 of Leptoclinus maculatus. Taxonomy (NCBI): domain Eukaryota; kingdom Metazoa; phylum Chordata; class Actinopteri; order Perciformes; family Stichaeidae; genus Leptoclinus; species Leptoclinus maculatus. Next base: position 22,710,447 of record JAVDOI010000011.1, on the reverse strand, counting down.
TCCCACTGGCTCACCCACACAGTCAGCACGCCGAGTGTGAAGGAGATATGACGGAAGGGAGAGTAAAAGATGAGACCGAGCGAGGAGCGCAGAAAACACTCTGAAACCCGAGCTTCACAAAAGACGGATTTACCCCGACACAATGCAACAAATGTTGTCGTGTTCATCGCCTTTTGTCTATTCGTCTGATTAAAGATGAATCACCGTTTTATTCCGTTGGAAGGTTTGCAACATAATACGTACGGTGAGGATGCGTGTGGGTGTTGGGATGGCCTGGAAGACATTTTTGGAAAGTTCCTCACAACCACATTGCTAAATCTCTGTCAGCTGCACGGGCTTTTGTTCTGCAGATGAGCCTGACCTTTGAACTCCTTTGAGCACAGAATTGCCTACAAGCTGCTATCTTACTACTTCTATCTTACATAAGATGTCTTACTACTGCCAGTGCAAAAAAAATGATCTGATATGTTACTTTTTGCCTTTTTCATCTTATGCAATACAGGCCCATTTAAATCATCCATCTTTAAAATGAAATATTCACAACTAAATGAATAACACTTTCCTGCCAGTTAGATGAGAAGATTGAAACCACTTTCATGTCTGTTCAGCAAATATGTAGACAAGTCAGTCTAACTAAATCCACCTTACAAGCAGCTCTAAATTAAACTCACTAACTAACACATTCATTACTAAATCTGTACAAAACCCAAAGTTCAAAAATCAAAACTTCTCTGTTTTGTTATGGACTATTTCTTTGTTGGGAATGTTAACTTCACAGGTTGCTCAACTTTTCCAGGCCCCCAAAAAATGTTTGAACTATATCTTTTGAACAGAGACACACTAACCTTTTAAACTGCTTCCAGTCTTTATGCTAAGCTAAGCTAGCCAGCTGCTGCCAGTAGCTTCATATTTATAGCACAGACTGACAATCTCCTCATCTAACTCTCGCCACAAGCTGTACATGCTTGTTGTTGTTTTTTTGTAAATGGCAAATTATTCCCTTTAGAATACAAAACTAAACCCACCAAGTGTCTAAGATTCTGATTCAAATGTTTCTAAATCCTGATTGGTGGAGTACCCCCTATTCTTCAACTGAGCCCCGCCCACCTCAAACCAGTCAGAAGAGCACAGAGAGAAACATAAATACACCATTTCTCATGTGAAATGAATAAACTGTACTAACCGGTGTTCCAATACGATCCCATCTTTCATAGCAACAAGCTGATTTAGAACATAATGTTTTTAAGCCCGTTAAAGCTCAGCCCTGTGATGTCATTCTCCGACCCTGCGTGTGCAATTACGTAAAGGATCCCGAAGGGATTGTTATTCCCTCGATTAAACACACACTGTCACTTACAAGAAAGCCAAATAGTGAGACAGGATTACATTACAGGGGAATCAATTCTAACTGGATTGTTATAATTAGATGACCTGAGTTTGCTAAAAAGTCGGTAAGTAATTTTCTGTGTTTTTGTCACTTTCAGTCACGTTTCAGGGCCGCATGGCAATACGATTACAAATGCTATTGGTAATATTTATGAATACAGAACCTCTACTTTAGCTGTAAACAGAGCTAGAAGTAGTGTACAGTAGCATGCAAAGCGTTATTGAGACCGCATGGCGATCATCGATAGCCCAGTCAAACTCTCTATGTCAAGCCGATCGGCGCGACACAACAAATCGATCCCGAAGAAAAGACCATCAGCAGATTTGTCATCATATTTCTGCCGATACACAAATGAGCACAACAGCAGCAGACGGGCTGATCGTTACACACCCTCGGCAGTAACAGGAGAGGGGGGGGGTGAACAGCTGTCTGAGCTCTGAGGTAGAGGTTGGAGGGACCAGTTAGAGGGTGATTGTGAAGAAGAAAGAGACGGATGGAGCAAAGTAGAGGTACGCAGCCATTGCATCAAGGTAAGAGATATCCATGCATCAGATAGGACAAGAGAGCTGTTAGGAAAGAAGAGAGGGAGCAAATTCGATGGCAATAATAGAGAGGAGGATGAGAAAAGACAAGAGGTATAGCTTTATCGTTGTTTTCAAGAGGAGTCTGAAGAGTGTTTAGCAATGAAAGTGCATGACGGTGAAACAAATACAAAAAACACAAAGAGAATATCAGTAAAAAAAAGACAAAGCCTGGGAACTTTCAAGAGGGGGAAAAGCTCGTTGAAGTGCGCCTATAAACAACAAAGGTTCATCCTACCTGAGTTCCTCTTGGAGATGTACTTGACGCCGTCACAGGCTCCCGAGGCGAGGAGGAGGAGGAGGAGGAAGAGGAGGGATAAAGCCTTCATCGCTCTAGTCTCCACTGGCACCTTTAGACATCAGGACAGTCGGGAACAACGTGTTAGAGATAACATTGTAGGTACTATGCTGATTGTCATATATACAGTATATATATATATACGTATATATAGTATATACATTGACACCAAGCATTACAGTGTGTGTTCACAATATTGTAATGAGAATCGGAGAGGCTACAACTCCTGTTTCTTGGGGAAGGGATGCAAACAGCAGTGTCCACTGTCAATTATTTTATATTTCACTTTATTTTATAATTTACGTTATTTTATATTTTTCTGTAAATTATAACATGTTTCTACTTTGCACTGTGTTGATTGTTGTTGATTGTTAAATGTTGTGCACCTCCCGTCATGTCAAATTCCTTGTATGTTCAACATACCATGGCAATAAACGGTTCTGATTCTGATTTAAGTCAACCACTTTTTACCAAAGGTGCCAACTCTCCAGCACTTGAGCACCCGTGGGCAATGGTGAGCCCTCACAGGAAAATCCTCCCGTGGAATCAAGAGTTTAAACTGTGCCCAAATTTGAACAGACAAATCATGAGTGAGGCCACTGATATACTGACTTATTGGGTGCCTACACCACGCCAATGTATTCATCATTTTATTTTGTGTAAGTGTTACACACTGAATGATTACAATGCCCATTCAGTTTATTCCAGATTAATTTATTCTCTCACCTGTGAATACAACCAGACAGTATCAAATGAATCTCTGCATCTGTGATCCCTACTGTCCGTTTGCTGGTCTAACTCGCTTGTCTTTGACAAGAATTACCTGAATTGTGATCAAATCATTTATCTGTATAACCTTACATGGGAACAATACACTTATCAGGCCAGGTTACTGAAGTTACTATGGCGCGAAACTGCTAGCGCGCGCGACTAGCCTCGTTTAGCTAATGATGCTAGCCTTCGTTCGCCGCCCTCCGTTTCAGTATTAAACACCTTATACACATCAAAACATGGCACCGCAAAAGGGAGCGAACTTAATATTAATGTATACGCCGCTTATGTACTTATCTCACCTGTGAATACAACCAGACAGTATCAAATGAATCTCTGCATCTGTGATCCCTACTGTCCGTTGCTGGTCTAACTCGCTTGTCTTTGACAAGAATTACAGCGCCAGTCAAACCCAAAACCTGCTACTGCCACCTATTGGCGGAAAATGGGTATTGCCCTGCAGCTATTTTAGGTGAAAGTAGGTGAGTTTATAAGTCACACAAAGCGTTTTAAATTATAATAACCAGAAAATAATAGTAAGGGGGGCAAGGTAATGACACAAACTAATACAATAACAATTCAGCATATAATTGTAGCCGTTAAAATGTCCAGGGTGCCACATAAGCAGTCATCTCTATATTGATTAAACTCTTTCATTTTTGTTTAAACTTGGATTTCCTAAACAGAAATTAATCAATAATAAATCAATGCTTGTTGGTGCAGCCCAGCCTAGGTGTTTCTGCTCTATTTTACCAGAATGCGTGTTAGCCAGGAATTATTTAAATACCACGAGGAAGAGGAGTCAAAGAGTGCTTTTATTTTGGAGCTACCTGCTACCAAGGCTACTTACGGCACAATAAATAAAGAGAGGATGTCCGCCCAGGGGCTCTTTGGTTGCGATCGGCCTGACAGAACTTTTTGGATGCGCCCAAATACATGGTGGCAAATATGCAATCGAATATTTTTTTTAAGTAGAAAGCATTTGTTTTTGGTCTTTTCAGTAATCACAGAATTGTAATTCGCACCCAAACAGTAGGCCGCCATGACACCATCACTGTGTTCAACCCAGGGAAAGGATGCAATCATCCTCATGTTCTATGATCACGGGCCAGCTGCTGAGCCTTTCAGCAGGTGCTTACCAGATTAAACTGCACGTGTTGCACCCCTAATGATATGTTGAAACCGTTACATCTCCTCTTTTAACCCTCCTTGGCTTCCACATGATAACATTTACAAAGAATACTGTAAAGACCAATTGGAGCAATGCTGAGAAGAAATATGATGAAGTGAATTCAATGTTTTGTTTCAGTCTTGTTTGGATTTGACACGTTTTTCAAATGGATGTTAAAATGTCCGTGTGTATCTCTGAGTGTTTATAAGCTACAAAACAAAAACAATAGGGCAGTCCCAAATCGTGTTGTGTGTGAGCCGATATGCTGTAAAAAAAGTGAAAAACAAAACACTTTATTACAACTACGGCAGCGAGAACAGCAAAAAATAAAAGGCATTAATATTGATCCGAAGCACAGGTTTGGTGAGGTTATGAAAACATCAATTTCTTTTTTTTCAACTGATTGAATTTAAAATACAGAAACTAAATTAGATTTGACCACAGGCTGTGAATACAAAGGCTGCCGAAGCTTTGGGGCAGACACACACACACACACACACACACACACACACACACACACACACACACTGTCCCTGAGCCAACCATGTGAAATCACATTGATAGAACACAATCAGATTTTCTCATGCTTTCTGTGTACAAACACACACACACACACACACACACACAGTTAACCGGGGAGCGATCGAAGATGAAGATTAGCCATGCCAACAGTCACTTCAGTGTTTTTCATACATGTGACAATAAAGGGAACTTAAACTCCAGTTTGACTGCCGACTGAAATCACATTTGATTCACATGGTAGCTGATGATAGAACCTAGTAGGTTGCAGTAAGGGTGCCACAGTGATTCGCCTTTGAATCTGGGCCTGGAATTGGGGTCTAAAACTGGGACCAAATTGATGCAAAGAACGAAGCCGATGGAGCGATAATGTGAGAAAGAATACTGTACGATGTCGCCACTACTAGATGTAAATTACTCATCCGTGCTGGCTTGTCAGCACTTGTAATTTAAAATACAGCTCTGAATTTAGGATTCAAGAGCGCACACACTTTTTACCCGTACAAGTATGTAGTGTGTCTCGCCGTCATCTTGGTAGCATCACAGGTTCAGTTCAAATTATCATTATAATAATGATAATTATAATACTACAGTCCAATAATCACTTCTGATTGGTTGAAAGCCACAGCACACCAAAACTCACATCAGACTTCTCTCTTTTCTCAGATCCTTCAAAGTAGGCAAAGCACAGGTTAGTCCTAGTAAGCCATGTGTGCACACAACCAGGAGCATGACATCGAAGCAGCTAAATGGAATGAATGGTAAAGATCATTGGATTAAGCTAACCACATAGAAAGTTTGGGTGATGTCTTTTTCATCACATTGCATTCAGGACTTCTTAAAACCATTTCTGTGCCGTGTAAAACAAGTCTTAAGAGACAACAAAGATTAGATTAAAGAGAAAAACTATTTAAAAAGCGTTTAAAAAGGACTGACGATACAAAGCATAACATTTCAGGATGAAACAGCCACATGGGGACCAACCAAACTTAGCAGGACCTGTAATCCGCGCTGCCTTTGTTTTTGTTTTGCCTCCTCCTGCCCTCAGAGGCTGCAGACAGTCTCCAGTCATCAGAGGAGGAAAACAGGTTGTGCCGGGTCATGTTATACTGTAGCAGAGGAAGCTAAATTGAGCTGTTGGCTTCAGGTAAAGACAGTGAGGCAGGCCCTCTGACAAGCACGGCTGAGCGAAAATCAAAAGTGTGAGTGGGAAGTATTTACCATGTCCTTTTGAAAAAGTCAAAACATAAACTGAAAGAGGAATGCCAATGGAGTTTAGCAAGACCTTATATTTTTTTGAGACGTAAACACCTAGAAATAGGAATGGGATACTTTCGTCAAACCTTGTGAGGAAATGTACATGTTCCCTCGCCTCCTCCACAAGACGGCCCGGGTCAGCTACAAAACAGACGCCATGGAGCTGGTAGGGATTCAGCGTCTTGCTAAAGAAAACTCGTTCTCAAAGTGAAGACACATTTTGTGTGACCTCAGAACGTGACATGAAATGCAAAGATTATATATAAATCATTAGCAGTCCATTTCATCGCTTTCACTTTCCATTGTCTACATTTAATACACAACTCTGCTGCTGCTCCGTCAAACTAAGCTTCGCCCAAGAAGGGTCTGTCAGATTAGGAATCACAGTTTACAATACTAGTGCTGTTCGCTAAAATTACAGTGTAAAAAGCCAAAAAGGAAAAAAAAGGCCCCGGGCAACACAGAAAGTTATCTTCCTCATCTGCTATCAGGTGAAGTCGGTGCTCAAATAATTTGAAGTTAAATGCCATCATGAACAAAAATAATCGCTTTTGAAATGATTTTGTTCTATGTTCCCTGTGCTGCCCCCGGCATCAAATGTGTGGCCCCTGAGTCAAAGGGGTCGATCGTATGTTGAAAAATGCCGGCCAACCACAACCTGCTGCGATGGCGATGATGATGAAGCTGTTTTACCAGTAAGCCTCACTGACCACACTAGACAAAGTCAATACAAAGAAAAATGGATTTACAGTTCCGTAAATAGCTCACAGTACCTTTCAGTCAATTTGGCAAGTAAAATACGAAACTATGATCTGATCATAAAGCCCTGGGTAGCCCTTCACTAAAATGATTACCTTCTCCATATATTTACCGTAGACTGATATTTAGGGAACAACCTGAAAAACTGGCGCTGGGCAATGCTTGCGCGCCGCGATGGTTTTGCGCTGTTTTTTTATAATTCTTTTCTCGTTTTTGAGACACATATCTATTGATTGACAACAGTAGATTTGAGGGCGAAGAAAAACGACATGTGAATGGTCCCTAAGAAGGGATCTGACCAACAACCAGAACTGGCTACCAAAACTAACATCAAAGCTTAATTTGATGGTTTAATGGTTTTATAGAAAACACACATCTTCAATTCAGGAGTGCTCAGACAACAGCAGCTTTGTTATGTTTCCCCAAACCTTTTATTGTATCTTTCTTAAAGAAAGATGTAATGAAAGACTAAATCCCAAAAAGTAGGGCCCAAGACATGTTAAAAAAACACACTACAAAAGAGCTGGATACTTTTACTGCACACACACACACACACACACACACACACACACACACACACACACACACACACACACACACACACACACACACACACACACACACACACACGCACACACACACACGCACACACACACAAGGCACATAGCATTGCATTAAAGAGAAAGAAGAGGATATGAGGTTTTTTTTATCCACTTTCTGAGCCTTTTAGTCTGAAACACAGCTAGGCTTAATGCAACTGCTAAAGGCTGTGTATATTGTGTGTGAGTGTGTGTGTGTGTGTGTGTGTGTATATTGTGTGTGTGTGTGTGTGTGTGTGTGTGTGTATTCTTGTACTCTGTAGCCTACAGTGATGGTTTGGCCCAAAAGCAAAGGGGTTCATGTGGAAGGGTTTGTGATACGTGTCCAAACCACAAACATGTATATTAGCATTATGCGGTCAAGATATGATATCAAGATAGTTATGATATTAAGCCACTAACTAGTCCAAATAGTGAAATAAAAAGTCAAAAGTAGTGACATAGCTTTGCTATGCATCCAGGTTTATTTTCCCTAAGCAAGTTGTTTAAAGTGTTTGGCCAAAATAGCAGCTTAGCAACTGTAACTAGGGACAGCAGGTGCCGACATGTTGTACTTTGTGCTTTTAGCCTTTCAAAAAAACAAAAACACAAAAGCTAAATTATGAGAAATGAATTTAAAAGTGTGTTTGTGTGCTCTTACATGATCTGTAAACATTAGCATGCCTGGCTAACTAGCCCACTACGTAGCCTTAACGTCCGCGACTTAAGAGCACATCACGAGTGCTAATAAGCTATCTACAGCTGCTAACATACTGTGGCCACACATTCCAGTTTCTCAGTGGTTGTCACGGTTTTAAGCTAAATGTGAAACCCAACAGATATCTGTAACAAAAAATGCTACCAATCACTACCAAAATGTCCTGGTTTTTGCCACATTTTTATGACAATATCAATAAAATAATACACTCCTTTTCAGAGCTTACGTAGATGTTCATCATGTTTTATCTCAATCATTATCACAAACAGAAACAACACACTACAATTCAAAACTATAGATTTGTCTATACGTGTGTCAATCAATCAATGTGTTGTTATCCAGGCTGTTGCTATGATGCTTGCAGCTCTGATGCTTGCAGCTCTGACGCTAACGGTCAGCTGTCACACCGAAGAGAGCGTTGGTCTGAGCTCGGAGAGTCTTACTCCTTTCCTTTGTTAATTAAGTACCTGTCACCGAAAAACGCTTTGTTTTGCACACACTACAAGAGTACATTTCCGGTTGCGCGCGGTGGAAATGCTGATATAAAAGAACAAATTCAGAAGACCAAAGATAAGCGGTGGCTACAAGCAGGAAGTTACACCGTTGCCATCTATTTCAGCTGCGACAGCCGTCTGAAACGGGCAACTCAGGAGGGGACCTTTGCCGAGCATTTGGTGAAACACAACTAGAGCTTTCCATTCAAAATAGCTTTAACTAGTCAAAAACTCCACAGAATATATATTTAATAAGAGTATATTCATATCAGGCATATAATCCCTTCGACCATACACACAATCACAGATTACATCTTGTCATTGATTACATTGTTGTCTTCATGTGTATTTCTTTTCTTTTATCAATAAGCCACAGTTTTCTGTGCTTTACGAAGATAAATTACCTACTTTACTGATTCAAAAAGCAACAAGAAGGGAATTGTATCCAAGCATGTAATTGCTTGGCAAAATCATTGCTAACCATAGCAGTATTGATTATGAGCACAGCTGTTACATCTCCCACCTTTAGGACCTACGATAAGCGCTTATCCTAATGAAAACGGCTATGGTGCATGAGCGCATACATGTGTGCACCGTGAACGTGCGGGTCTACACTTGAGGGTCTTTTTTTATTTTTATCTACGGTCACCTTATGCTGAAAAGTTCACTCACTGACCCTGGTACATTCTGCTTGATTCACCTTTACCTTGAGGATACTACAGTTCCTTTATTGCTCCCACACACACACTTAGGTTTTACTACGCACTTTAAACTCTCCCTCTCTCACACAGGCTCGCTCATAGTGGCCGCAGTCTTCCTCTGACACTCTCATTCTCACATATAGGCCCCCTCATCAACAAACACTGGGCTGTCTTTATCTAGCCCTCTCCGTCGGCCCCCTCTGCACTACCTCACGCCCATCACACACACTCACAAACACGCACACACACACACACACACACACACACACACACACAACAAGGTCAGTCCTCCTCTCGCTTCATTTCCAACACATGAACACTGACACACTTGCTAAGACGGCAGCGGCAGCTCGTTTGATGTTTGATCTGCCATGAAAGTATGCATGAAAACGGAATCTCACGGCATGCATATGTGTGTGTATGTATGTACTGCATATGTGTGTGTATGTATGTACTGCATATGTGTGTGTGGAGGTTGAGGGTTAAGGGTATTAAAGGGGTGTTTAAATGAAACCCTCATGACCTACAGAATAAGTATACTAAATGCAGATAAAGAAAGAGCGAAACGAAAAAAAGAGTGAATGTCGGCTTTGGGTGAAAGGGTATCTGAGTGGGTTCAATGGACACATGCAAACACACACACACACACACGCATATACTGAGGGACTGAGAGAAAGAGAGAGAGAGGACAGAACAAACACTATTAGAGCATTACAATCCCCCATATCTTTCATCCTCTCTGTTGCTTTGCTTTTCTGTCTGTCTGTCTCTGATAATGATATCCCGACACCAGAGCACGAGGAGATCTAAGCAGGGTCCCAGTCTGTATAATGCACACACATTACACGCACTCGGAAAGGTTGAGGTGTGAAGAAACAAAATGTACTTATGTATGGGTGTGAGAGTGTTTGAAGTCCCCAAGGACGTAATCAAATTGGAGTCCATAGGGGCTTATATGTTATGTGTCGGGTTTAAGGGTCTAACATGTACATTTTCTGTGTGTAGAAGTTTTGAAGAATCGTGAAAATAAACATGTCATGTTGCTGGGTTAGGGTTTGCTGTCAAAGTCAAATCATTTTCTTGTGGTATTTCAGGAAAGAAAGAGGTAAAACGGAGCTGTTATCACCACAAACTCTGTCCGGTTAAAAGTTCAAACGATAATTGTAAACAATATGCAGATTTTAGTAACTGGTTTAATTCTGAGTCAAACACTTACAGACATGCTTGAACACACACACACACACACACACACACACACACACACACACACACATACCAAGACAGCCCCCCTCCCCCCACAGACACACACGCACACACACTGATAGCAAGCTATTCTTGTCCCAAACAGACCAGTGTTAAGCCATTAGGCCGCTTCAGCCACACATCCAATATTAAAGACGGCCTGCAGCCATATTCTGTCACACTATCTGTCTCTCCTCAACTGCATGAGTCATGCTGTTTTGGTTACAGAGGCAGTCTGTTTTACATGGAAACATAAGCCGCCTCGTCATCATTATGAAATATTTGATGCGTGTCCTTTTAATCTCTGCAAGAGAGAGGTGTCTCCGGTTTGAATCTGGTGTCCTGTACTCTTGTTGTCCAGTATGGAACATACTTTTCATACTGCATATAAATACTTCCATAATTCTCTGATCACAGGGAATTATAAAAATGGCATTTAGGATACAGCATATTTCTATAGCAATCCCCCAAAACTCAATTGGACTTTCTATTTCTGACGTCCACTGGTTACGGAGGACCTCCTTCTTCATCAAGTCTCTGTGTCAAGTATCCATCCCACTAAAGTAGTGTCCTTGATCAAAGCAGAGGCTTCTCTACCGTATACCAGCTTCAGAGTTGCAATTTGGCCGTTGAGCCCAGACGCGGATTAAACTTTGAGGTGACGCACCAGCAGCACCAAAGAACACATTTTGACTATTTCAATTAGGTTTTCTTTCCCCTTAAAATACAGAGTGTACAAGAGTGCCTTTGCTCCTGTGTCTGGGTAATATCTGTTGATGACACTTCAGTTCCACAGTTTACACAACAGCCTTCAAAGAAACGTAATGATAGCAACTTTGTATTTCCATTGAAAATTTAAAAATAGCAACACTGTGCTAGCGTTAGCTGTCTCTCTTTCCGGTGTGGTAGGTTACGATATGGGTCAAAATGTATCAAAGTGTTTTTTTATGTTGGTAGATGTTGATAATTATCACAATATATGTTTATTAGTAATGATAATAATAATGCTTAGTTTACAGCTTTTCAATCATTGCATAGCACATCTACATACATTCACTAAGGTAATCACATGTCATTATAAATGTTCAAACACTTACATTCAAATAGTGACATGGTATGAAGGAGTAATGTCCGTTCTTACAGAAACCAGGAGGTTAATTATGGTTTATGATATACAGTTATGTATGGTCAGAACGGGTTGGGTCATTGAGGGTTGTTTACATATGAACAGTAAGTACGACACTCCTTGTTCGCCATCTTACTTCATCTCACTGCTGCGTGCGCTAGAAGCCTTCGCTATATTGAAGGGGCTAACTTCCGGTTAGCCCTATGCTAACCTGAATGGGGAATCAAATGCTGATTGTGATATGAGTCATTCCACGAGGGGTTGTGATGCTCAAAGAAATGACAGCTGCAACAGCAGCGGCTGAGTAGGCTACAGCGGAAGCTACAGCGTACTGGCTGTTCGTCTAGTGTTGTTGTAGGTCGAGGAAAACAAATTGAAAAATAACTTTATCGTGAATAAATCTCATGAATTTATTATAGTTCTTGTGGAAGATTGCATCGTGACAATAATCAAGATTGTTGTATTGCCCGGTCCTAAGTTGCGGTAACAAAAAAAACTAACCTTGGCACTCTCACCGTTACTCTGTGCTATCAAGGCAGTCAAATAAATACATCTACATAGGGAACAATTTGGGCTTCCGTGTCTTCTGGCGTCCCTGTGATCAGTGGACAAGCCGCTCTACCGTCAGACTCACAGACACAAATGAATAATTTATCTACACTAATTATCTTTTTGAGGCTGATCAAAAATGTGTTAAGACAAATGTTGGCCATGTTTACATGCACATCAAATAACGCGTGTGATTATAACATTATAAAATAATCATATTGGAACATCACAACCCATGTTAATGATGCAAAAACCTTAATTAAGTGTAATTGCATGGTCGTATTGTAATTAAGGGCATCGTGTACATATAATCAACCTCAGTTTAGAGAGAATCTATATGAGCAGTAATTTACATTTACAAATTACAACCCGCTTCCATCCCCCGATGTTGTGTGGAGGTATAAAAGAACTGCAGTCTGTATTGGGTTAGCCCTGGCACAGATTTCAACCACCATCTGTCACTCACAAATGCTCATAGCATACATTTTAGTGGAATAAAGTCCCTACGTCATCCATACGATTGCAGCAAAATGAGCCGTGAAAGGTATGACCGTTCCCATCTGCCCTCCCTAATTTGAGAGATGTGGCGCACACTCATCGAGCCCCGTGCAATTATGCAAGCCTCTCCTAATGCGAGTACCTTGATTAAATCTTGCACAACCAGCACCAGACTCTCACAAAATAAGTACGGGAACATCTGCGCTTGTATAGACAGCAAACTGTTATAACTGAGCAGGCTTTTCTAAACTTAAAGGAGGACAGGGAAACTCATCAGGATACAGGACTGTGGATGATGGCTTCCTGAGCACTGGATACAGGATCACCATGTTGGTTTGGCATCAGTTATATATCCTTCTTTCCACTTGCATGAGCGGATGTACTTGTACAGCCATACGTGTACAACTTTGGTTGACACAAATGACACGAGAGCGCAAAATAAAATGATGGTCGATCTAGAGATTAAGATTGAATCGTGTTGATAAGATCATATTGTGTTGAGGATTTACAAAATTATGCTGTTCAAAGCTACTGCAAGAGGAAAGTTCCTTGCAGTAGCTTTGAACAGCAGAATTTTGTAAATCCTCAACACAATATGATCTTATCAACACAATGTTGTTTTGATTAAAGAATAATTAATACGTTTTTGAAAAGGAAAAAAAAACACCAATACGGTGGCTATCTGCCTTGAGCACACTGCATTTATGAACTCAAAATGAATAATGGGTGAGTTGTACTTGCTATCTTTCAACGTTTGTTATTTTTAAACAGAAAAGACACATTTTCTATTAAGATATATATTAAGAGACTTCTACTATCTCCTGGCGATCTCCCTCTAGCCAGCTGCCACCTTATTTAATGAGGAGGTATCGTGTTGATGACTTCTCTTCACTTCATGAATCAGCCGTTCCTCGTCCATTGCAGCGCTTCACGTGAGTGACAGGGATGAACAGAGACATCCTGTCCGACAAGAGTTCAGAGTTGCGCAATGCTCCAGAGATAGAAAAAACGGCTAGTTAAAACGATAGTTCCAACCTATTTGTTTTTAGTAGAATGATTATTGAACATCATTTTTGGCCGCTTGGTAAACTGTTCCCCGATCTTTGCAGTCGTATTTGCACATATCACTTCGCTGACATGCTCATGCACAAGATGAAACAGAGCTGGGACCTGCTACTCAGAAACTCTGTCCATAGCACTCACTCACTAGTGGTCACACTGTTTGTGTGACAGAATGTCGACTCACTCGTAAAAAATTCAAAATAAAAAAATCAATTACCTACAGTTCTCTTTAAACGGTGAATATAGATAGCCTACTGTAGTCATTAAAAAAGCATGTAATGCTTGGCAGAATCCATTGTGTTACTTGTAGTATTGAATAAAAGCACAGCTGTGACATCCTTAAGACAATGACGGGTCGACCCGCTGGAAGTTTCCAATTAGAAAGGTTAAAAGAGGACAGCAGCCAAAAGGAAGACCCACCTGGTCAGCAATAATGTTTGAGGACCTCCAGAGTGCACAGTGAAGCTGCTAATCGGGTCTCATGTGAGCCAAGAAAACATTTCCCACTCCATTACCCCACCAAGTTTGGCGCCATGTATGCTGTTTACACCAGTTTGCGATCCAGTCATTAGCAGAAGTGTGGTTTGTCAGGTCAGGCAGCATCTCTCTTATCCACTGTCCGGTATCTTAGTAATAACTGGCAGGGCCAGAGGGCTGGTCTTCTTCTCTTGCTGACTTCAAGGTCTGACAGCTGTATTTTTAAGCTGCCCTTTTGCACGTCTCTGTCAGGATGTTTTACTTGAAGGAGCCCTTGCCGCTCTCTCCCGACATCCTTCATCAACATGGCACGAATGCGCCCCTCGGGGCAACCGCTTATCACACCGATTCTCTGGAAATTCCAGACATTATAGCGCAAGAACGGCAGCTGTTTCTGAGACGCTCAAACCGAAGCGTCTGATACCAGTGATCGCATTCAGAAGCACTAAAATCACCTTCAGCTGTGAATGAGACTCTTGACTCACGCTGCAGAGGATAAAACAGCAGAGAGACAAAGTTTGAAATAAACAGGTCTGAGCTGTGTGCGGTTGAAAGTATCCTATAGCTGGTTTCTCTGATGTATTTCAAGGTCAGATGTGTAAGGCCCCGTGGTGAATGAATACATAGATTCATAAGAGCCACAATGAGAATGTGTGGTCAATTGATTCCTGGATCTTTGTCGGATAGATTTGAATTCCCGTGTGGAATGGATTGTTGGGAAGCACGCTGTTTTTCTTTGCGTTACGTTTTCTGCATGGTCTCTCCCATGTGTGTACGCCCCGTGTCTCCCTCACATTCTGACCTTGTGCAAGGCCCTACCTGTCCAACAGATGCTGTCAATGATTTTTTGCCTCACGTGCAGTTTGGTGTCCCTCCAGATATATCCCTTTTGTGCATCCAGGTCTGCCCTGTGCTTATGTCAGCTATTGGCTTTTCCTGATTTTCCTGCTGTGTTTTGGACCCGCTACTTTATAATAATAACTATTCATCTGGTCTTCTTTTATTAAGCTAGTCTTCTGAAAGCAATTTGTTTAGAATAAATAAAACATTAGTAAAGAGATTTTAGGCAGAATACATTTTCATTCCAAAATGTTGCTGACATTTGACAGTCTCAAAAGTGTTGTCCCTCAGGTCATGCAAATCATTGCATTTCTCACTGTAGCTTTACGTTGCACACATCTGGATTCAATTGAAATAAGGACCTTAATAAAAGGTTTTAAAGCAGCATTGATTATATATATTTTTTTTAAAAAGGAGCAGCGAAACAAGCTAATGTTGTCATCATAACCACAACATTATATGAAGCTGTTTTGCACAGCTGATGGGAAGCGCAATTGGGTGAAAACTCTTTTGAGGGTTTGTCACTACCAATGTGCATTTTCACTTTAGAGTAATTTGTTCCATTGGTAATATAAACATATTGACGACTACTTCTTTACATTTTAATTGGATTTAATCAGCTGCGATTACGATTTTTAAAGATTCCTAGTTTCTAAAATTCAATTATAGACTCTTTAGAAAAGCCCGATTCTCAAAATGTTGAAACGTGGTCCTCCGGGCTTATTTGACCCCCCTTCGTTCAGGAAATACTTTTTCAGACAGTAAAACCACAGAAGAAGTCGATTTTCACCGGAAAAAAATGGATTATGGGGGACTGTTTCATCAACTTTCATCTCAAAGTGAGTCAAATTCAGAATTATAAAATAATAATCTATAACGACAGCAGTGGATATGTTGGTGTTAGAGGGTTATTGACAGTGTATGACTGAAGTGAAGAAACTCTTCCTGTGTCTGCTTGTATTCATACAGTGTTCTGTAGCGACTGCCAGAGAGGAGAAGTTAATAGTTGGGTAATCTTTTAAATTTCAAACTGCTGCTATACTTTTGTAATTTACATTAGTGAATAATTTGCGCGAGTGTCACAAGATCAACTCGGTGAATCAATTTAAACTGACTGTTGCCTGGAATTTATGTAAACACGAGGCTCGGTGCACTTCTCATGGATATTAATACGGAGTCGGTGGTACCGGAGGAGTCAGCTGCCTTCCAGTCAGCACACAGAGAACGGGAGTCTCCTGTGGCCACACTGTTTTGGTGGAAAAAAAAGGACTCTAAATAATAAATTTGCTTTAGTATAAATATTTACAAATTATTTTCACTGGGAAGTGGAACAAGGGTGTTTATTAGGCTCCAAGGAATATAACATTTTTTTTTAGAAAAGCAGAAAACGGCAAAAACAAGTGTCTGCTACGGTGTTTCTTGTTTTCTTCCAGATGCCGTATCGATACAATGTTGCAGGACACTGACAAACATGTGCGTGCACACACACACACACACACACACACACACACACACACACACACACACATACGTAGCACGAGGTGTGTGCTAATAAATGCAGTACCACCTGTTCAGTGAAATATGTAATTGCTCTCAGCAGATCCCCGTTTCCCCACCATTACGCTATTTAACGGCACCGCTTAACAGGTATGAGAGGTTGCTGCAGAAAGCTATCCCCTACCCCAACACCTCCAGCGTTTAAACATTTAACAGCGTCTCCAGCACCGGTCGCTCTTTTAATGGAGAGGAGGAAGCAGGGGAATGAGAGAGGAAGTAAAAGAGAGGAAATGAGGTAGAAGAAAAACAAAAAAAGGAAGATTTGAAAGGGGAAATGAAAGGATGAAGAAATGAGGTTAGGCGGAGAGGTTGGAAAGCTATTTGTTCAGCAGTGGCTCCATCAAATCGATTAAACTCCATTATCATGTGCCTGCCTGTTTGTTGTACACACACATAAGCACACACACATATACGCACACACACACACACACACACACACACACACACACACACACACATTCACAAACGACCATGTGCTTCTGTCTTTGTGAGGACACTCATTGACCTAATGCATTCCCGAGCCCCTCGACGTAACTGTAACCATCACAGCTAAATGCCTGGCCCTTGGTCGGTGCCCCCTTGGCCCCTTGGCCCCTTGGCCCCTTGGTTTCACCACCAGCATTACTTTTACGACATGTCAGTACGCTTGTGCTTTCAAAATAAACCTCCGTCCTCACAGAAAATTATGTTTAAAAAAACTTTTTATGAAAAGAAAATGGTTGACGTTAACTTGACTTAACAACTCACACGACTAGCAAGTGACAAGCAAGTCACGTTAAGCACAGGGGGACAAAATGTGGGACACGAACGCCGGTCTTATGGATGAGAGTCCTGTGTTTGTTTGACCTATGTGCCCAGTTAGCAGGAGCTAGCTGAAAGCCCAGTGCGTCGCATACGGTCGCTTTAGGGAGCATCCTTGCAACGTTCTCCTGTGCTTAGGGACACTGACCAAACTTGAGGTATTTGAAGAGTGGGGAGTGAGAGGAGTTTACCTTAACCCTAAAACTAAACCTAACAAAATGCGAGTCACACGTCTGCTTGATTGATCTATTTTACCGCGTAGAGCTCTTTGCTTTGACTTTATATGTAATCGCAGTACACATCCTAAAGTGAACTGACAACCAAAAGTTGATTGGCTTCTACAAAAAGTATGACCTCCCATCCAAAGATAGACTTCACTGTTCAGCACTACGTGGTGGCATATTTCCTCTGCAGCTACACCAACGATTACATTCTGAGGAGTGACTCATTGTGTGTGTAGAATGCAAAGTGACAGAAACGAGTTCTGATGGGCTTTCTGTTCCCCAGCGACCCCACCACCGAAATAGCACGGAGCACGGACGGGCTTGTTCATGGACCCAAATATCACCCGATCTGTCTGAGTCTGTAGGAATAACATGCGGCTGCCCTGCTCCGACCTCTCGTGATAACTCTGACATTTGGAAATTTGACATTCTTCACTTTCTTCCCACACTGAAAGTGCACGTCGCCCTTTGTGTGCCGGCTTTTCGTGACTTCACGGGTCAAAAACAATTCGTGACATGGTGTAATTTCATAAACGCATGGTTGTTATGAATACAAAAAAAGGCAAATCAAGCATTTGTGGCATGTGACCTCAATGGTTTCTGTCTGAATGTGGACTGGGACCTTTGTCATATAGGAAAATGTCATCATTGCTCCGTCTTCTGCTCTTTTTAGAAATGTGTGTTAAAAGTTTAAAATCATCTCTTTCCTGTTTTCAGTCCATGTGCTTATGTTATGTACACTTACCGTAACATATATAAAATCATTATATGATCCCTGACATTGTTTTATTCAGACCTGGAGTACAAATCCCACCGTATGTAAACAGGAAGTGACTTTTGCCAACAACATGCTTCATGAAGCTCTTGGGGGGGGGGGGGGGGGGGTCATGTGTTCAGTAAAAAAGTATGTGGCTGTGAATAATCGTGGCTGCCTCATGTAAATATCTCATATCCATATTGTAATTATGCCATCAATCAGAGCCAAGCTGGGATCAGAGTGATACAATATGGGCTGTCAAGGCAGAATGCAGCCTCTCTCCCTCTCTCTCTCTCTCCTCCTCTTCAATCTCTCCTTCCATCTTTTCCTCCCACTTTCTCAGTCTGTCTCTCTCCATGAAATCTCGCATCACGGTTTTGAGTCACGGATCAGATCAGCAGAAAACAAAAGGGAGGAAAAATAACTTTCACAGATTCCACGCTCATGTCTATTTTTCCACAGATACAGATTAACCGATTGCCGATAACAGCCGCTGACCACCAGCACGCTTGTGGCAACGTGCTTTTCTACGCTGTGAGTGTAGAGAATGTGCGGAAGTTGTCACATTTTCACTCATTGACACTGACTCTTCGTAACATTACTAATCCGCTGATTATTTTGGTCGTCAAAACCTCACCTCAGTGAGTCAGCAACTTTCTAGGAGTCGATTTAGCCAATATGGATGTAAGAGCCATGCTATACTGTTTAAGCGTATTTGATTCTCATTGCAAAGGGGAATTTTTGTTCTGCTCAATGTTTAATATACAATAGAATGAAGGTAACTGGTCATATTGCAGAATGTGCTTTGATGTGTGCTTTTGCCCTATTAAGATTAAAGCTCTGTACGTCTGTTCCTGCTAATGGATCATTTGGGTTGGGTCCTTTAAGTGTGATAAGTGCAAATTAATCTTCGAGGGAGCAGGATGTGGAGCAAGAACCTCTGATCGCAGGTTGTAGACTGTATTTTAGTTATTTTTTAGCAGAAGGGCAATTTTTTATAGTCCATCATTGCATGGATGTATTTTTGTACATTTCATGTTTTCATGGAATAAACTACTTTTCACACACAAGCCTACAAGCCTCATCGTTGACCATGGAAAGTAAAGCCCGCAGAACAGCACGTTTCAATTGGACATGGTAGTCTACATGAGTCCAAACCATAGACCGTATTTAAGAAGTGGACGTAGTCATCGTGATGTCACTCATTGGTTTGTGGACTGCCCTTTTAACCTTTTGAGAACTAGCCGTTTTTTGGGCTGATTCTCGAAAATACTATACCCATACTCAAAGGGGCCCTACTCTCTAACTACAAGGTCTTTTTTAATAATTCCAAGGGATTATTAACACTAAGAAGGGTTTGCTCATATGAATTGAGTAAATATTATGTACAGTATATGTTACTGGTTAATAGCTGATGAAGATGGAACACAGCTCCACCTTGAAAATGTCAAATTCATATGGTGAAAAAGCACTATTATTCATAATACTATATTAAATGAGGCTCAGTAAAGCCTAAAAACCACCACAATCAAAGCAAACGACAGCAGTAGTGAATAGAAAAAGAATTGGAGTGAATTGAGTGAAGTATGCCAGAGTTAGAGACATAAATGTTACGCAAGGTCACGTGAGAAACAGCCTCTCCAGCTGTTCCATTGTACTTTTACAACCTAAATAACTATATATTTAACTTCCTTTATCCTTCTACATACACAATCTATCACATACAGCAGTTAGAAATCATTTTGGAGAGCTGGAACCGTCTCCAAAGCCTCTCCAGGCCGGCGAGCTACGGGAGAAGTGCGCCATAGCGGTTGTGTATTGGACAGATGATTTTGCTTCAAAAAAGTGAGTACCAACCCAGAAATCTTTGGCAGAGTGATAGATGCTGGGGGCTGCTGTCCCCCCGGTAACTTTTGAAGGGTTTCCCAGAGACGAAATCCGAGATATACGTTCGAAGCGTGTTCGAATGCTATTGTTGTATGCTATGTAGCTTTAGCATGGACGGTTGAGAAGCGACTTTTGAGGGACTATTTCTGATGCGTGTCTCGGCCAAATGAACGCGAAAAAGTGACGATATTTAGCACGAGGCTAGGAATGTTGTCGAAGATCGTGTTTTATTGTGTTTTGAGTGTGTAAAGTGTTACACATGCTTTGGTTCATGAGAGATTCTTCGTTCAAACGGTATGCTGCATTGTTGTGGAAATATTATATTTGTTACTGCTGGGGCAGTGTTCGGGCCCAGAAGCCTCGAGTTCGGGCGATTTCGCCGCCGCCATCTTGGATTACGTCCGTCGCCATGTTGATTTTTTTGCAACCAATGAACAGCAGTTACCATATTTGGAATGCAGAGGAGTGACGTAGAGACGCTATATACGGCTCTGGTAGCGGCAGCGACCTGTCAAACATTGTTAGCCCGACTTAAAGCATACCCTGCTTTATGGTCTATTTGACTCTAAATGGACCATAGTTTACTAAATTAACATCATGCTGTATTGAAGAAGACTTGAAACTAGAGGTTGAGACCATAAACTCATGTTTACAATGTTTACTGAGGTAATAAATCAAGTGAGAAGTCATTTTCTCATAGACTTCTATACAATCAGACTTCCTTTTGCAACCGGAGGAGTCGCCCCCTGCTGGTCAGTAGAGAGAATGCAAGTTTTAAAAGTAAAGGTAAAGAGAGATCAGAAATGAGATGCAACAAAAGTCTTAAAAGATTCACACGTGTGATGTTGTGGTTCATGGTCATTACCTTCATCACTATGCAGTGGTTGAATGTATGCAAGCACAAACAGGAACACTTCTTGCTTAAAATCATCAAATATACCCATTAAATAGGGATATTTAGGCTTCAGATCTGAAGCCTAAAGGCTTCAGATATGAAGGATTGATGGACCAGTAAGACATGTTTGCAGTATTTTGAGAAACATCTGGACGATCACATTTCTCTTTCTGTCTTCCTCTCTCTCTTCCTCTCTCTTTCTCTGTGTCTCTCTCTCTCTCTCTCTCTCTCTCTCTCTCTCTCTCTCTCTCTCCCCCTCTCTCTTCATCCCTGCTCCTCTTTCTCTCTCTGCCTCTGTGGATAGTTGCTGTCAGGTTGAAAGCAGTGTGCTGTCTGCCTGTCCACCCACACATGACACCAGCCACGCTGATTCGACCCACTACTGCCGCACACTCACACACACACACACACACACACACACACACACACACACACACACACACACACAGCAGATACACGTCGCACACACACACACAGCAGATACACGTCACATACATTGCACAAAGGAATAAGCATGGAAACATGCATTCAGCACAGGCACAATCTTCGTAATAGTGTATGCAGTGTAAGCTGGGTTCCAACCCATTAAGGTCTCTTTATTCATTTTTCGCACAAGTTACTTCTGTCGTGTTTTCAACTGAGTAAAACACCATGAAAGCCTTTGAGGAAAGATTAGCCTCAAGTGTGCTCTGTTATCCCCATGTTCAAAGGATTATCACCTATTGCTGTTTGGGGTGATGGCGTCTTATAACCCCACCTTTGGCCGTTGGTAACAGGCTTTGCAACAGAAGTGGATTTTAATAAATATGTTTCATCAGAAAACTAGTCTTTTAAACGTTTAGCACAACTTGACTTAGTTATCAGTCATAGACGTGAGCGTAGCGGCTTTAGCCATTCTTGATGCTGATGGTGGTTTTGAATCCAAAATAATTGAGATTTATTTTCATTCCACCCTCTCTTTCTCTTGCAATGTTTCAACACCAGACCTCCAGGGTCCCCAAAGTTGTATTATGTGTTTTTTTGGTCAACTGATTCATTACATTTTTTTGGGATGATTTACCACGAAAGAAGATTTGTATTATTGTCATGTTGTGCCCTGTTTTAAAGAGCCCATTATACATAATGTTATAAAAAAATGTTATTGCTTTAGTTTGAATTATGTGTGCATTGTTACGTTATACTTGTTTATAGTATTGTTATCTGTTTGTTTGTGCACTATATTTGATATTTTGTTGTACATTTTAATATGTTTCTACTTTTTGCACTGTGTTGATTGTTGTTGTTTAATGTTATGCACCACCCGCCATGTCAAATTCCTTGTATGCGCAACATACCCTGGAAAATAAACGGTTTTGATTCTGATTAAATATGATGGAAAGTTAAAGGCAAAAACGACCAACAGCTGATTTTTTACCTCAGGGATACCACAACAGATGTATTTGATGATTGTTGTAGAGGTACACAGTCAGAAGTAAAGGTACTAAATCACACATGGTACCAGTGAGTACCAAACATTGCCTTTCTAACATGTTCAGGCTCTCCAAGTCAACATAATCGACTCAATATTTGCAGTCTGACACGTTAATATATATGTAACTGTACATTCAAACATTGATTCTATAATAAATAATCAAAATGTATTAAAAAAAATACTTTTAACATAAAGTATGTGAAAAACTGAAATATCGGTCTGCATATGAATATGTGCAGTGACAGTGTTGACATGCAGCAACTGAGCGTTCGAACTGATGAAGAATTGAATCAGATTGCACACACAGGCACAACAGAACCTGTTAAAGTTCAAACCAACACTGTCGTTGTCTCACTAACATCAACATATGGTGCGTTCAAAACCACCCGCACATCTCATCTCTCTCTACCTCGGCCTCCCTCTCTTGTTGTCTTGATCATTACACGTGTAAAGCAAGCCGCTGATATCGTAGCACACACACCAAAATGAGAGGAACCCTCTCGACACAAAATCTTTTCCATTAATAAAAAAAGATGAAATGACAAAACCAAAAAGGAACCAGGAGCTCGGACTGATGTCTGGGGAAATGACTCATTACTGACTGTGTTTCTTTTCATGGTGCAACAATTAGCATAACCCAATAGGATGTGACCAGAGAAAAAGTGTTTGGGTCTCAGGCGTGATGGACTGCAGCACTCACACATTCCTGCAAGTGTTAAAGCGCCATGTCACGGACAGATATGCAATAATAACAGGAATACAGCGTCGACCTGTTCTCGCTCTTAACACTGCAGCTTGGTCAGTGCTCCTCCGGAGTCTGATGCCGACGCACAGAGGCATTCATTAGCATGTGTACGGGATGCACCGGGCTTGAAGCTAACTCCATTGTAAACAGCAGTATCATTATGACATGCTCAGAGCAACATGGGGTAGTATGAAGTGCGAGATCGTCCACACAAGGTCGGAGTAAAGGGTGGTGTATGGGTCAAACAAACACAGGACTTTAAGCCAGGAGACCCCCGTTAGTCATCTGAGTCCTGAGTGTCGTTAGTCACGTGACTCACGTTAGTCGCTAGTTATGCGACTCATTCGCTATATGGTCTCATGAGCAAGTTAACAGCAACCACTGCTCTTTTCCTAAACCTAACTTAGCCTAACTTCCTGTGAAGTCAGAGGTTTATTTTCAAAAGACACTGTCCATGCAATATGGCAGATATTTCAACTAAGTTGTTTCCTGTGAAGACGGAGGTTTGTTTTGAAAAGACTGTTTGCATGTAACAAGTGGAAATTAAGACGTGTCGCTGGACTTTCGTAGAAAAAACGCAGAGAAATGAAGAGTAACTGTTTTGTAAGATATCATACGAACCGTTGTATGAGGATACGTTAGAATGTGATGACGCAGTATGATATTCATACTCATTATGCTGCCTTCACCTCAGACAGCTCATGCAATAAATAGAAGCATCAATCATTCCTAAATTCTTGCATTTGCTCAATCATATTATGTCTCTTAAAACATTGCAATATGAGCCTTCATGGTATCAGCGTCCCTGGCTGTGCAGTAGCTTATATTCCAAGAAAACTGGTGACACAGGAAATACAAAGGAAACACTTTATAATAACTACACACTATGAAGCATTAGTTAACTATGAGTAAGTATTCATCCTTTATATTCATTAGTATGCAATTCATAACAACAGTTATAAATGTGTTATGCTTGATTAATAAGCTCTATTGTGCGTTTCATGATTGTGTTTTCATACTTTATAAATGATGGATTCCCCATTTGTAAATGAAGTATTATATATATTACCAAGTAATTATTAAGGAGTTGTAGATGATTAATAAGATAATTTATAAAGTGTTAGTAAATGATTAATAACTTATTTAGATGTACATTATTCATGCATTTATATATATAAACATCGAACAAAAAGTTTGGTGTTTGGTAGATTATTTCTCTGTTGTAACAATGCTTCCTGGCAATAAATCTTATACCGTTGGAAAGCCTGTTTAGTTCCCTTTTCAACGGTGCCCCCATTTGCCAATATTTGCCCCACAAGACATATTGGCAATTTTACAATTTATTCATTTAACAAACAGTCACACTAGCACGAACAGCACGCCCAAGCTGATCCCACAAGTGGGTTGAGGTCAGGACTGTTGGCAGGCCATTCCATTCTCTGCCAGCAGTCCTGACCTCAACCCCATTGAACACTTGTGGGATCAGCTTGGTCGTGCTGTTTGTGCTATAGTGACCAACACAACCACGTTGGCTGACTTGCGACAAATCCTGCTTGAGGAGTGGAATGTCATCCCACAGCAGTGTGAGCAGGCTGGTGACCAGCATGAGGAGGAGGAGCCAGGCTGGTGACCAGCATGAGGAGGAGGAGCCAGGCTGGTGTGGCTGTGTATGGTTCTTCCACACGCTACTGAGGCTCCTGACTGTTTGTTCAATGAATTAATTGTAAAATTGCCAATATGTCTTGTTTCTTCCTTGTTACTGATACACTTCAATCATCCAATCCATCAAACAACACCAAACAAGAGTCAACAGCAGAATAAGCTGTTTGGCATTGGCAGAAAAAATTTGGCACATTTTTCATGGGCGTAACCCACATGCTCAGCTGTGCTGCTCATCCCACAAATGCATGTTCCTTAGAAATGGGGCACCGTTGAAAAGGGAACCAAACAGACTTTCCAACGGTATAAGATTTATTGCCAAGAAGCATTGTTACAATAGAGAAATAATCTACCAAACACAAATTTTCTAACTTTTTGTTCGATGTTATATAATGATTTAGATATGCACTAATGGTTAGGGACTATGTTAATATAAGCTTTATGAACACATATTAATACTGCAATTCATGATTAATTGAAGTAGTTACTAGTCGTTAGTAAAGTATTTTGTGTGACCTCATCTAAAGTGAGACTATCTATGCTTTACAAAGCATTTATAAATAACATTGAAAGGCCATCAGTCCCTCAAAACTCACAAAAGTCTCAGTTATCTTCTCAACAGCAATCTCAGCTTTATATTCATCAAATAAAATAGGTAAATGTATCTTTCAGGACCGTCACCTAGCTCAGAGGCCATCCTTAGAATATAATATTATAATTTAAGAGAATATCATATTTTTTTCTCATAAATTAGCCGCTTTAATCTCTCAGAATATCGGATTGTTTTTTTGGAACATAACTTCCTCCCCCCGGCTCCATAATTACTTTTAATTTCTCTTGTACCTACAATGGCTCTAATGTGCCGTCTTATGAAACAGACGATTGTAAAATGTGGTTGAAACACTTTCTATGCAGATGGTCTTTAAGCCTACAAACAACAGAGCAACAGCCATAAAACTATTCATGAATTGAGTTTGATTAACGTTTGTCACACATAAATATATCACAATTTATTTAAGAGTAATATTTCACTTCTTTTTAAAGTAAAATATCACTTTTCCTGATATACGTTTGCACCCAGTCTAACTATTAAAAGATATTTTAGTCTTATCAAACATTGAATACAGGACTCCTGCGTCTTACGTTTTCAAAATTCACATATTCTCAAAGTTCAAAAGTCTGCAAACACTAATGTTTCGATATGTATATGTGTATATTTGGTGCCGCAGCAGCAAGTTTGTTATTTCGCTATTCATCGCTATTGTGTCCTAGAGTCCTGCTCTGAAAGCTGTCATACTTACCACAGAATAGAAACATCTGAACAGCTGTACACTAACTCTCTGCTGACTTTCTAATCATCCCTCCTTCAATGTCCCTGTCTCCTACTCTCTCCTCATTTCTTTCGCTTCTTCTCTCTTAATATACCCTCTGAAATATGCATGCATGGAAGTGAATAAAGGAGCACAGAGTACATTTTCATTTTCCTGTCAACAACAAAACAAACGAGTTGCTGGAAAAGCCCTCTTTGTGAGCTCCACTGAATTGAAAGAAAAGAACAGTTTGTGTGACAGTTTTTTGGGGGAACTGCTCGCATTTTCTTTCAAGTGTTCAAAAAGCTGAAACAGGAAGTGTACTTTCATGGGAAAAGCCAGTTTAATGCTTTTACACCCTCTCAAAAATGGAGGATCTGAAATCACGGGCACTGTCGGCAGGCACTGAAACAGCCTCAAACACTTTGGAGCCGTTGTGCTGACGTCCGCTCATCCAATATTTATCCCGGGCGTTTTTCAGACACCTGAGCGGAGAACGGAGAGGGCGATCACAACAGAGGAACACGCCGCCTCTTGTGAACTGCTGAGTTTGACTTTTGCAAGGGAACGAGCGAACAAAAGCGTGCTCTGATGCGTTTCCAGGCACGCTTTTTCCCACTGGCGCTCGTGCCATATCGCCGCTCTCTATGCGAGACCGCAGACTTTCATATGCAGGGCATGGTTTTGTGGCGGCCATTGTTGCCCATCCCCTTTTTCATTTGTTTGGTTTGATTTAGGATGCAGGAGGGGCACACACACACACACACACACAGAGCTGCAATCATAGCATACACACGCACGCACATTATGTACTGAGCTACACAAATCAGTGGCTAACTCAGCAGTCGATATTCTTCTACGGAGCGTTAAAAGCTGATCAATAGAGAAATAATGGCAAAAAGGGGCTGCTCATGCTGAACTTAAAGGGGAATTCCACTCTTTCTTGTGCCTCGAGCACAACTCAATTCATATTTTAGCATTGACTCACTTAGGGTTACCCCTTTCCAACCACCTAAACCACCCCCCAGAACCCCACTGAGAAGTCACAGGCGAGGCTTTCGCCGCACATCAGCAGCAGCAGAGGCACCGAGCCGAAACCCACATCAATGTATGTAGCCTGAGAGGTGAAACTTGGGGCTGAAAGACCTCCCAGGGCATTTGCTGCTGCTCATAAAGCTTGTTGCTGCAGCATAAAGTTTTTGTCATGAGTACTTTCACACAGCAAAAAAGTGAGTTTTTTTGGGGAGCGAGGTCGATTTTTCTGAGCTTTCACAGCGTGAACAAAGGCATTAACCGCTCAGGTTGTGTGGAACGGAAATATTCAAAATGTTCAATAAACAACAACACAGAGACTCCGTAGTCCGAACCAAGACGGGAAACTTTATTACTCCTTTCAACCTTGACAAAGTCTTGGTGGCGACTGTGGCTAAGTAGGGAGCAGGGCCGTCCTTCAATCAGAGGGTCGGCGGTTCGATCCCCGGCTCCGCTAGTCGCATGTCGATGTGTCTTTGAGCAAGACACTCCCCCAAAGCACTCCCCCGTAGCTGCCTATGGTGTATGGATAGAATCTGATTTGTAAGTCGCTTTGGATGAAAGCGTCTGCTAAATGACTGTAAGGTAACAAAGGCAGCGCAGACCAGATCCAGTCTTTCCTTTCATACCTTTCAAAATAAAATCATATACAGAACACCGCATAACTGTTTACCAGCGGGAACTTAAATTCACTCAGAGCATTTTGGTAAAAGGAAACTCAATAAAATAGCTTACATTAGCTTAGGCAGTTCTGCCAGAAGCTACTCTGGGTCAATAGGATCCAGGGAGTTGGTCCTCTGCATATAGTTTTGCAACTTTGGCTAATTCGCATCGCGAACGGGGGAACGAAAGTATTTTTTATTTTCCTTTCGTTTATTCAGCACGCCTCCGGTGTGTAAAGGCCTTAATTCAGCTCTTCTCATTTGGAGTAAAGTAAGTAAGTACTTTATTAAAGTTAACAGTGTAGAGCATCTAGAATTCAGATTTAAATGATGCAAAAAAGAAGACACTGTTTAGAAGGAATCTAGTGAGTTCATAAAATACACTAAAACTGTGCTGATGGTGGCAAAAATAGTGTTTTGAAAATTGAGACGTTGCTGTTTCTCAGTGTTAATCACGTGGCATTGTGTGTTTCTGCAGAGCTGGTATGAAACATATTCATGGAAGAACACCCACTGCAGAGCTTTATGACAGCAGAAGAGCTGATGATTCAGTAACGAGAACATGTGATTCTTTTCAACAACAAACATGAACTTTGAAAAACAGCCCAGAGTGTGTTTGACAAGGTCAGTTTCATTAATTTAATTCACTCCTGCTTGTTTCCATTCTCCTCTTTGTCAAACCGCACCGCCACGATCCACCCCCCCTTCAGCCCCGACCCCCATGGCATGAACATACAAATCAACCGCAATGCGGTTCGGGTTGTGCACTTAGCAGGTGTTTTACAACAGCTCCCCCGCATGACTCCAGCAGTCAGATTTGATAACGGCAAACGTTAACCGTTGTCTCCCCTGGCCACCAACAAGAGGGGCGATTTGTCTCCTCCCTTTATCTGCAATGTCACGTCAATGTACAGCCTCCTAGTGAATGAACCGGAAAAGATGGCGGGGGCCGATTGTATGGGGGGAACCCACAGGGATTTTTCTGGGGATCAGGGTACATCGTCATGACAGCCGGAGCCAAAAAAACACCAGCCTCAGCTCACGGTGCCAATCCTGAGCTTTCTGAGTCGTGTCTCCTGAAGGCTGAGAGGAAATTGACGTTTGGTTCAATTGGGATTGGAGGCCATTTGGGGTTCCTGGGAATTTAATTCTGCCAGATTTGCGAGCACGTACACAGACATGGAAAATCAGATACAAAAGATTCACAATGTCCAGAAGTGCAGCACACATTCAAATGCACGCGCACAAGGCTTCCATGTCAGGTTGAGATTATTATGTTGTGTGGCTGCCGGTGAAACATGACCTTCTGGCTGACGATGAGAGGGAAAGAAACAGAGCAACTGACAGAAAGGAGAGGGAGAGAGATTCCATATAAGCTAAAGGGCAGAATATCATCAGCTCAAACAGGCAAATGCAAAACAACTGGCTAGAATACTAGAATATGATTTGTCTTGTATAAGGTTTTGGTCATGGAGCTGGGCACTCATGTTTTTGGTCAACAATGAACCGTATCGTATCCGTTTGCAATTAATGAACGTGATAATGAGCGAGAGTTAACGATGCTCAGGCACAACTGTAAGCTATAGCTCTTGTGTGAGTGTGGCTCAAATAGATGAACTGTCCCATCTACAGTACCTTGATAGTGAAACTGTATATTTATTAATAATACATTCTGTTTGTACTATAAACAGGCGGCAGCCTCAGGTTCTGCTAAGTGAAGCCAATGCAGAAGTTTCTTAAAATTTGCAGGGGGGGTGACTCCTCTGGTTGCAAAAAGAAGTCTGATTGTATAGAAGTCTATGAGAAAATGACTCTACTTCTCACTTGATTTATTACCTCAGTAAACATTGTAAACATGAGTTTATGGTCTCAATCTCTAGTTTCAAGTCTTCTTCAATACAGCATGATGTTCATTTAGTAAACTATGGTCCATTTAGAGTCAAATAGACCATAAAGCAGAGTAAGCTTCGGGCTTACTGTGATTGACAGGTCGCAACTTTCGTTCATTGTTTGCAAAAAAAACGACATGGCAACATCCATAATCCAAGATGGCGACACCAAAATCGCCAAACTCGAGTCTTCAAAGACTTCGTCCACAAACCAATGGGTGATGTCAGGATGACTTCGTCCACTTCTTATATACAGTCTATGACTACACAGTAAATGGTAAATGGCTACATTTATATAGAGCTTTTATCCAAAGCGCCGCTCATTCACCCATCGTCCCCTATTGTGCATTGAGGATTTGTTAGATTTGTATATTGTACACAGGGCAAAATGATTGTACAAATATGGTAATTATCGTACACCTGGCAACACTGCTCACTTCCCTTCAAAGTCAGAACTGTCAAGACACTTTAATGAAAGAAAGGTGTGGGTCAAAGTTCCACAAAGTTAAACTTGATGCAAAAAAAAATCTGCAGATTCAATGAGAAAGCACCAGTGAATCTACTGAACTCTATTACTGAGAAGAACTGATTGAGACCCAAGGGCCCTATTAAGGTGAAATGACGCAGTGTATTAGGCCATTGGAAGCAAAGCTGCAAATTAATGAGCAGGACAGTTTAATGGCAATGAGGCGATTTGATGATTCTTCGCATCAATGTGATTAGGAATGCTGATGTTTTAGGGATGGATTTCACGAGGAGGAAGGATCCATTCCTGTTGGGTGATTTTATCCAACCTGTTCCCAATTTACCAAAAAAAAGGCACTGTATAGTAATGAATACTGACATTGTTCTGAAAATGAAATGCACCGCTATCACCCTGCCCTGTTATGTACATTACAGTACCAAGAACAATCATCATCTTCAGCACTGATGTTTTCCATCTCCTCCCGCTCAAACTTTTACTTCCCTCTCCTCACACATAATGATTGACAGTGAGCCCTTGTTGTTTCCTTACATACACACAGAAGATAATATGTGTACAAACAGACCATACTCTGACTGTAGCTCAGCCAAGCGCTGCAGGACACGTAGCTTGGCATGCTAAACACGAGTGAACTCTTAACACACTTGTTAGGAACCGCTAAGTTTTACAGTGCTGATGAGCCTGGAGATATTCCAGTTAACTTTGACGCAAACATATAAACACACACACACCATGAATGCACAAACATGGCTGCTAAGAACACGCTCAGAGAGGCCAAACCCACATATGTCAGATCAAATGTTCTGTAGGAACCAACGTCAAGTATTTCCTGGAGTGCAATTCTGGAGGCCAGACACACACATGGAAGGTCAGATGTGAGCAGGCACGCTGCATGTATGTTCACGCAATTAAGCGTGGATATGTGGGCATTCATACACACACACACACACACACACACAGAGGTTAAGCGCTGACTGTAATGAGATGAGTAATCATTTTGTGTCATATAGCTTGTCTGCCAGAAGGAGAGAGGAATGGAAGGGTGTGTGCCAACGCTGCACACATCCTTCTCCTCTTCCTCTCTTTTTTTTCCTCTTCTCCTTCAGTATGCTTTGGCCAAAGAAGAGGAGGAGAGTCATTGTCCCCCCCCCCCCCCCCCCCTGAGGGCAACACAGCAGAGAGGAGCTTCTGCCAGGATATTACACCTCCTCTCCTCTCCACTCTCGCCTCCTCCTCTCTGAGGTTACATCTGAGGGAAGGGAGCATATGGCCGATCCCTTCCACACCTGGATCCAGAGGAGACGAGGATGAGGAGAGACTGAGATGATGCGGCTCGGTGCACGTTTGACGGACGGCGGCGTACGTGAGGCGAGGCTCGTCCAAAATTTGTCCGGGTCAACGTGATGTGCAGGTCGAGCCGGGCGAGCAGAAATCATCCACAATATGACGTTTTGGTAAAAAGTCGCTTTTAAATGAGAAACATTGCAAGAAAGTGTGCAGCAAAGCTAATGACATCCATAGCCTTCAATAGCTGCGTCTCTGTCACACACTTGGGTCGCTCCTTTTGTCAGCGAGGCAGGTAGCAGCTGCAGTTAACTTCTCATATTGTGTCAATGACATTATGAAGCAATAATTACGGGGTTTCCAGTGTTGGTACAGGCTTCCAAATGTACATCTATTCTGGCCTTGCAGGATTTTTGTAGTCCAAAATCACTTGATGATGACTTTCCACAGCTTTCTCCAAAAAAATGAAAAAAGGACTGCATTAACTTGCAGTGGTATTTAAAGCTGCTCTAAACTAAATTGCTCAAATAAGTATGTACCCTATAAAGATGCCACTTTGTAGTTATGAACCCACAGTTTCAGCAATAATCACCCGACTCTGCTGTCTTCTCAGCTCTACAGAGCGTTTTAGCATCTGTGTGCTAATAGCTTTGTTTTTTACAGCCCTGACCTTTACTCTTTCAGTTCACTCTTTCAGCTAAAGATTTCAGCAATAAAACACCTCTGATGAACCCAGTTTTCCCACCGCTACCTGCCCAGAGGGCTACCAAACAGTTAACCAGCTGGTGAACATAAGCATTTAGGAGCGAAAGAACTTGAAGATATTTCCCTCAGGAATTGGTGAAGAATTCACAATTCAATCTATATGATAATCTTAATTGTTCCAACGACGATACGTAGCGCTGACAACAAACTCCAAATGATTAGCTTTAGGTATTCGATTACAATCGTGTCAGTTTTGGTGACTTTGAAAACTGTCAACTTGCAACATAGCCTGGGGGCTAGTGCTCCTTACAAGTTCCAAAAAGTTAAGTTTGTTTTACCTTGTCTTGTAAAGGGATTCTTTTATCAGTTAAAAATGGCAGGCTAAGCAGTCTTCCAGCTCACCCATTCTTTGTTAGAATTTCTTTTGTAATTGATATAGAATTGCGATAACTGGAATTGATTTAATTAGCATTCATTGTTGCTAATGAATGATCCCAACTTCCTGGAGGGACCGTCCTCGGTGTCGAAATGTCGGCAGTGGTCTTTCATCGTGGTCTCTTCACTGCAGAGGCCAGAGGTGAAAGAGGCTCTCTGGAGAGGCTTTCTGAGTCGGATACATATTTAATCAACATTTCATATCGCATGCTTCTTGTAGCTACAGGTGGTGGACATTAAAAGCAGGGTTGGTAATCTTGGAAAACTAGCGAGACTACGCTAGATTTAAAAGATCATCCAACCGAGAAAGAAAAAACATCCTACGGCTGCTTTATTCCAATATAAGTAGCTAGCAGCACTAGCTCCAAAAGTTGCAAAATCTAGTTGGTGAAACTGACAGCCCCTCCTTTAAGGACTCTGTCCAAAGCCACTCCCCCGAAATTGTCATAATGAACGTACACTACCAACATTGACTATAGTTAGTACTTACAGCTGTTAAGCTAGCAGCTTGTTGCCCCAGATACCTGATTTATTTTTCATTCGATCATTTGATTCATTGATTACTGTCAGGATGTAATGAGACCAGTTCTATAGTTTCTTTGAGCCCTTTCTGGATTTGTGGAAAATAAAATACTATCATTAACCTTGATAAGAATACACACACTTGAGAACATTCTTAAATTCTCTCGTTGTTTTGAATCAGAAGCACTCAGTCAGCAGATTATTTCATCTGAAAGTGAAATTCACAAAATTAAAAGTTAGTACAATTTCTGGTAAAATTGGCCTTTTCTCTTCAGCTCCACTTTTGTTCTCTAACTGCATTCAGCACACATTGATGTGCACCTCCCATGCATTTCCAGTGGGATATTAAAGCTTTCCTGTCTTTTACGGCGCATAATTCATCATATTCAACGGGAAGAAGGTGGGAAAAGACTGAGGAAAAATAAAGAGACAGAGATGGTGTGAGAGAAAATGGACACACCGAGGTTCCATTCAGGGAGGCAGGCAAAAAAAGCAAAGTGTTTTGTATTTTTATCGTTGTGCACTCTCCCTCTTGCCCCATACATTTTGTTTGCATGTATTTTTAATTCCTACAGATGGCAATAAAATGAACGTAGAGTTTAGAAAATAAGAAATGTTAGAAAAAGAAGTCAAGCCAGGAGAAAGGAGTGGGAGGATGCGGTGACGAAGAAAGGACAACAGACCGAGAGGAAAATGGGGACAGGAGGAACGGATAGAGGTGGAAAAGAAGAAAGGGGGGATTTCGGCCCAGCCTATAGTGTTGACATCTGCCTCAGCATGACAGGCCGGGGAGAAAAAGAGAAGGAAGGGACGGAGGGAGGTATGGGAGAGAAAAGCCTTGGGTGATGTGTAATAAACAGGCAGGAGGACAGAGGGGGAGAGAGAAATTGTGGGAGGAAAAAAAAAAGAATGAAAAAGGGAAGAAACAGAACAGTCACAGAACGGAGAGAAAGGAAGTCAGAAAGGAGACAGAGAGAGATTTTTTCTGTCAGAGTAATTAGCAGCTGCTGAGCTGGTCTGGAGTCCAACATGGCACAAGTACGCACACACACACACCATCTGTGGCAAACACAGGCAGGCCCACATTTTATGTGCACAAACACACACACACACACACACACACACACATACACAGGGTCTCCTCTAGAAACGTTTCACTTTCTCCATCCCCACTTTCTTTCTCCAAAAAACCCTGCTGACACAGACTTCTGAAAATGAGGTATTTTCAAGCACATAGGTCACTGATGCACACAACGCAGACTTGCCTCCCCCTTTGCAAAAAGAAAAGGGCAAAAAGGTTGCAAATGTACTAAAAGAAAAGAACTAAAAATATCCTGGCTGCAAGGATGCACCGCTGCAAAGAGACAAGAGATTTATTGTATGATAAATACCGCTTTTAGCAAAATATGTGCGAGAAATGCTGCGGAGGACGTCTAATAAACCAGCCAACTATAGAAACGGCAATGACTCGCCTGTAAAAGCTTCTCTTGGAACAGGAGCCTCTGAGCATGCCTGGAAGCTGCCTTTTGTTATTAAGCAGATTTGTGTTTAAAGAGGAGATCCATGTAAAACAATGTGCCTGTTGGTTAACCTTCTACATTAGGGCCTCATGGCACAGTATCTGATACAACCACAATTCATCTGACTTTTTTTTTTTTTGGAAGGGTAAAAGCTTGAAAAGCCCCCTGCCTTAATGTCAAATCAAGGAGACGAGGGAAGCCTTTCTCGGAAAAGTCATTATTTTTCTATTGAGGCCTTGTTCAAATTCAGAGTGATGTGTCTTTCACAGCACAGAACGACACGCAGACAGTTTTAGTGCTACCCTGGGCTATTCATGATCCACCACCGCTCCATTCAGCAGGGGTATCGTATTCCAATACAATCCCATTGACTAGGCAGCTCGGTTCCATTACTAAGAGGAGCTATGTGATAATCGGGGTAAAAGAGAAATGGATTGTCCCTTAAAATGGTCACTGCTCTGGGTGGGGTGGTGGGGGGGGCGGGTACACAACAGACAGATAATGGATAGGCGATAGTAGAGAAACCCACGCCAGAGGAAAAAAAAGGTGGCAAATCCATTGCTATTGCTCAGCACGTCAGCCTGGATTACAGAGTTGAGTTTACAATAACCGCACTTCAGTCTCAGCCAGCCGGCAAAGACTTTATTGCTAATTTCAATCAGCACATTTTATAATTACCTTCCCGAGACAATTTTCTTTTTTTGGCCAGCCAGTCAGCCAATCAGTGAGCCATGGTCACCCAGCAAGCCTTATAAATACCATCAATTATCTCAGTAGAGCACTTACATAGCAAGCAGGTCAAATTTGTCTGCCAGTCACTCACAGAATCAACCATTCGGACACCCAGGCATATCAGTCGTCTTGTTACCAAGTCATTCACCAAGTCACCTGAACGGTCATCACGTCACTCAGTTAGTCCTTTCTTCACCTAGTTTACATCTTGTCAAGTCAGGCGGACAACCTGGAACTTATTTTGTCATACAATCAGTCATCTTGTGACAAAGTCCAGTAACTGTGTCACCTGATCAGTTACCAAGTCAACAAGCCATTCATGCATTCATCGAGTCACCTAGACAGTCATCAAGTCATCTTGTTAGTCCTCTTTTCAGCAAGTCAGACATTCACCTTCAGTCACCTAGTCAGTCACTGAGAGGCCTACTCGTCAAGTCATGATGTAACCAAGTCATCAGGTCGCCTGGTCGCCTGGTCTGTCATTTAGCAAACCAGTTGTACTGCCCACTCGCCAATCGCCTTGTCACCTAGTCAGTCATCAAGTTACCTAGTCAGTCATCTTGGCAACTAGCTAGTCATCGAGACACCTCAGTTATCTCGTCACCTTGACATCTATTTATCCAATTATCAGTCACCAAATCATCTTGTAAGTAAATGGTAAATGGACTTGTACTTGTATGGTGCTTTTCTAGTCTTCCGACCACTGTATGTCATTCACCCATAAATACTCATTCACACACAGATGGCATCAGAACAATCAAACCATTTATACCCAAGTATACACCAAATACACAGCATTCGGCAGCAATTAGGGGTTAAGTGTCACATTGACATGGACTAGCGAAGTCAGGTATTGATCCGCCGATCGTCTTATTGAAGGACGACCCACTCTATCACTGGGCCTCAGTTGCCCCCGTCCTCTCCTCCCCTACTCAATAAGTCACTCAGTCAGTCCAACTTTGACCTATAGTCGTACAGTCCCCTAGTTGGTAATGTAACCAAGGAGAACTGATGGGGTGAAACTATTGGGTCCGCCGGACCGGTAATGGGGTGCACGGGCCCTGATAAGGTGAAAAGATGCACCTGCTGGCAAATCGCATCCTTTGTCTTTCTCCCCGCCGTCACGAGTGGGTGTGCTGAATCGGTTTTCTGTCTCCGCCGCCACGAGCAGGGGTGCCGAGTCCGTCTACTCTCTCCCGCAACAAGCGGAGCCATAGCGTGAGGCCGCATGATAAGTTGCGTCGGTAGCGCAGTGTCTGGGAGGCATCCTGTACGGAGGGGACAGCGTGTGTTTGGGGGATGGCTGGTTCAGGTATATATGGGTTTTCATTATGTATTTCGTGTGCTGGGGAAATTGGGTACAATTAAGAAATATGTTAATGTTGTATTTGTGTTTTTTAGAGCTTCCTGAGCAGTGCACCCAATGGTAGCTGGGGGGGAATCCAAGTGGGGGTGGCTGGGTTGCTGAACAGTCGGTGGGTTGAGGTAGTTTCTTTTGGGTTTGTTTTCTGTTTATTGGCAGTTATTTGTGATTAATTATGTTTTCGTTTTCATTTATTTTCTAGTTAGTGGGACGCTGCCTTGGTCTTTTGTTTCGTTTCTTTTGCTTTAAGTTGTTTGTGATGCCTATCTTGGCACATGGCCTGTGAACTCCTCCTGCCCGCTAAACCAGCTGTCACTGGTTACGCCACAGAGTTATATTTGTATCAATAAAAGATTTATATTTTCACAACACTGCCTCTTGCGTGTATATGCCTGTACAGTGTTTGGAACCGGGTCTCTGTGGCAACGGGGTGCTACAGTAATAAAGTCACTTACTCAGTCATCACCACTTATCACCAACTCATCTCTAATTCATTGAGTCGGTCATGTTGTTGCGTAGTCAGTTCTCAAGTCACCCACTCACTTATCTGATCGCCTAGTCAGATAGTCATGAAGTCAGTTACCAATTGGTTTCAGCAAGTCACCCTGTCAGTCCACTCCTGACCTAGCCAGAGAGTTGCCTACTTAGCAACCTTGCAAGTCATCTAGTCACCTTGTCAATTCTCTCGTCAACCAATCTTGGCAACGAGTCAGACAGTTAACTAGCCAGTCACATAGCAATCTTGTCATGCACTCAGGCATTCACGAAGCCAGCCACCTCATCACCCTGTCAGTCACCAAGTCATCAAGTCGCCTTGCTAGTAATTTGGCTACATACTGTGGCATTAATAGGTAATGAGCCTTTTCATGGTGTTGTATTTTAAACCATTTCATTTTAACACAACACCTTCCAATTTGATCACTTAGAACTGTTAACTAATATATGTCAATGACATTGCATGTCGTTTTTTATATGCAGTATTGTCATTGCACCCTGCATGCGATGAATAGTCTTGACTGTGCATGTGTGCTTTGCATCCTCTGTATAGTGAATTCACGTATTATGTGCGTTCTGTTCCTGTTCTATGCCTGGTTATGTTTTGTCTTCGTTATATTTTAGCCAATTGTCGCTTGTATTTGTATCTTTACATGGACAGCATTGGAAAGTAAGGCATTTGGCTAAATTTAGCATATTTGCATCACAGAATAATTATGCTCATGAACATGTATGCGTCTTGTTATATGAATAAAGAAAAAGAGAGCGAGAGAGAAACAGAAAGAGACATTGTTGAATCCCTGCCGTGTGTGCTCATACATGAGTGTGCTCTGTGGTCCTGGGTACGTGTATGGTCTGTGTCTTAAGTCTGTGTCTTAATGTGAGTGTATCTCTGTGTGTGTGGCTGAGAAGGGACACAATATGGCACCATTAAGCCACTTCTAATAACATCACATTCAGCATGGAGCCTCTAAGACCACAGTGGTCTCTGTGCAGGCCTAGTTGTGTGTGTATGTGTGTGTGCACGTTTCTTTACCCCATATATGCATGTGTGTAGGTGTGCATCTTATCTGCAGGTGTCCCCTATATATACTGCATGTGTGTCTGTATATAATCTTTGTTTGTCTTTGTGACTACACGCGTGTGTACTATGCTTGGTTTTTAAAGTAGTTTACATTAATTGATCGTGGTTTAAGCTGAGTGTCCAGGTGCTTGTGTATGCCTCTCTGCTGCATGTAATGTATATAATGTGTATGCGTGCATGTACAGATTCAGGCTGGTCTCATCCAGCATTCGTCGCTGAAAATAATGAACCGTAATTCGTAGATATAGATAGAATTCATGGGATATCTAATTATTACGGTTCATTATTGTGGGATATTCCCACTAAAACATGTTGTACGTTATCCATGTGATCATGAACGAGGGACAACAGAGACCGCAATCCTAAACAGTGTAGGGGTAGGGGGGTTGGATGGGCCCAACAAAAAATGATCTTTCAACCAGGAGACCTTGTACTTCAGTAACTGTACTTCCGTATTTATTTTGACCAAAACAACAAAGTGTCCTAATCCTAACTAAGCAGTTTTGTTGCCTAAACCTAACTAAGTAGTTTTGTTGCCTATACCTTATTAAACATTTCACAATCTTTTTCTAAACCTAGCAAAGTAGTTTTGATGCCTAAAGCTAACTTTTTTTCCCGCGAAGACATAAGTTTATTTTGAAAAAGGCTGTATGCAAGTAATTGACACGTGTTGCTGACTTTAGGAAGGACTGTGGCTCAGTGGTAGATTAGGGTCATCCTTCAATCAGAGGAATCATGCACAGAAAAAAGGAAAGCTAATCGCACTTGGTACAGATCGACAAATGTACATGATAAATGCCACATTGAGAGATTGAGTTCTAATCATTTATGAAACAAACATCTCAAATCCTGTTTCTGTAATGAGCAGCTTTTGATGGAAGCGTCTGTACCGGATGTGTTCTGCCGGAGGGCAGCGCATTATGAAAGTTAATGAGGGTTAGGGCTGGCCAAATAAGTTATTCAATTTCTCATTAAAATGTCGGGTTTCTTCCTGCGGGTATTAAGTCAGCAAACTCCTGACAGTGTGCAATCCATTTATATGCTGACGAGCCAGTTAAATGTACCTGATCCCAGCAACAAGTGTTTGTCGGATTCCATACTCTCATTCCAAATCACTCAACTGTTGTTTGGCTGTTTTTCTAAATGATCCTACTATATCCTGTTTGCACTACAAACACATCTTACATGTATCCGATCAGAAAAGAGATCCTTATTTTCCTTACCATTGTATGCCTTTATTTGACAGTTGCATGACAATAGAGAGATGACAGGAAATGAGGGGGAGTGAGGGATGCGGTGTGACATGCAGCGAAGGTCCCCAGCTGGACGTGAACCGGCCTTAACCCCTTGAAGTGAGCAGCTTCAAACACTGGTCTGCTTTCAGTCAAAACACATTGAGGGCACAAGGGTTATGTTGAGACTGCAGACAAACAAGATGTGTTTTGTTACAAATCCGAATTTCGCTGTGTTATTTTCAAGTAGTCAGAGTTATGTGCGAGCGTTGCTCACCTACAGTATCTGCATTGTTTGCTGTTAAAACCGTGCAATGTAGTTATGCTTGCTTGCTAACAGCTGTTTCATTTTTTTCCCCGACAAAGCTAAAACAGAAAGCTGCAGAAAAACACAAGGACTGGAGTTGTGTATTGCATTTCACATTGTTATGTACACATACTCAAGACTGATCCAAAGTCATTGCTTTCTGATTACCAAGTCGCACCCTAGACCAGTGAATCTCAACTGGTGGGTCGCGTTTTTAGGCCTTTGCCTATAAAAAAAATCCTGTGCTTTTATTTTGAAGGGGATTTTTTATGCAGCAGAGTGCCGTCTATTCACACTCCTTAACAGTAATACCTTGTAATGCTAATATCAGCAGAGGATGAACTGAAAACTATACCTCTGTCAAATGACACTATAAGTAGACGAATTGAAGACATGTCGGATGACATCAAACAACAGACCACAGCTCGAATTAAGACAAGTGGACATTTTGCATTACAAATGGACGAATCTACAGACATAACAAACAAAGCAGTTTTACTCATTTACGTGAAACATGTGTGGGACGGGGACTGACAGGAACAATTTCTCTGCACAAGAGAGCTCCCTACATTACGACTGCAGAGGACATTTTCAGCTCAGGTTCAAACTGCACCATCTTTTCATTAAATACATTTGAGAAGTTGAAAATCTTCCTCGATTTGGGTCGTGGCTTATCATTAAGGGGTGTTGGTGGGTCCCGCAGCCACACCAGTTGAGAACCACTGCCCTACACTACGCCAAAATGCTCCCGACCCACTAATTATTGGGGTTGCAGTGACTGATAAATATAAGTGACCAAACTTGTGAGACACAACTGTGCAGGAGACCAGAGAGATTTATGTTGTGTGTTCAGCTCTCAGTAATTTCGTAGCTTCCAACAGATTCTTTGTTGTTTGGTTTAGTTTCTCTCCTGCCCCTGTTTGGCCTTTCAGATATCTGCTTTGTTATACTATTTTGCTTTAAGCTGTATAGGAGTTCTGTGAAGTTGCCGCTGATTAAAACCCAGCATTTCTTGATTTTGCTGCTTCATTATGAAAGCTTTTAAATAGAACAATATCGGGTGACTTTTATTGTGAAGGATATAGGAACTGAAATGTGTTTATCCACAGTTTTAGAGACGTTTCTTTGACCCAAAGTGCTTTTGTTGCCTAAACCTAACCACATGCAGGGCTCAGCATGTGAACCC
Organism: Leptoclinus maculatus; assembly: GCA_032191485.1. Classification (NCBI taxonomy): domain Eukaryota; kingdom Metazoa; phylum Chordata; class Actinopteri; order Perciformes; family Stichaeidae; genus Leptoclinus; species Leptoclinus maculatus. Next base: position 22,669,181 of record JAVDOI010000011.1, on the reverse strand, counting down.
TGGTCTCCAGTGTGAAAGTCTTGCTCACAAAATTAAAGCACTACAATCCCTTGAAAATGTAACCTAATGCTGCGTTCACACCAAACGCGGCGCAATGAATTCGCGCCGCGTTTGGTGTGAACATACTACATACAACAACAACATGTTCTTACTCCCAATTTGTCAAATATGGAAGGTTGGTCAGAGGCTCTACTATGTAAAATAACATAAAATAAATAACTGCTTCTTCCGTAACTGGTGTTAGCCAAGTCTGTACTGGCTAACACCAAGTACTGTAAGATAATTCAATGTTCATTTGGTTTGTAATTACCAGGAGACAGGCTTGGTCACCTACATCATCTTATGTTTTTTTATTTTTTATGTCTTTACTATATTGCCTATACATGCATCGTTTATGGTATTTATGAAGTTTTAAGGCCTTGAGAGTTTATTTAACAGAAGGCAAGTTGTTTTCCCTGCAGGCTGCCAAAACTGTCCTGGAAGGGCTTGTGATTTTGAGCATGTACACTGGTAATAGGAATATAAGTGATGTATACAGTTGTTTGCTCTTTAGTAGAAATGAAAACCCTTAAAGACCTTTGATTCTATTAATAAGAGATTAGCAAGGAGCAATAATAAAACAATAACAATGATACAATAACATGGATTATGATAGAGACATTAGCAGAAGAGACACATCAACTAGCGGTCGCAGTATTGAGGCTCCACAAAGCGTGACACCCCCATATGGAAACACCATATGTCCTCATCAATACAACATACCAATTCATTATACATACCCACACGCGGTCTGCAAAGTGTCACGTACAACAGCACACACACAAAACACACATGGGCGCACTCAGACTCGCGCACAGTTTAGTTGGTGTAATGACCCATTTGGCATTGAGCAGCATCTGTTTAGCAGAGCCTTGTAGTGGTGATGTTAGTAATTTTCTCCCAGACACAGTGAGCACACAAGGAAGGCAGGATCCTCTTTAGCACTTACAACCAACGGCCTGTCCTGTTCCAGCGCCGCGTTGTCATTCTTCCCTCTCCTCCCCATCCCTCCTGTCACCACCCACTGCACAATACCCAAACGCACGGAGCACAAACGCCTTGGATGAATCCCCTCAAAACAAAGCTACCTTCCACTCAAAGCGCTACAAAAATAAGATCGTAAAAAAGCGCAATAACAGTCCTAGAGTCGCTGACAATGAGAAATGATATTTCAACGCGCTCAGAGAAGAGAGGAAACCCATCTTCCCAAATTATCCTTTCCGTCATGTCGCTTTTTATATTTTCCCCTTCCCTTCTTGCTCTGCTCGAAGGAGCATCAGGCGGTGACAGCCTGTACTTTCTGCACTTTCTGCCCTGTCATTATCAACGAGGAAGCAGACTGAAGATAATGCTGGCAACCTCCTGCCGAGAGAAAAGGCTCCAAAGGCTTTTTTTTACCATTACAAAGTTTAAAAACATAAAGAACATACAGTAGGAGCAAAGGTAATGATGTGCGTCTGTCACGGCGAGCAGGGCCGGGATCCATTTACTGAATGTAAAGCACATATTTGCTGCTAATGGTTCATTCCTAAATATATACCTCTGTGGAGTGCACAACATATTAAAAGCAAGGAAAAGCATTACACTACTGTGTTTTATTGTTTAGAACAAGTCTGTTATTATTCTATATTATCATTTGCACATTTTCTGCTGTATCCTGTTGATGTATCATCCCAACTTACCTACAGAAACATGTTATGGTTCACAACCGTTTTAACACTTCCCCAACTCGGAAACTTCCTACTTATTGCAAGAAAACCAAATAAAATGTTCGATTATGTCCAGGACCGCTCGTCATGTAATGTCACTTGACAATTCCCCTACTGAGTCTTTTGTGTTGTATTTTTGTGAATACCATGACTCTTCTCAAGACAAACTGTGTTCATATCATCATAATGTTAAGTCATTTGTTTAACCAGGGAACCGTAATGTGCCTTGATTTATGGTAGCACAGCAAAGCCCGTCTGCACGGCTTCATGAAGGTGCCGCTGCTTCACTCCTCCGCAGTCTAAATATGATCACTTCCGAATGGTTGCAAAATACCAAGATGGCAATGGCCGAAATCCAAGATGGCGATGGCCAAAATGCCGAACTCAAGGCTTTAAAACGGCAGTTTTGGGGAGCAGTTTATACGATAGCTGAGCAGCATTACATGAATTGGGTTATGTGGTAATTAGCTCGTAGCTAATAGGCTATGAAGGTTTCCTCTGTGTTGGACATTCTGGCTCTTATCTTTCATATAGATTTATTTCACCCCTAGGAGCAGCTCTAACGATTGGTGGCTACATTGAAATGTATTGACTTTGCACTGAAATGTAGCTATTTTAAAGATGTGTCCGTAACAGTGTTTAAAGGGTCCCGTAAAGCCTTTTAAAGCCACCATGTCTAGAATTTTTTCTGTACCAATATCTTTCAAATTATTTGTATGGCAATATTGGTGAAAGTCAATGAATCAATGTCCCCGATTGGATTTGTTGAGGGAGAGGAGATGGTAATAGATAATAATAATAATAACTGGGAGTCCCCCAGTGGTAATTCAGTGTTAATGTTTAATGTAATGTGACTTGCAGTGAAACGGAATAGGCTCTGTGAAGTTTGTGGGGCTAAGTGTGAATCAGACTTGCAAATGATACACAATTCACGGTGCTGTTAGCGGCCGAAATCCATTCTTTATTCATTTTGCCCCTCGGTTTGGGTTCATTGCTAACTCCATATGGACCATTAAGATAGGACCAGCCAGTTAATAATTCCTTCTCTGCAGCCTGTAGATCCATCCTTCTTCAAGCGTGGGCTGTACTGTGGCGAAGCCACACACAGGTCCAAGGTCAAGGCCATACAAAATGTGCCTGTAATTGGTAGCGTTGTGTAAGCTGTCTTTTGACCTTAACACACACATAAACAAACTGAGGCACACAAAAGCAGACAAACATATAAGGTCCGAGCACACATATGAAAGTGCACCAACAAGGCTTGTTGGTTGTGTGTTGGCCTGTGCGTGGGTTCGGTGTGTACATGCTTCATCTTCACGTAACAACTCCACATGCTGGACCTTTAAAAACTAGATGTCAGCTCGGGTCACACACTGGCGGTAATGAGAACCGGGAAAGTGCGGAAGAAACATGTGAGCGAGAGACGGCATGCAGAGAAATAGAGAGAGAAAAAAAGATCAGGGTAAGGAAAGAGAGCACTGAAGGGGAGAGAACAATGCAACAAAAGACAGGTAAAAGAAGTAAAAGAGAGGAGGGGTCTAAATGGTGATGTATTACCTGCACACACACACACACACACAGTAACCCTGATCCTCTCAATTTATTCCCTCTCTTTTACGGTTTTACTATCTCTTTCCTTTGCTGTTCTCTCTCCCAAAATATTGTAAATGTGAATCAAATTCAAGTAGGATCATGTTTTCTTCTCCAAAAGGTCATTTTTAGCTTTGGTTTTGCAGTTTGTGTCCACTCTGTTACATTGCTGAGTTATAGTATAGATTTGAAAACAAACGTTTGCAACACATTTTAAATCGTCTGGTATCAATTTCAAGAGCCACTTTGCATTTACACATTCACAGATGATGCACTGATAGATAGACGTTCACTGAAGCACATCCCACATAAACCTTTCTCGTTACTCTACATGCACTTCAGCTAATGGATTTTGCATTCGTTCTTACCAGCTAACCATTCCTACTCTTTCTAACTCAGCAGAAAACTGTGTGCTGTTTTGTTGGATGATATCGCTGCTGTGGATGCCATCTTCACCTGTTCCCATTTCATAGTTCTTAGTTCAAGTCAAGTCAATTTTATTTATATTGTCCAATATCCCAAATAACAAATTTGCCTCCGGGGCTTTACAATCTGTACAATATATGACACCTTCTGTCCTTGGACCCGAGCAGCAGATAAGGGCAGAGCAACTGAGGAGGAATCCTTCTACCAGGACGGACAGACGTGCAATAGATGTAGGTCTCCTCCGTTCTCCTCTCTTGATCCCTCATCTAAATGTGATGACGATCTGGACCAATTTGTATGTAAATGGTTTACAATGGAGTTTACAATAAACAGTACAATTTCTATCTAAATCACTTTTTCAACATTATCTATCTATGTATCTACTGGCTGTAAAGGACTTTTTCAACGAAAAATACATTTCAACTCGCATTTCCAAACTATGTCAATGTAATTTAGACTTTGTTTCCTAATAAAATACACTATTTATCTTCAAAAGCCATATTTTCAAAATAAAATCTTTAAGTAAATGTCACTAAATGTTTACTTTAGGTTTAGTGACATTTTCACAACAAGCTGACTTGAGTTAAAAAAAAATTATAATTGAGGCTCCAAATCTCCCGGAATAAATCTTTCAGAATAAAAGCATGCTTTAGATACAAGAAAAAGAGCTGAACTGAGCTTGTCTCTGTGAGAACAGCAGATTCAGTGTCCCACAGTATAAGGAGTGCCACTTGTTACCACACTGATTTCAACATCTCCATCCATCACTCCCTCCTGCTTTCTGCATCCCTCCGCTACCTCTGTCTCTTCCTCTCCGCTTGTACAATGTCCAATAGTCATATATCAACTCCCCAGCATGTTTCTCTGATAACATTAGACATTTATGAATAATAAATGCTTGCCTGCCCACTCCCTATTACTTATTGACATCTTGCTGTATGTCATATAAGAATAACTGAAGGGGATAAAAGGGACTGGCAGGGCATCATTATGATCATGTCACATGTCTCCTTTTGTCAGTAGGTGTTTGTTTCACGTATTTCAATGGGAGATTTCTAGTTCCCATCTGCCATTTATGTGTTTCATGACCTACTGAACTGATTATGTCAACTTTCTGTTGCACATTTTGAAAGCTCCTCGCGGACAAATTTTTTGTTGGAGAAATAGAAAAAATGCAAGCTGGAGTGGAGAAAACATAGAAATGTCAACACGCGATAGTTAATCAACAATCCAAATCCTGCCATCCAGTACTTGACGTACAAGCCATTGGATTGGCTTATTTCTACCTATACTGTATATCTGTACAACACGCACAATCATTTATAGTTTACGCTATAAGTTAAAGGAACATCTGCATGAAGATAAAGGAAAACAAGCAAACATCTACATGAAGACCATGGAGTGTGTATCTCAACCGTATCCACCAAAAATAAGTCACAAGTTGGATGATGGCAAAGTAAGCGGACAGTAGTGGTACAACAGATCATAAAACTCGCGGTGCGGATCGTATCACGGATCAGAGTCACGGATAATCACGATTAATCGCAAAAAAATCATGCGATTAAAAATTTTAACCGTTGCCCAGCACTACTTTATTTCTCTGATGGTGAATGTTAAACGGTGTAATTAATCTGCAGTTCACATGCGTGCTGAACCGTGAGGGGGGATACGTACAGATCACGGATCGACAGTGGTCCGTTACACCACTAGTGGACATTCATAAGCCTTAAATAACCGTTTATGAAAACAAAATGTTTTCTCTCAATGAAATGGTTTAGCTCTGAACTTCATGACATACATGTTAATTAACATCTTTAATCATCATTTACTAATATTAGTTAGTACCTTTATTAATATGTAAACCAACAATAAATGTTAATAATCGACATTCGCTAACAGTTACTTAATGCTTGTTATTGTATTACTTAACTGTTGGTTAATGCTTATTATTACTGTATTAACTAATGTTAAAAGTGTGTGATTTCAAACATTGAATAATGTATGAATTATTACCGTAGTCAACATGAACACCATAAATAAATACTTTCTAGCCACATTAGTTACTGTTTATTAACTGTTAGTTAAGGGTTATTAATACATTCAACAATGGTAATTGATGTATCTTTGTTGTAAAGTGTTACCAATTAACAGTTTATAGCTTTTAGCAAAAGATGAACAAGCCCAAGCTAAAGAATAGTATTTCTTTCCACGGAAATGGTGTTTCTACCAGAGATGGCATTTATCTTTTCACTGTTGTCGTTTCCTGTACATGTGGCCCTGGCATGACAAACGTACCCCAGAGGCACAGAAAAACCATCATCCAAGTGAAAAAAAAAAAAGCCAGTCAATATCAATCCACGCCCACAACAGTTATTTCAAATGAACACATCAACATCTGCTTTCCGAGCAGTCCAATCAAGACGTGTCAATTTACCAAATGCTGCCTAAAATGATCACCAGACCCCTGTCAATTTGGTCCAAATGCTGAACAGAACTGTAATGCTCCACATCATATGTTTCGATGACTCTGAGAGTTGAAACTGATCCAAGATCAACTGAGAAATGTGTAAGGTCATGGATACTAATTTGGTTTCCCAAATGAAGTTGTAGTGAGAGAGGTCATTTCTGCCTGGGTTATGTACACAGGCAATGCACTTTTGATTGAATTAATGTATTACTGTCAGGATATAGTGACAGTTTGAGCAAATATGACAAAAAACATACTTTAATTGATAGTTCTGTTGGTCGCTTGGATTTTGGCTATCACCATCTTGGCCTTTGGCAGAAGTGACACGAGAGGGTGGAGGTTAGTACAACAGAACGCTGAATAAGACATTTTTAGGCAACCAAAAAAGTTTACAATAACTCTCAGGAAATTAAAATACACTTTGAAAGGGTTAAAGTTCTAAGACCAAACACGGACAACTCCCAGATCGGACAGCAACAGGGTAGCAGCCCGTCAATCATGGCATAGCCCCGCCCTAAAGCATACTCTGCTTTATGGTCTGTTTGACTCTAAATGGACCATGATTTACTAAAAAACGTCATGCTGTATTGAAGAAGACTTGAAACTAAAGATTGAGACCAGAAACTCATGTTTACAATGTTTACTGAGGTAATAACTCAAGTGAGAAGTAGTCATTTTCTCATAGACTTCTATACAATCACACTTTGTTTTGTAACTGGAGGAGTTTAAGTTTAAGGCACAAGCGAATTGGCTCCTATTCACCACCCTGTACGTCACAGTGTTTTTCACTGTTATAAAAGAGCTTGAAAAGTAGCAAGGATGGTACAACAGTGTAAAACCCAAGATGCCACCCCATCCTCCCTTCAGAAGGAAATGGTGCCAACTCATTTTTACACCGCAGACTCAGGGAAATAAGCAGAGAGGAAAGAAAAATAGAACAACTGTTGCGTTTCACAAGGCCAAATCCCTGAGCCTGAGTAGACTAGATGAGCTTTAGGACACAAGTTGACATTATGTTTCATTTCAATAACAACGCCTCAGAGAAGTTGACTGCCTTAGCAATATCCCCAGAGGGAAGCACACACACACGCACGCACACACACACACACACACACACACACACACACACACACACACACACACACACACACACACACACACACACACACACACACACACACCAAGAAAAACGACATGATGTTTTACTTTGCTTAACGAATCGACAAAAATGAATTCCCTACACCTTGGATTTAACAGAAACTTTAACCTCAAAAAGCAATGGCTGAAAGGAATTTCCTCATTTATAGTATCTGTGTGCGCAGAGAAAACACACACACACACACACACAGTTAATTGTCCCTGATATTCCCGCTGCATCCCTTTTAAAACCTGCTCTATTGACACTACAATGTTCCACTGGGACCCTGAGAAATAATGTGCAAGCAAGATTTATTGCACACACACACACACACACACACACACACACACACACACACACACACACAGACACACACTGCAATGCGAGTTTATCACACACAGGAACACACATACTGTAGCCTATACATGGCAGTGTTTATCATGCCAATACACACCCTCTCTCACACATGTACACTCTTTCCTCTTTCACACACACACACACACACAATGAAATACAGTACACTGCAATATTTGTGTTGCTTGAACACACACAGATGCAGGGGGGAAGGAACCTATTTAAATGCTAAGTAAGCGGTCTCTCCCTTTTGGGGCGATGTGATTATACAGTCGATCTCATAAGCAATGCTTCACAACTGGATTTGCACATGTAGAACTTAATTACAAGAGGCCTCACTTCTCTCCGTGTGTCGTATTCATGGGAGTATATGTCTATTGAGAGGTGGGATTGAAGCTATTATCTCGTGTGTGTGTGTGTGTGTGTTTGTGAAGCCAATCTATCAGCAGTTTAGCCAAGATTAATGTTTACATAAACAGGTTTGGGCTCAGTTGCCAGATTCTCTTTCTAGACTCTCTCTCTCCCTCTCATCATGTTTTCTCCTCTCTCCTTCCCCTGCCTTTGTTTCGCTGTGTGTATTGCGCTTGCGCACACACACTGCAGCCCATTTTGCTGATCAAAATAAGTCCCAGTAAGTAGACAAACTGGGGTAAATGAAGAGTAAGCAAAGAAAAATGAGATGACTGAATGAACATTTTTCATCCGAGCGTTTCCATCCCGATAGACCATCATGGTTAGTGATGGGTACTGAGAACCAATCTTGTCCAAACAAGCTTTACTTTGTCGGCTACTTTGTGTTTAGTGAATATTTATGAATGTTAGCAAGCTAAGATTGTGAACGTTTTGCCTGCTGAAAATCAGCGTGTTAGCATCGTTATTGTGAGCATATTAGCATGCTGACGATGCTGCATTCAGCTCGAAGCACCGCCGTTCCCAATCACTGCCTCACAGAGCTGCTAACATGAATGTGGACTCTTAAGGAAATGCTCGGCTGCAAATATTTCACTTCAAAACCATACATAAAAGTGCAGTTGCAACACTTTTTCAATAAAATGGTATATTAGCTTCGGGCGCACAGAGGACCAACCACCAGGATCCTAGTGATCCAGAGCAGACAGTCCGTCTGTTGTACGGCGTAAAGCTACTATAAGTTATTTTATTGAGTTTACGATTAGCAAAATGTCCTGAGTAAATTTGAGTTTAATTTGAAAGGTAAGAAAGGAAGGAGTGTATCTGGTATCCGTTACTTTTGTCAAGGTTGAAAGAAGTAATAAAGTTTGCCGTCTTGGTTTGGACCACGGAGTCTCGGGTGTAGTTAGTTGTACAATGTCAGTGTACGTTTTAGATATGTCTGTTCCACACAACGTGATTGGCTGATGCCTTTATCCGCGAGCAGGGGCATTTCTAGGATTCAAAGAAAGGGGGGGCTTAGCCCCAAGGGGAGTGGTATGTTTGCGCGCACAGCGCGCTGCAATTTGTTTTGGGGCCAATTCGGGGCCGCGGATATCCATTGTTTCAGACAGTTTAAGCTATGCCTTGGAGTAGCCTAGACCTGACAACAAATGCCTATACATTTCTACCACAGTAGAAGAAAATAAAAAACTCCACTCGTTTCTATCTTGACCTGTAGACCACTAACCTCCATCACACCGGCTCCTTCAGCCCTGTCAGTCTCCTGCTTCTCTCTCTCATCTGACTGGGCGGAGCTGCCACCTCTCCTAAAGAATCTTCTTATATCCATCTGGTCAATGAATTGGATGATATACCGGTACAATAGCATTATGAGGGACACTGACATTTAGTTTTCACTAGCATTAACTGATTATAAACAACAACATTCTATAGGGACTGATATTGTTTCGAAATACTAGAGATATATATTAATGCAAAGAATAGAGAGATGTCGATAGTTACTTCTTGTATTTCGAATTCGCTCGTTCACACTCTTGCTCACTGGAGACAGTTTCTAACAAAATAGCTAGCTAGCTAGCTAGCTTAGTGTTAACATAGCCCACAATATTCCCTTTCATTTGCCTCAAGTAAACCTAAATTTAAGCAGGTAACAATCGTTAACAACTACAGATAGCCACATTCTGTAACTACCTGTACTTACTATTTCACTCCGTGCATCATTTACTTTGAGCTAAACTCCTTGGCTATAATCCTGTCGTTGACGAGAGACGTTACTTGGCAGAGTGAGAAAGCCAGCGCAGCAGCCTCCCCAAGGTCCTAGTGCCCGGGTTTACATTGTTAAGTATGATGATAGGCTATTGGATTGGATTTTGAAGGGGGAGAAAACATACAAACCAGAACGCACGCACATATGTAGCATGTTAGAGTTATACATAACTTGTCCATGTGAGAAACAATAGTTTAATTTAATGACACCACCAAAATAAAAATACATTTTTTTTTTTTTTTTTTTTTTTTTAAACCAATAATGTCAAATTATATTAAAATAGGCCTAACGACGCCCCTGTCCGCGAGGCGAAAGCTCAGAGCTGCGCTGCAAATCGCAGACTTTTACTTTTTACTTTTAGTACTGCAGCTGCCCTTACAAAGTCCATACTGTTGAATGCAATACACACTCAACTGTGACATACTACTTCCTCATAACATGGCACCTTGAACTTTGACCCTCTCGCTTATATATCTGCTGTACAAAGAATTCAGAATGGACAGAAAAGCATGCTACCTTCCTTGCACGCAGCAAAATGCGACCGGATATAGTATAACATCCTGGTATTTTTGGCATACTGCATTTGACATACTATGTATAGGGACATACTAAATCTTTTTCTAGCATACTGAATAGTAAGATATTATGGGTATTGGAATGCACTATAGAAAAGTTGACTTTGCTCCCAAAAGAAAATTACGTCCCTTTTTTGCCACATAATATTTCAAATTAGTCGCACAAAGAAAATAAAAAATGCCCCGGCGTGTAAAGTCTTGTTTTATACCCAGCTCTGACTTTTTTTTTTTTTTTATCTGGCTTTTTACAACACCAGTGCATGGCAATTATCATATACGCATCCTTCACCCCAATGTCCTCACACTTCCTTTCTACGTCACAACATGAAGGGCACATTACTTCATGTGAAATGATCCAATGTGGACGTACGTACGTACGTACTACAACACATCTGACATAGATACTGGTTGCTGACTGAGAAGAGCTGAAAGCATTTCTAATTTGCATACATAGAATAAAACTGTTCCTGGCCGGTTGTAATGATGACACATTTGAAGCACCATTCAGCTTTACGTTTCTACTTCCTAATAATGCATATTCTCCCTGAGAAAAGAAAACACCCTTCTTCTCCTAAACAGATACTGTTAACATGAATAATTCAGGAGAGCTGCCACAACCATCCTAAAGAGAACTGCTACCCTTGTTTTACACTGAGTTGTTTACATGTCTTTGGTACTTTTAAATGTTTCTCTATGAAGTTATTTAATTCTGTTAACTTCTGAGAAGCCGTAGTGAAGCAACAACAGAACTTTCAGACATTAATCTTTAATATTTCTGCCAAAAGGAAACACTCACTAAAAGCTAACTTGATCACTTTCACAATATGTCCTTATCTTCAAATACTAACATAGAGGTGTTAAACAATGTTATGTGAAAATGAGTCTGCAACAACCTCCATCCAGCCATCCATTTCAGAGTCCTGCTCATCCTGTACAGTGTATCTCAGCACATAATGGTCAATATTGGTATCGGTCGCCAGTCTATCACACAGCTTCTCATATTGATGCCTATAGGTCATTTAGATGCTCTAGTCTTTAGACTATCGAAGGAAACTGGAGCACTTAAAGAATACCCATACAGACATGCAAACTTCACCTGAAGCTGGTGGAGGAACCTAACCGAGGACCTTCTCACTGTGCGGCACAGTGCACATGAATTTGTTTTTCCGTGTCGCTCAGCACGAAAACAATGCCAATGGAAAGCCAATTAGGATAATTTGCCTTGGTGTGCAAACAAATTAAACGCATCCATGTGACTGTGCAACGTTTAGAGGTAGTGACAAAGTATTAAATATTGAGAAAGACCACTTATGGTGGGCAGGTGGGGAGGTGGATGGGTCAAACAAACACAGGACTTTAGACCATAAGATCGGTGTTCCAGACCGATGTTTGTCTCCCAAAGTGTAGGGAAGTGACGCGTTTATGCCGTTTTTTCTGAAGTGATTTTGTTGTCTAAACCTAAGGTTACATACATTTAAAGCCCAAACATGATGTTTTCCCTAAACCTAACTAAATGGTTTTGTTGCCTTGACCTAAAATTGATTTTGAACAAACAAAAAGACTCACGAACAATGAATTTATTCTACTAATAACTATTGTCAGTGTAGCCACAGTCTGATATTGCCAGCTCCTCCACATTACAGAACTTTCCTATTAACCAAAGCCAACTAAGCAAGTATCAACCATAAGGTCTGTGTGCAAACCGCAGTGATGCAGTTCCGAGAGCTTGCACTTGAGCACATGAGGTATGCAGCGGGCATTGGAAGGATCAAAGCATAGTCCCACCTGTCCAGGTGAACCGGCTACCTTTTAGAGCATCGACAGACCAGACAGTTCCTGGAGGTGCTGCCCGTAAAATCAGTGCTTCACTCTGTTACTGAGAGTTTATTGTCACTATTATAATGGACGGTGCCGAATGAATGGCTCCGGCCTCACTCTCTTTATTGTTTAAAAGGACCCATAATCACATTTTTCATGGCCAGTGACACACATTCAGTTCTGTAAACCCCGCTGATCTGAGGACACGTTATCCCTGAAAACCACAAACTGGCAACCGCAGCACAGAGAGCACCTCCTGGCAAGAAAAGAGAGACAATTTGAGCTAGAGTCTCCCAGCTTTATTCAGACTGTGGCGCTGTCAGAGTCACCGGAAAGTCGGTGCCAGTGTGGATTCTCCGGCCGAGGAGGAGGTGCAGCTCAGCATTATAATGTTCCAGCTGCAGTCAACACAGCTACGTAGATAAACTTGTTCAGTAAAATGCCTTTTGTCCGACCACAACTTGCTGCAGTGTATAACTCATATTTAAATTCAGTCATGACGGATGACAAAAAAAAGGCAATTTCTAGTCATATTTTCATATAAACCGTAGTACTCGTGAATCCCTCGTATAGTTTGCACTCTGGTCCCATGGAACTGCGAACTGTGTGGTATCTCTTCTCCTCTCCATTAATAAAGCCATGGATGCTATGTAGAGAGGCTGTCGGAGATAAATGGAGAGAGAAGAAGAAGGAGGGAGCCGAGGGAGGGAAGGAAAAGAGAGCAAGAGAGCAGGACACCAGAGGATAGAAGAAGCCTCCATTGTTTCGTATTTTCACAGGCACACACACACACACACACACACACACACACACACATCCCGTTTCTATTTTATGTAGCGCTGTGGGGACTGAAAAAGAAGAGTCCCCACAGGACAAACAGGTTAACCTGTCGTTTTAAAGCCTACACACACACACACACACACACACACACACACCTATACACACATATACATACACACACATATACACAGAGGGCTTGCACAGTTCTGCATGGCCTCATGGAGAAATCCTTCCTCTTTCAGAAAAATAATGACCATTCAATAGAACTGGACTCCGCAATTTATAAAATAGAACATATTTTCATCTAAATCAAATCCCGACATTTGAACCTGGGAGGTGTCCCCTTATAGTGTTGGAAAAAATATCAAATCTATAAATGATCATGTGCAACAACATTTAGACACGCAGACTATTTGAGTGCTTACGTCAAACAGGTTGGATTTCTGAATGAGAAAATGCGGCAACATTGGTGTCTAACTGTCCGTGACTGCGTAATGCCCGTCGGCTTTAAAGGCTTCACCGTTGATTTGAAGCCATTCAAACCGGCTGTGACATGTCTAATCCCCGTTGATTTGCATTCAGTTGTATGCAAGTCTTTGATCTTTGGCGCCTCTGACAGAGGCAGCCAAGAAGTGTGACAGGAAGTACAACCTTGTGCGGGGGTCTGCGCTACAAATCGAGTTGTGTCGAGGCCATAATCTTCAGTCCCACATAGGAACCGGTGCAACCAATCCTGACAGGAAGCAGCAAAATAGATTATGTAAGATTTGCACAGCAGTCAATGTGGCCACATATAACAATTCAGGCTGGTCTCATCTAGAAACATAACGCGGCATGATTCGTAGATATCCGAAGAAATGATCATGTATGTTATCCACGAGATCACAAACGAGGAGGTATAAATACCGCACAAGAACACACCGAGCGGGCGGTAGGGTGGTGGATGGGTCCAAAAAACAGCAGTCTTTCAACCATCTTTTCCTAAACCTAAACTAAGAAGTTTTGTTACCTAAATCTAGCTAAGTTTCCTTTTTTGAAAATACCAAATTCATGTTACAATCGGAAATTGAAATGTGTTGCTGGACTTTCGTAGGAAAACGCAAGAGAAAAATTCGATTTACATCCAATTACAGGATAATGTTGAATGATAAAACATAGGAAATTAGTCATACCCGACAAGCTAAGGCTGTAGCAGCAAATCTTTTGAGTGTGTTTAAAGTGAGAGAGGGTGTGTTTACACTTATGAACTACATTTTTAATAGGAATAAATAAAAAATGTATTTCTTTCTAAAGTTACAAAGGCTCGCTTTGATCAAATCTGTGTCAGAGATGTGGATGTGTCGAGTCACCCATCTAGTCATTTTGTACTTGACTTAAATGGGACATATGATGAAAATCTCTTTTTTGTCAGTGCTTGCGCACATACATTTGGATATCTGGAGTTCCTACTAACCCACGAACTGTGAAATAAGACAACCCAGTCACTTGTTTTGTGTGCGGACTAGATCATCAGAAAACAGATACACTGGTGGAAATCTTGAGTGGCTATATGACTGATATTGTCAGACTTATGGTAGATATCGATGTAGGAGCATGATACGTAGTCTACAGTTCTGGATCAGGGCTATAGGGAATGGTGCATTTGTGCCCTAAAAGAAAATTGTCAACACCAAAAGTGAAGTGGCCCTGAAATGATGAAATAAGTTTAGAAATGTACTGGTCTGCTCAAACACAAGTACTGCTGTGTGACGCTGATGTGTTTGATTAGTTTCCTCCCTTCCAGGCAGCCCATAGAGTTAAAACATTCTTCAGTTCAATTCAATTCAACTATTTTTGCATGACAATGCTGCTACTAACAAGGACTGATCTGAAAAACTCTTCCTGTTGGTGCACTCAGGGTCACTCTGACTTTTTTTTTGCAGTTCGCAAACAGGACAATCTATGTCTTCTTGCTCTTGACATTTTTCAGGAAGTTGGTAAAAAAATCTGAACTTTTCTTCAAAATATGTTCTAATTATTAGTTATATATTATTTAGTTGTATACTAATGTTTGTTAGGCTCAGAATCAAATCTTTGCACTGTAAATAATATATACAGTAAAGGATTACATGTTCTATAGTCTATTTCCTGATCACAAACATCACATCTTCCTCTTTTTTTTGTTTAAATGTTTAAATGTTTTTTTAACAGCAACACTTTTAACTAAACACTGACGAAATATTCATGTTCATCTTAAGCTTAGCTCAACAGTCTTTAACGCAATGGCTCAGCTGACATCCAGCTTGATCATGATTGCTGCATGGTGGGGAATCCCATTAATCTAGAAGTCTATTGCATTCTTTGGGGGGAAAAAAAGGTTAGCAGTAACATCAAATACAGTATGGTTCTTTAATGGTGACAAAAGAAAGCTCCACAGTGTGCTGATGTGTGTTACCTCTAACACACGTGAGTCTAAATACCAACTAAACCACTTCAGTAAAAAACGATGTGGGTAATAAAGTAGAATCAGCAGATAAACGTGTCGAATCAGTTTTGCAGGATGCTGATCTTTGCCATATTATGTCTGCTGCTTTAGCAGGCTGCGGCTGCACTGTTGCTGCTGTGTACACTATTGCTCTGTTTGATCAGAATCCATAGGGATTGGCCTGTCAGACCATGTTAAGTCAACTCGGGATAGGCCATGCACACTGGTGGATGTGGTAAAGGGTGAACTGGAGAGTCACAGTGAGGAGGAATCATTTTATCTTTAGCAGCATTTGTAATTACTATAGGAACACTCAAAATGTACTCTACTTAAGTAATACAGCAGAATACTGTCACAGTAAAAGTCTTAACATCTGCAGAATTTAACTGATGCTTACAGAATAGCTTAACCTCTGGGGGCAAAGGGCTACATTTCTGGGGTTCCATGTGCTACTCATTGTCCGATTAGCAACTTGAGATGGAGACCGGAGTTGGAGTTGAGAGACGACGTGAACGACCGGATTGTTTCACAAGTAGCCAGTTTAAAAGCTCATTTTAAACCGATAAAAAGCTGAATAATCGTCAGGCGACAGCTGGTGGGTTCAGAGATTACATTTTGGCCAATGCCTCCTGCCTCTTTTGCTCTCCACACAGAGGTTTTACCTGCATTACGGCGTTGTTCTTGTTGTCACCTTTATTCCTTTCATAGTGTGTACAACAATACTGTTCTTCTGGTAAGGACAGTCTCACATAATATGCATGTATCTACTTGCAAAAGTTTGATGTGATATCCTTTCTTGTAATATTGCCCAGTGTGTGTGTTGGAGATTGTGTGTGTGGGTGAGCATGCTCTGTCGAGTCCAGACTAGCTGAGCTGTGATGTGTTCCTTACAGGCACAGGACCGGCCCTGCCCCCCCCCCCCCCCCCCCCATCATCCCCACTGATGTGTTTCTGTTTGACAAGGGGGGCAGAATTCCCTGACATCCCACCACCACCATCCACACCAACACACAAACACGGTCAGCAAACATCGCATCAATTATCATAACTGATCAATTAGTGTGCTGTGGGATGCCGGAGCTCTGTTTGTTTAGTCCCAGAAGACCTCTTTCTATTAGCACACAAGAGAAAGATTAGGAATTCATGAAGTGATGTAGAGGCACACACACGTTTCTATTTCTGTATGAGGACAATCATATCATTCCAGCTCTTAAGATCTGTGACTTCACTTTGTCTTTGAACTCATGGTGTTTCTTAGAATTCCCTAAATTTGTTTGGTTGTAAAATTATGTAATTTAAATTCCGTAAAATAAGGTTCAACCAGATCAGCTCAGAAAACAGCTTCAGTCCTTTGACAACAAAATCTCCATTGCACTGGGCACAAGTCTGCTGCTTGTTTAGACAGAGGGGTTTAAATGCAGGACAGGTTTTAGCTTGTTTAACTTCAAAAAGCCTGCAGGAGATAAAATACTACATTATTGCTCCGTTGCCAAGGTTTCTTCAACTTTTCCTTCGCGGCACACAGAAGAAAAATGTAGTCTCACTCTGGGATCCAGTCTCATTAAAGCATATTGCCTCTTTTATCAAGCGACGACAAGCCAGAAGGAGACCTGAGACCAGAATGTCTTACACAAGGACGGTTAATAGCTGCAATCCAGACGCTGTGACCGGCAAGATGAGTAATGCTGCGAGGGACACTGGTGAGTCTACTTTTCAGGGAGGAGAAACACAAAACTTTGTAGCTGTAGACAACAAAATGACACTCTAGGAAAGTTTGTGTTAGTACTGGAGCTTGAAGGGTAGAAAGTGTGTTGTCCCATTGGAGACAAGGTTGAAAGCAAATCACATCCATACCTGCATCACGACATGAACGTAGTTAAGGTTAGGTTAGTTCATTCAAGTCAGCGCTCACACGCACAGTCCTTAGAGGTCGCCATGTGGAGTACACCACCCATTCAGCCGGATGATGTTTGTTCAAACCCTCATCGTCAGCAGGCATCCACCCTGCTGACGATGAGCAAGACACTGACTCACTGAATCCTTATCAGCTGCAGGGCTCCTATCTGAGTTGAGTGTGACCTCCACAGAGATGAGAACCGACCTACAGGCACCATAACAATTCCATAACTAGTACTGTGGTGATATTAGTCGAGGTAGAAGCACTGAAACCCCATCCTGCATGTCTTGCAGTTCGGACAGAAGTGGTAACGGACTAACATTTTCATGGATCCCTTTTGGAAAAGTTAAGTCAGGCACTTTTTTACCTTTTTAGTTTTCCAAATCCCACCTAATTTTTTTTTCCTATTTCAACACACTATATTCCGACTATATTTTCTCCCCCAACAATTAATAATGCAAAGCAGGTCAGGAGACTTTCTGGATTGTAGATTGTGTTAAAGATCGATACACCTCCGTTAGATATGTAACTGGAGCCAGGAAATTGTTAGCTTAGCATAGCATAAAGACCAGAAACAGGGAGAAACAGCTAATCAGGCTATTTACAAAGATAACAAAATCCGACTACCAGCATCTACAGAGTCAAAACAGAATACAACTTCTGTGCTTAGAGTTTTCGGTTCAGTTGATCAGTGACCAACTGAATGCTCGCACAGTTTTAGCTGCATCCTCAACTAGGATTACTGCATTGTGGTCCTATGCCTCCGCCAACCAGTCAAGTTGCATTTCACATCTATGTCTGTCCAAAATTTCACTTCATTGTGTGAAATTGTCATTATTAGCATAGGAATTCATGAGTTATGGCCAAAAACGTAGTTTGTGAGGTCACAGTGACCTTTGACCACCAAAATCTAACCAGTGAATCCTTGAGTCTAAGTGGACAATTGTGCCAAATTTGAAGAAATTCTCTCCAGGAGTTCCAGAGCAGCCCAGTATCATGGCAGGTCGTGAAATAGTGAAATTGGACAGACGAAGGGACAAGATGAAATAATAATGCCTCCGGCCACGACGATGGAGGCATAAAAATATTGTCGATAAAAGGAAAGGCAGTATTGCTTTGTGCAGCTCTACTTTATTAAACGGAACATGTCCTACTGTAAAACACCTCATTACAAACCGATGTGGTAAAAGATTAATCAGGCTTTCCACTACTAGTCTCAATAACGTGTCCTTTCTGTGTTTTCACATATTCAATATGTAATTAACCAGCAGGCTATATGTATTTTTGCCTCTTGCCAAAATGCCATTGAGCAAGTTCTTTCATATGACACAAAAATAAAGACTCTTTGATCATTTCAGCATGCATGACATTAAATTATCCCAGAGTTTCACAGAAGTGTAAGGATTACTACATTGTGTGGCATCACTTTGATCAAAATTGCTCTTTGAAATTTTGCAATACACAAGTCATATTAGTATCACACATGCCAGGCAGCGTACGACTGATCAGAGGTTTCTATTTAAAACAGAAGTCGTATAATCAGCGCCGCAGAGAGCCACAGAACTACGAAGAAACTTGGTTTAAAGAAGCAGAAACAGTTGTTTTTCCATTGGCAATCACATATTTTAGATTTAGAATTAGTACATTTATCATTATGGCCATGAAACATGAGTAAATGTTTGCTGTCAATTCCAAAGAAAACACAAAAAAACAAATACTGAGTTGGGAATGGTGAGGTTCAACGTCTGCCTCAGAAATGGCAGCTGAGAACACCACCAAGCTGCAAGGTCCATCTAGTAGTGTGCTTGTCAGTCATTTGTGAAGCCAACCTGGTGTCACTCTGAGAGCATCAAATATCATTTGGGCAGTGGCTCGTTGGCGTGTTTATACCGACACGCAAGGCTTTTTTTTAGCATCTTTTTGAGGCTAACGCCAATGTTAGCCCAAGCGTGTCATTTTTAGATGCTCAAAGCAACTGACGCGGTACGAAGGAGTGGTGGACGGGACAAACTAACTTTATTCAGGGGTTCAAAGTTGAGTGATTTTTACTGACGACATTATGTCACGTGACGCTACGCCACTGGGTCACATGACGTTACGTCCTGTGTGCGAAATACAGGGGGGGTCTCGGTCAGATCCCCTGAAAGGGTCTCTAAAACCATGAGACAATTATTTGTCACTGCAGTTTTTATTATTCGAACTGCAAAACACGTATTCACAAATATTAATAGTGAGTGTGAGAGACAATTTTCCGTTGTAAATGACGCAGCCAGCCAGAGCCGCAACAGTAAACCAGCCTGTCTTCATGTCTATTTGTGGACCTAAACGGACAACCTTTTGGACAAATTTGATCCAATGCTTTGTGTGAGAACCTGGATTAAAGCAGGACGTTGTCTGTCAGCCGAGGAGCCACGCTCTGTGTGTCGGGTCAGCGAGAGACAGGTGAAAGTGTGCGGTGCGTATTCTGTCGCAGGGAATAGTTGGTTCGTTGTGTAGTTGTTTGAGTGGCCTTATTGTTAACTATATAAGTGGACGGATGGCTGGGACCCCCCTATTGCCACGGGGTATTTCGCACGCTGGTTATGTCCAAAGCTTTTGTAACATTACAAGTGTAGTCTAAATATTTTAAGCCAAACCATGGTGTTAGTTGCCTAAACTTAACCGCCACCGCATCAGAACGTTAATCATGTGTTACAACTTATTGTTGTTACCGCAACCATTGCACAACGTTAACTATGTGTTACAATGTCACGTGTTGCTACATTAACCGTGATTTGTTTCACAACGTTAACCACGCGGAAACGTTCTATGTCAAAGATAAAGTCTGGCTCCAAGTGGCAAAATATGATGAGTCGGGGTGAGACCCCGTTTGTAATTCACTTTGAATGCCCTCACCAGTAAAAAAGGTGCTCTTTATGAAATGATTTTTGCTTGATGAAGTGATTCTGGAGCTTTCTCTCTTATCACATAATCTTCTTTAGCACATTGAAATGACCCAGCTGACATGACATTGTGGATTGTCTACTTCCCATGTTGTTTGAGCCGTAAACACATTTGAATTCCCCTAGACAGAGTCAATCGGCTAATAAAGACCATATATTATGAGCCAAACCTCCACAACAGCAAAGTCAAGTCCCTGAGGGTTTGAAAAAAGCAAACAGTAAGCAACACTTTGCCTTGAAGGTAATGGGTCCTGGCTGCTGTTGAGAAAACGGTTTGCATTTGGTTCTGAAGTTTACATTTGACAGTTTCTCATAGATTCCCAGTAAGAGCCCATAAACTAGACCACAGCAAGAATAATTGGTGCAAACAGGCTGAATCTACAATATCTCAAATCTACAGTCATGCGGCTTATAGCTCTTCAATAGCACCCTCCCTCTGTCTCTCTCTCTCTCTTTCTCCCTCGTTCACCCCGCCGTCCGCTCAGCCAGACTTCCCCCTCTCGTATATTTCCAGCGCCTCTCCGCTCCCTGTCATCCCTTCCACAATTTATGGATCTCCCTCTCTCCTCTCCTGTCCTCATGTCTCTAAATCTACACTCCCTTCTTTTATTCACTAGATCTCCTCTCCTCCTTCATCCCTTTCCTTTTCTTCTCATCCTCCTTTTCTGTCTCCTCCCTCGCTTCCTGCATCATCCCTCCTCTTTACTCTAATCAGTTCACCTCCGCTCACATTTAAAGACCAGTGATCATTTAAAAAATGTAATTAAATTCAGCTTAACAACAGTTCCACTGAGCAGACTTCTACTTGTGGTGTTACTACAGATATGTCGATAATCATTTCAAGAACTTTTTTTTTTTTATTTGGCTCACTTCATTTCAGTAACTTAGCAGGGATTCAGTACATCGCAGGAGCACCGGGTGACGAAATGAATTAGTTTTACCACCGAGCAATTATAATAGAGAAAACAGCAGTGACTCCCTCTGCACTACGCTCCTCATCTCTCCTCTTCCCTCTGATCTCTCTTCTTTTTCTCCTCAAGTTCGTCCATCTACTCTTTCTACCTGCCTGCTCTAAATGTCACCTCCTGTTTCTCATCACTTCTTTCTTAACTTACTCCGATCTAGCCTTCTTTATTTGTCTTTTACAGTCAATCAAAAACCTTCTGAACACCCAATGAAGACCGTGGCTGCTGTGATGTACAGGTGTCCCTGCTGGGTGTGCCAACAGGCCACACTCGGCTACCTAATGTACATATTGTACCTTTTACTTTAGTGTGATTCTGTAATGGAGTATGTTTACATTAAATGGGACATATCATGTTCATTTTCAGGTTCATACTTGTATTTTGGGTTTCTACGAGAACATGTTTACATGGTTGAATGTAAAAATAAAATAAACATATTTTCTTATGCTGTCTGACTGAATACACCCGTATTCACTGGTTTGTCTTGTCTCACAATTTGTGAGTTGGTAGGAACTCCAAATGCCCAAATGTATGTGCACAAGCACTGAAAAGTTTTTTATGCTATGCCTTTAATGTATTGGTGCTTTCACCATCAGTAAAGGATCTAAATACTCCTTCCACCACCCGCCTACTCTCTTTCTCTATTTCCACTCATCCATCTCTGCATGCCTGCTGTAACCCCCCCCCTCCATCCTGGTAATAGATGGCCGGAGTTGGTCAGTGTGACGGAGTCATTCTGCTTCCAGTCCATCTGCCTACCGGTCAGATCTATAGGACAGCGGTTTCACACTATAAATCAACACACACAGGCACACACACACACACACACACACACACACACCTGCAGCCTCCGATGGGCGCTCGGTCTCCTTCCACTCTGACGATTGATGCTCACCTTGTTGCTAAACGGCCAAGATAATTAAACTCCACACTTCCCTCTACTGAGTGTGTAGTTGTGTGTGTGTGTGTGTGTGTGTGTGAGACAGCCCTGCTGTGGCATTGTTGCACACGCATACACGATTAGACGACATACATCCCCTCTGTCTTCCCCTCTTTCTCTCACACACACACACACACACACATCATTACACTACAAACACACTTTCTGTGTTCGTCCTTCCATTCCTACACACAATCTCTCTTTCTTTACACTCCCACAGAGAGAAAAGAGAGAGAGGGAGGGAGGGAGAGAAAGCACCTGCTGGGCTGTAAAACACTCAGACAAACAGTGTCTGTGTTTGGGAAGACTTGAACAAATGGGAAAATTATACAGTGGAACCAAAATGGCAACCATTTCACCACCCAAAGGTGCTTCACCCCAACTGGCTGAAAAGGATTCTCGGAGCATATTTCCATTAAAATGTGTTACTGTACAGGCCTAACGGGCCCCGGGGCCCTGGAACTGTTCACATTTCTAGTTGAAAAGTCAATGAAACAACTACAAAGAGGTGAAACGACCACAAGACGGTTGTTTCAGTCTTTCAGTCTGGGTGTCCTATACTAGGTGTGTGGGGGGGCATATTGGTCATATCAGGCGAGGTGTAGAGTTAAAAAGGGAAAAGGAAGGAAAAAGGCAAATAAGAACATATCTAAACTAAAAAATATATGTTTTGCTGATGTGTTCATTGTTGCATCTCTGGCTCATTGCTCCTGCTCTCCACTGAGGGAATGTCTGTCACCCAGGAAGCACAGCTTTTAGCGCACTCATGTTACTTCGCACACACGCATTGCATTTTGATGAATGAATAATGAGCAGCCTATTGGCCTTATGGGGGGAGTTCGTGGGACCGAAATAGTCAAAAGACTTTGTTTTTGTAGCAGTGTTGAGAATTCATCGCTGTTTTTATTCTCGTTTATTCATGGACGCACACATGGCGTAACACACACACTCTCTCACTCTCTCTCTCTTTCTCATTCGTGCGTAAAAACGCTCCCTCCGCCACTCGGTCTCTCGCCTCTCGCACAACACGCGCACGCACACACAGTCGAGCGAATAACTATCTCTCTCTCCTTCCTTCCTTCCTTCCATCCTTCCTCTCATGGCTTCACGCGCTAATACGCGTCCACAAAACAGCCCGTGAAGTAAACTCATATCACAAATGCGTGCACACGCGTAAAATCGGAGCGTGTTTTTTTTTTCTCTTACCCGGTGCTTCGGAGTGTCTATTCCTGAATCCGAGCGGCGCCGATGACAGATTCTCAACCGGACGAAATCGTGAACATCTGCTGAAATAAATCCCACCTCTGGCTCTCTCCTCGTGGGTCTCCTTCAGACAGTTTCTCTCCCTCTCCGAACTGACGGGACGATGGATAGATAAATTAAAGTATAGAGGTCGTTTTTCTTCTTCTCCTCTCTGCCAAAAAGAACGAAATATAGAAACCTAAAACAGGAAACGTCTTCCTAACTGCAAAAAAAAGAATAGAATCCCTCACTCTCTCTTCTGCTCCAAGATGTTTGAAGGCTAAGTCCGCTCCAATTAACCACAGTTACGCATCCTCTCCTTCTCTCCCCTCTGTGCCCCCCCCACCCCTCTCCTTTCTTCCGGGGCCGGGGATGTTAGACAGAGACAAGTAGGTAGACCTCTGCGTTCGGTCTGTCTCTGTCCGGGCACTGGTGTGGAAGAGTCGCTCCACTTTGCGCAGCCAAAAATAACTTCCAATCTCCGAACCGGAGTCCCGCGAAGCACTTGCACTATAATAATCCTTATTAAATTATTATAACGATTTCAGAGTGAAGCTGTTGTGGCAATTGTACGAGTTTATGCTCCTTCTTATAGTTCTTTATGGTACTTTCTGCCCTTGTGATATCTCTTCAGGGGCTTTAATGTAGTGGTGGTACTCTGCGTGAGTACTTCATATTTTATTTGTAATGATCGCTTTAACATTTATGTAATATTCCTAAAGTGACATAAACATTTGCTGGTACATATAGTTTTACTATAAGTTTTATTGAAGGATATACTTCAAACGTTAAAATGGGGGAAATGGGCAGAAAGGTCGATCTTAATGATGAGATAATCAATCGATTGTTTCAGTTTGGTGTCGTCAATATATTGATTAATCAATGAATCACCCCGGAGGTGCTGTTATGCCAGGAGTAGCTGCAGTGCGGGCTTCCCTTCTCGTCTTAAAATCCCCCACAAGTCCAAGTTTGCCGGGTGATAACGTCCGACAGTTAATCAGCCAATCAATCAGCTGATCGATTACAGCGACCAGTCCATATCCAGAGAGAAGTCGATGATATAAAACCACAGGTTCCAAGTCAAGGTCTCTCCTCGTTTCTGGTCTGTGTCCTAATCCATCTGAAAAGACGGAAATAAGAGACCACGCGTGTTCTCCATTTCTCTCCCCCGTTACCTTCCTCTTCTCTCTTCGTCAATTCTTTACTTTTCTCGTTCCCCAGAAATACGTCCCCTCCAGGTCAGAGTGCTTCGCCCTTCCTTCTCTTCCCCTCGATGCGGTCCAGAGCCACACTCCCTTTGTGCCAAAATCACGAAAAAAGTCCACTTGAAACGACTTTTGGAAATCCTTCTCGCAGCGCTGGACGCAGAAGGAAAAAGCGCGAAGCCTTGAGCTGCTTCTTTTGGGTTCTCCTCCAAACACCGAGTGGTGAGATAGGAGGGAGAGAGGAGGAGGAGGAGTATGAGAGATGAGCTGGATATTCTCTCTTTCAGCTACAGAGTAGACAGAACGATTGGGGAGAGAAGAAGAGAGAGGGAGAAGAACAGATGTGGAGGAGAGCGTCTGCTCCGGTGATTAAACCAGAAAAGAGAAACCACACTTTTGGCTCGGTGGCCGAAATTACTGGAAGGGAAAGATGCGCCTCTTTTATCCCCCTTCTAGAAATAAAACCTTTCCTCTCTTTACTCGTTTCCCTCAGATACTTCACCACCTGCCCAGGGAAGGACAGATAAGAGACATGCAATCTGCCACATCTTGCGGAGGCTTTTATCCAAAGTGCCTTGAGAGAGTCCACAAGAGAGCACAGAGCAGCGAGAGACAGAGAGAGTGAGAGAGAGAGAGAGAGAGAGAGAGGAGCCCGCTGTGTGCAAAAAAAGAGAACAAATTAAAGAAATATCGTTCCTTCCTACGTGTTGATATTCAAACCCGCACACATTTTCCAGATGCCAGATAGTTTCCTATCCCAGAAAAAAATAAGAATAAAAAAGGATTTGTTGTTGGGAGATAAGACACCAATAGAAATGAATGGGACAGACAGCCTGCTGCTTCATTCAGCCGCCTCTCATTCCCCATGTGAAGGGCGCTGTTCCTTCAGCACCACGAGGGCGCGCACACGCACACACACATACTTCGAGTGAGAGAGACGGTTCCTCTTCTGTTGTTGAATTTGCATTATGAAGTTTTATTTTGACATTTATGAGTGTGCGCGCGTGTGAGTGCGTGTGTGAGGGAGAGAGAGAAGGGGGAGAAAATAAAGGGTTTTATCCGTATTCTTGTGTCCCCCTCACATCTTGTATGCCATTGGTTTTTATTAACAGGAGCAAATGAAATGTTGAAGAGGGGATAAGAGAGAAAAGAGAGGTTAAAGATTCAAAATAAGAGAGGACATGGTTACAGTGTGTGTGTGTGTGTGTGTGTGTGTGTGTGTGTGTGTGTGTGTGTGTGTGTGTGTGTTTGTGTGTGTGTGTGTGTGTGTGAGAGAGAGAGAGAGAGAGGGAGAGAGAGAGAGAGAGAGAGTAAAATGTGCAAGTGCTTTTGGTGTCTCAGCATGTTGAAAAGTGCCACTTTGTTGCCACCTCTTGGCAGTGGAGAGTAATTATCTGGGTGGGGGGGATGAAGAGAAGGACGGAGAACGAAAGGTGGTAAGGACGTAGCGATGAAAGGAAGGAAGGAGGCAGGTAAGGAAGGAACGAGGGAAGGAAGGAACGAGGTAGGGAGGTCACGAAAAAATGATCACATCCTGAATATGTTCAATAAAGTAGGTGCCACACATGCCTTCAATGTCTGCCAACACCAGTTCATCTAAAATATATCATCATATCATATATACTAGATGGATGGATGGATGAAAAGAAATGTAATTACCAGTTATAATTACCATGGCCTCGAGAAGCCTTCATCACTTGTAAACGTGGTGGTTTTGAGGCATTCCCTGCTGATTCAGTCTCTCTGAAGTGATCCCCAACCACTAATGACTGTGTTGCCACCAATGCGATGGCCGTAATCAGAATTTTGACCCATCAGACATCTACACGAACAACTCATTCATGGAGAATCTGCCTCACTAGCCTTCATGCAGAGAGGCACACGGATGGTGTTTGGCGAACAGGACCTGGCGTGAGATTGAATGTCTGACTAAAAGGTGAGACATTCAAAAAACATGAGGCTACTTGTATATAATATATATATGTATATATATATATATATATATATATATATATATATATATATATATATATAACTCTGCATCCAGGCCTCATTAAAAAATCTGCATTTGAGCAGTCTTGCAAACTGCACGGCTGTAGCTCTAGGAGGAACTATAATGAGTATTCATTAGTGCCTGGGTCCAGCATACCATAAAATAAGTCACACTGAACAAGAATGAGATGCACAAAATGAATTATGCGGGGACCGTGCTGTATGTTTCCAAGGCAAAAATGTGCCAAAGTTTGCAATGCAAATTCAAATGCATTACATATTAACAGACGTTAGGACGGATAATTCAGCTGCACAGCGAGGAGATGTGTGTTGGGGTGAGTCTTGTTAACGCTGGTTATCTTGAATGGTAGCTTGTGCAAAGAGGCTGTTGGTGTGGACGGGTGATTTGGGGGTTTCAAGGACCGTCTCAAAATGGAAAGCTTGGGAACAGATGGTGTAATAGATGTATAGGCTTACTGGCAATCCTTGCTGCCCTTTCCCTGACTCTGGTGTCATGCCGTTCCTCGACGGAGGGAAGCAGACAGCCAATGAGCGACTCACCAGTGCGGAAAATATACTGGACCTCATCCCTGGAAGAGGAGACGGTCTGTCTAAAGTGGGATGGGAGGTGTAAGGGCCCTTATTATTAGTATTAATGCTGTCTAAAATTGTGACCATAGTTGTTTCAAGAAAAACTGTCAGTGACAATTCTGTTATACAAAAAAAAAACTAAAAAATGACTTCAATAAACAGCTCCTCCTTCCAATTTTTTTTTGTTGCCAATCAATCACAATCTCTGTCCGAAAAGCTTAAATTTACATCATTCTTTAGAAATAATCTTGGTAGAGACAACTACTTTGTCTTTGTGAAGCGTGCAGTAGCAGATGGAACAAGTAAAAGGGTTGATCTGTTGCACCATCCACTAGACGAGGCTGCAGTTGCCAGGATGACACTGTTTATCAGTTTGCCATTTTGGAGTAAAGTGGGTCCTCTCGACTACAAGTCAGAAAAATGTTTCTGATAATAGAAAAGAATAGGGGAAAATGGGAAGAAAATACGTAGTGAACTGCTAATTATGCACCAGTAACAATAAAATACCTGTTCTGAAAAGAGATTCTTTTAATCCAGTGTTCATACAGATACATATTGTCGTTTGAATAAAATCTTTTTAATTAATCTTAAAAAATAAACTTTTTTTATTTCGCACAAGCTAGTTGGAGAACTGTTAACAGACTACGAGTTTACGGCCATGCTAGTGGCTCTATGAGGTTATACTTAAAACCATCCGAGCGAGCCCCATTTGGGGTTCTAGTGGTACCGAGCGGTACCGAGCGGTAAGCAATTTTCAGAAACAAATATAATAATCCTACAAATATGTTGCATATCGGCTTAACGAAGAAATTCTGATGAACTGAATCATGTATAACATTTTACACACTGAAAACACAATTAAACACGGTCTAATACAACCTACAAGAAGAGCTACCACAATATCATGTTTTTTTCGCCATGACTCGGCGAGCCATGCACTCCGAAAAAAGATCTGACCACGAAGCTAGAAGCTAACACGGGCAAAGATGCTATCAAACAGCATTAGCATTCGACACGGATTCCGCCGATATCTTCATAATTACCGTATTTTCCGCACTATAGGGCGCACTGGATTATAAGGCGCACTGTCAATGAATGGTCTATTTTCGATCTTTTTTCATATATAAAGCGCACCGGACTATAAGGCGCGGGCGCTCTGAAGAAATCTGTAGATTCTCCACTTCCGTGTCCGTATTCTCACGAGATAGTACGAGACTCACACAGCGAGATGTGATGCATATGACGAGCTTATGACGAGTTTACAGTTCATCATGTGACGATCTGGGGGACGGACTGTTTACATCGTGTAGTGTAGCTTGTTAGCTCGTTAGTTAGCACGTCTGCTAACGGTAGCGTTCTGAGACAGCTGTAGCTTTATGATTACAGACATGTAAACACACAGAATAAATAATGGCCATCAGTGAGAAACTGAGTTGTGTTGTGAGAACAAGTGAACAGCTGGGCAGGTGTCTTGAGAGATAGAGGCAGATTACCCCTAGCTTGTTAGCTCGTTAGTTAGCACGTCTGCTAACGGCAGCGTTCTGAGACAGCTGTAGCTTTATGATTACAGACATGTAAACACAGTGGTGGAGTCTGCGTGACTCACACAGCGAGCTATGATACTTATGCATGCTTATGCTTACACCTCGTCCAGAACTACCGGTGAGACTCCTGACTACGGTAGCCGTAATGCTGCAAGCGGTGCGGCTTTGTAGTTTACCAAAGTCGTACTAAAACATTTTGACAGAGCGCCGTGTACCACACTAAATCGCTTCGAGGTCAGTAAACACAACCAGAATTAATCCATATATAAGGCGCTCTGGATTATAAGGCGCACTGTCGTTTTTTGAGAAAATTAAAGGCTTTTAAGTGCGCCTTATAGTGCGGAAAATACGGTACTCTCCGTGAAACCATTCAAAAGATACAAGCCAACGAGCAGACAAAACCAAGCCACACACCCCACAGAAAAATTCATAAATGCCACTCACTTTGAGATGAATCATGAAGAAAAGCGTCCAATATTCCGTTTTCCCAGCTAAAATCCACTGCTGCTATCTATTTCCTCTCTTTTTCAACTGTTTCCTGGAGAAAGGGGGGTCAAACAAGGCTGGAGGACCACGTTTCACATTTGGCGAATGAGGTTTTACGCAGGGCGACGCGCGGCGCGTTTCTATTTTTTTGGGCAAACGATTCTGTCAATCAAACCCATGTTGTCTCCACTGCATTGGCTAGACCATAAGGCGTCTATAGAGGTGTCATATTATGGGATTGACCAATCACAGGCTGAGATATGGTCCAATACACACAGGCAGAAGCGCATGGAGCCGTACGTCGCCGGCACAGAGAGGCCTTAGAGAGGATTCTAGCCCTCAAAAATGATGCCAAACTGCTGTATGTGATAGATTGTACATGTATAGTGATAGAATAAGTTAAATATATAGTTATATAGTATATAAAAGTACAATGGAACAGCTGGAGCAGCTGATTCCCAAATGACGACCTTTCGTGACCTCTTGTACGGAAATCTCTCTAGCTCTGGCCTGCTTCACTTTATCAAAGCCAATTATTTTTTGTATGACTACTTACCTGTTTTGCTATGATTGTGGGTCGTTGTTAGGCTTTACAGGGCCTCATTTAATATAGTATTATCAATAAAAGTGCTTTTTCACCAGGCGAACCTGACAATTTTCAAATGGAGCTGTGTGCCATCTTCATTTGCTATTAACCAGTAACATATACACAATATCTACACATCTCA
The DNA here is from genome assembly GCA_032191485.1 of Leptoclinus maculatus. Classification (NCBI taxonomy): domain Eukaryota; kingdom Metazoa; phylum Chordata; class Actinopteri; order Perciformes; family Stichaeidae; genus Leptoclinus; species Leptoclinus maculatus. The sequence continues at coordinate 22,639,110 of JAVDOI010000011.1, read as the reverse complement.
GCAAAGCACACCCTTCTTCGTGTTATTAATCCATTGAAATTATTCAAATTGACCTTGTAGTTAGAGAGATAAGCCCCTTTTAGTATGGGTATAGTATTTTTTGAGCAGAAGTCTAAAAATAGAGCTAGGGTCCATATGCAGTGGTTGAGGTAAATGCTAACCTCAATGATAATGCTAACATGTTGCTTTTTAGCAAGTATGATGTTTAACATGTTCACCACCTTAGTTCTGTGTCTTAGCATGCTAACATTTGCTAATTAGCACTAATCACAAAGTGGAGACTGATGCAGATGTCATTATTAGTATTATTTTAGTAATGGACAATGTGATATTTTGACCTGATCTTGGCATTGAAAAGTCAGACGATCACCAAGATTATAACGATTCATTCTCTGGGGACCATGATTGTCTGCACAAAATGTCATCTCAATGTGTCCAGTAGTTGTTGACATACTTCAGTCTGGACCGAAGTTGTAGACCAAGTATTGGACAAATTAAAATGTTGTTGTGATGATGACACTGTATGGAAAGTTTGATTTCATCCTGACGAGAACATAAAGGGGACATATCATGCTCATTTTCAGGTTCATAATTATATTTGGGGTTTGTACTAGAGCATGATTACATGTTTACATTTTTCTCATATTCTTTAGCTGTATTCAACCTCTCTTTAATCTCTTTAAGGCCCCTCCCGTAAAAAAACCCAGTCTTCTCTGATTGGCTTGCGAGAAAAATATAGTGCCCAGATGGAGGGGGCTGTATATTGTAATGAGGCTGCATGTGACATAGGGAAGGGGAGCCAAATCTGAATTGCTTGTTGAATCACATGTTTTCTGATCCAGGCCGTCCACAAAAGAAACTGACTGGATTGTTTTATTTCAGTTTGTGGGTTGATAGGCACTCCAGATACCCAAATATATGTGCACAAGCACTGAAATAGTGAGTTTTAAGGATATGTCCCCTTTAATTCAGACATTCAGCGTTAGTATGTTTAAACCATCTGGACCTCAAAAAGCCATGAGGGGTCTTTGTGAATAAGGGAATAGAACCTTTAATGGTGGAGTAAAAGCTCCTGTATATTTTATATTCTCTTCTCAGTGGGAGGGGAATTCATTCTTCCAGTTGCCCTGAATGAAGACTGCAGAGCCGTGTTGTTTGGTTTTCATTTTTATTATCAGCCCTGATAGTAGGCACGGTATGCCATTTCCTTTCGCTTGAGGAGCGGGGGGGGTGTACACAGCAGCAAAATGATTGAAGCAAACTCCCTGAGTGAGCAAAAAGCGTTTCCAGCGTGAGAGAGCGAAGTTGCGATTCAACAGGCCCGACTGAGCACCACTTGTTTTTGATATTAAAACATACATCCCCTCTCTTTTTGTTTTGCTCCTGATTTGTGTATCGCAGTTGGCCTGAATCAGCGTATATACTCCTGCAGCGCCATAGTTGAGGGATAACCAATTTTCCTGGAAATAAACTGCTGAAGTAAAGTCATTGTTAGTCGTGGTCAGCAATTTATGCATTTTGTTGCTTTGGGTGTGAACACTGGAGAGGGTACTCCAGGAAGGGCAGCGGTGAAACTATTGTGTCCCCAAGCAGCGATGTGCTCCAGTATGTTTTCTCCCTCTCAAGGCTCTAATTATACAGGAATCCACATCTCATCAGCAGCTGTTGGTTAAAATGTCCAAGGGAGCTCAGAAGTGTGGATAAAAGCCAGCAGGCAGAGACTCAACCAAATCCACTTGTTGGGGGGAAAACACATCATTCACAAGAAACAAATCTGAATAAAACTGAACAGTGGCAAACAGAGTATAGTCTGTAGCAGTTAATGAAAGGAAATTATCAGATTTAAGATTATTTTGAGAAAAAGTGGGAGTTCCAGTGTAAAAAACACTATTCCGCCCCCTGTTTAAAGCTAGTTATATGTGTGTGTATATATATATATATATATATATATATATATATCCAGTATCTGTGGCTGTCACAGAAATATAATAAGCCAGTCCCGACAGGCTACTCGTGCGCAATTTGCTGTGTTTGTTATTTACGTTCATTATGATATGTTTATGAACAATATGATCATTTTGGGGGAGTTGCTTTAGAGGGAGGCCTGAAGGGACATGCTGTCAGTGTTGCCGACCAGGAGCTAATGCTGCTAGCTACTTTCAATGAAAAAGAGTTGGCAACATTGGGCTGGGTTTTTTGGTTGGATCATTTTTAGAATCTAGTGCGCTCTTGCTGGTTTCTCCAGTGTCGCCAGCCCCAGCTTGAAAGGGATAGTTTGAACAATTTGAAGTGGGGTTGTATGAGGTACTTATCCATAGTCAATGTATTACCTACAATAGATGGCAGTCGGCACGCCACCAGTTTGTAGGGGCAGGCAGGAGTACGGACATGGGAGGAAAACAATGTACTGCTGTGGAAAAGGGGCAGCAGCAAAACATATTTTAGCCTCCTAAAATAATACCCAGCTAAAAAAAATCAATATCCGTTTAAGTGTACGCTATATTTAGAATATTTTCACAGCTTTAGCTTGCCATTTATGACAGGGAACTGAACTGAAAGTAAAACTTATCTATGATAAAGCTAAAGCCACCAAACTCCATTTACAAAAACATTGTAGATAAGTTTCACTTTCAGATCAGTTCATTGTCAAATGTTCAAAATCAGCTTAGAATATATTGATTATTTGAGGCGGGCCATTCTTTTAGGTGTCTAAAATACATTTTGATATTGACTAACGTATGAATTCAGCTACAGTCAAAACGCATTGGGCATATTTCAAGGAGAAACATGCATAAACCTATGAGGTTCCAACCTGAGAGCTTTAGTGTATATTGTTAGTGTAAATCTTCTCTGCCAATGCCAAACAGCTTATTTTGCCATTGACTCTTGTTTGATGTTGTTTGGTAGATTGGATGATTGAAGTCTGAAGAAACAAGACATTTTGGCAATTTAACAATTTATTAATTTAACAAACAGGAGCCTCAGTAGCGTGTGGAAGAACCATACACAGCCACAACAGCCTGGCACCTCCTCCTCATGCTGGTCACCAGCCTGCTCACACACTGCTGTGGGATGGCATCCCATTCTTCAAAAAGCATTTATTGCAAGTCAGCCAACGTGGTTGTGTTGGTCACTCTGGCACGAACAGCACGCCCTAGCTGATCCCACAAGTGTTCAATGGGGTTGAGGTCAGGACTGCTGGCAGGCCATTCCATGCTCTCCACTCCCAAATTCTGGAGGTAGTCTCTGATAAACCCCGCTCTGTTGGCATTGGCAGAGAAGATTTGGCAAATTTTTCATACGCCGGTATACGGTGACATACGCTAGGGGTACGTTAGGCATAGGTTGTATACGTTTCAAGCACGGTCGCATACGGTGGCATACGCTGGCATACGGCGAGGCAGAAACGTTTTTTTAAGCATGCTTAAAAATGTTGTGCGTGTGTGGACGTATGGTTTATACGCTAAGCATACGATCGGCATATGCTGAATACGCGAGAGTTACGTCAGAGGTACGTTACTCATAGGTGGAGTACGCTGGTCATACGCCGACACACGCCGGTCATACGCTGACATACGCTGGCATGAAGGTGTACCGTACAGCTAGCGTATTGATAGCGCATACGTACTTCTAACGTATGCCTGACGAATGAGTAACGTATTTAACTTACTAAACTAGCGTTTGATTGACGTATGGCCAGCGTATGGCCAGCGTACTGCCAGCGTTTTGAGAAAGTGTATATATAGGCTCCCATTTCGAGCTCTTCTTCAGTTCTTCGTGGACCTACAACGAGAGAGGATGGAGGTAGCTCTCCTCCAACACGCATGCGCAGTTCGTACGCTGGTCATACGCTGGTCTTACGCTGGCCATTCGCTGTCCATACGCTGGCGATACACTACTCATATGCTTCTCATAGGTTCAATTCGGTAAGTATACGAAACTTTCGGTATTTTCAAGGTGTTTTGTGCGTATGAAAGTTTTTCGGGAAATTTGCATACGCAACTCCTAAGTTTTTCTCATACGCAATAGTGTGACAGGGCCTTTACCCACATACTCAGCTCTGCTGCTCATCCCACAAATGCATGTTCCTTACAAATGGGGCACCGTTGAAAAGGGAAATGAACAGGCTTTCCAACGGTATAAGATGTATTGCCAAGAAGCATTGTTACAACAAAGAAATAATCTACCAAACACAAATGTCCTTACTTTTTGTGCTATGTTTATTTATACCCCAGTCTCACACACACTCACTGCCAGATCGTTCTCCGCATTATGCCAGACTTTCCCGCGTTTACCCTCCGACTGTTTTCCCGTTGCCGACCCTGCCTGTTTGGACTACTCCGCCTTGCCTCTGCCCCGGTAAACGACTCAGCCTTCTGTCCCCGACCAAGAGATTCTGCCTCTGCTTCCTCTGGTTTCTGTCTGCCTTCTCCCCTGACGGCTTGGCGTTCCACCGAGTGCATTTCTCCTTGTGAGCTGATCCGAGATTGTTTGCCTGTTGTGTCTTCTGCCTGGAATAAAGCTTCGTTCAACTATTCTGTGTGTCCGTCGTACTGCTTCTGGGTCCTTACCACACCCGTTACATTATGAGTCTTGAATGCTACTTTTTAATCCAAAGATTTTTAAATAGCCCTTGTTATTAAAAAAAGTGTACATAAGTGGAGGTAGTGCTTGGCATGGGTTGGGACTGAAAGGGTTAAAGAGAAAACGTGACTTGATTTTGTGTTTTGGTCATAGTAGTAGTACATTTTATCAAACTCCAATCAAATATATGTATTTATTCATGTACCTTTATTTGTATGGGGGCATGTGCAATATTAAACATGAATGTTTCGATGTATTTTACGAGTTAGCTTGAAGCTGATCTTCATCTGCAGTCCCTTGCACAGTGACAATTTTACATTTAGCCCAAGATTTAACACAACAGGGAGGTTTGTTGACAGAGCTGAATGCGACGTGCTTGAATTCGATGTTGAAGTCAACAACAAACAAAACATTGTTGTAATGTAGAGGTAGCAAAGTGGATTGGAAATATTGCCTTCAGCAGCACTGGGGACTGGCAACAGGGAGTAAATCAATATAGATAGCATCAGAGCCAACAGGGAACAAAAGTGGAATGAAAAACACTGTTGGTCATAAATGTTAAAATTACCCATTCGCTTTTCATGGCAGCAGTGTCTGCTATGCTGTTTTAACATGCTTTCATGCATCAAATGTTATTTGAATAACTTTGACGAATAAAAACTTTAGGCAGGCTCATTTAATCTTTCCAATACTGGCGTAAACCAACCACGACCAGCCCGGTTTGTTCACTTTGGGAGCAAACCTTTAGTTCAGGGGTCACTAAAAGGCGGACCGCGGTCCAGGGCCGGACCCAGACTCTGTTGTATCTGGACCTTGGACCTCCAACCTATAGATAATTGAGAATTATAACATTTTGACGGAGCGCTTCTATTTTAACCGGCGCAGTTTTTCTAGCCTTTGCGGCACTTGTTCAGCGGTCCAGGAAACACACCGACCAATTACATTACTGATGCTACTCAGACAATCAAACACGTGTATTCTGAAAAGCATCGCAACTCCAGTGAAATTTACACACACAGAGAAACGCAACAGGAGAAATATGTGAGTCAGAAAAGTTATTTCACGTTCTCCAAAAACAGAAAAGTGGTCAGAGAGACCAGAGTCTTTAACCAAGAATGGACAGACTCTTATGTTATATTCTTCCTACGGACAGTTCAAAACTAGTATGTCTCATATGTTCAGAGACTGGCGATTATTAAAAGCGGTAATGTGAAGCTCCACTACGAGACAAAGCACAAATCTTTTGAGCAAACGTAACAACGTACCGTTCTCTCTAAATTGACCTTTTTGAATTTGAATTGAATATCCCTGCTTTAGTTTAACAAACGCTCTCTTTCAGCATGAGAGAGAACAAATAACGTCATTCATGCGTTCAGTTGTGTTCCATGCTTGACATCCCTCACACACTCTTTGTGACATAACGTCAATCATCTGGAAAATGATGTTTTGGTATGTTGTTATATATTTTTGTTGCTATCAAGTTAGCAATAAACACAAAGGGTCAAAGGTTCATGATGTTGTGTGACACCAAGACTGTACATGGTGGTGAAAAAAATTCCACTTATTATGGTGGGTCAGTCTTTTTTTCCTCTTTTACTTTTAAGTGCATTTTCAAAACACAAGCATTACCAAAAAGTAGCATACCTGGCTAACTATTTTATTCTCTACAGTAGTAACCTAGTTTTCAAGTGGCATGTCATTAGTAAAATATATAATTTTGAGGTGTTATAGATTACACTTACACAAAGCTAGGACAACCAAGATGCTACTCTTTATTGGATTTGGGAAAGTTTACACTCAAATCACTTTCTAACATACTATTCATTCAAGTTGTGACAAAGTGGGTGAGAACACACCATTTGTCCCCATATTACACTGATCTATAAATCTAACCATGCTTGTCAATTGTTTGCTTAGCCCAGTGGCTAATAGTCCCTAATAGTTCCTATCACATATAATACCAAACAAAAATCCATCTTCATAAAAACAAGTTGTACAAATAATAATATATAAACAAGCATATTAAAGCTACTGCAGATGTAAAAACAAATGCATTTAACTTACCAGAGCTGCTGTTCACTATTTAAAGACAAAGTCCATCCTCCTTTCTTTGATTACAAGAGTTTAATCCCACGGTTGTTCAGTACATCCGTGCGTTTTAGTTCCAGTAAGAAGTCCTTCTCGATTCATGGACACCAGTGAAGACAGTCGAGCCTCCCCAGTTGTATTTCCTGAATATGTTTTAATGCGTTTGAGGGCTGAAAATGTCCGGTCGACAGAGGCAGCAGATATTGGGATTGTCACCGCCCAACATGTCACGCTAGCCCACTGACCAATCACGTATGGCTAGGCCAGCTAGCAGGCTCTGGCACGTCAAAGAATACGCCCAACATGTCAAACTAAAGATCTGATTGGTTGAACACTATGACAATCAACAATATCGTCCCCATTCACTTAAACTGCAAAGGGATTCACTTGTGAGTCTGCAGGCCTCGGGCCTCTCTTCTTACCTAGAGACACAGAGGTGAAATCTGATTGGATAAAAAGCTCTACTTAAAACAAGCTGCACTGGAAGCAGAGCAACTGAGGAAGACAGTAGCTGTGCAATGAGAAAATAAGATAATGGGGAAAATATTATATGTAGTGTATTTAAGAAAAATGATTAAATTATAAAATAGCTATAACTTTGTGATTCTGTTTAGGCCAGCAGAGAAGGCCTTGAAGGCCCTGACGGCCCACCACTGGCTTAGCCACAGTTCATATAAACATTTGTTAAAGTAAAACACGGACAGGTATTAAGTTAGTTCATCTTTATTGATTCAGTTGTGCATTTCATTAGTTGCGTTGTTACTTCATCATTTAAGTTTAAGTTACTTTATGATGAGTTGAGTTTTATTCAGTTATGCTAAGTTAACTGTTTGTTTTTGTTTGTATATATGTTTGGTTACATGTGTAGCAGGGCCACTTTTGTAATTAAAACATCTTTTGTTATCTGGACAAAGTTTCTTGTATCTGCCTCCTACCACTTCAAAAGCCACTCCGGTCCAGCATCACCACACAAGTACAATTTTGTAACCATCAGCTATCTGACGACGATAAGCGTCTGGGGGCAAACGGCTATATTTCTGGGCTTCCGGTGTAGCCAGCAGAAATCCGGGTCCAAGACTTCCTTTTTCATGCTCTGCTCATCTGCTCATCTACAATCCAATTAGCAACTAATTGCAGCTAATGCAAGACTGGGGTTGGAGATGAGATCCGACATGTAAGAGCAGATTATTTCACAAGAAGTCGGTTAACAAGCTCATTATAAACCAGTAAAAAGTTCAATCATATTCAGACAACTGCCGGAGGGTTCCCAGATTGCATTTCGGCCTATGCCTTGCGTCTCTTCAACATGCGCAATGGCGGACTGCGAGACCGAAAGTTTTGGCATCTGGACAGCAACAGAGCGTGTACACTTGGGAGCTCACATATATAATGTACTGTAGAAAAAATATTGAATACAAAATATTAAAACATATAAATGGTAAAGTAATATTTCTATGATTCAAGTATTATTTGTAATTTGCCTTAAAATAATGGTAGAAAAACGTTGAGCGAAAAAGGTAATGGTTATCCACATTTGTGACAAATAATTTTCATAAAGCGGTTGCCAGGACCGGTAGTGTCTGTTTGCTGGTATTGACATACTTTTACCGTGAATTTTGAGTGTCACCGTTATCATAAACTGCATATGTGCCATGCTAGAACGGAACGCACGACAGGCGTAATATAGCTTAATATGAAGATACAACTGGCGCCAATTTTCTGAATCTAAAATCTAAATTTGCTCTCTATTAAAAAGATCAGTTAATGCCATTGACTCAGAATGTATTCATTGCACGTGAAGTTCTCCAAAAAAAAAAAAAAAAGCTTGAAAGGATGTTTTTACTACACACTCACATACGTCTGTCTCATCCCAGATTTTAAAACCTTCTCATTTGATTTCTAGAAATAGTTGTCCAATTAGGGAGCTGAGAAGCCGTTAAAAGGGGGCAGAGAGAAAGAAGGGGGTTTATGGTTAGAGGCGCAGAAGGAGAGGATGACAGAGAGGAGGAGAAAGAGGATGACGGGTTAGGAGAGATACAGAACAGAAAGGAGGGAAAGGAGGTTAAAGGGTAAACAGGCATTTGGAAGATGGTTTAATTGCTCTCTAGAACAGTGGTTTATTCTCTCTCTCACTCACTCACTCACTCACTCTCACACTCACACACTCACACACTCACACTCAGACTCACACACACACAGTTTTGCTCCTAATGAGCACTTAGAGCACTGAACCACCACGAAGCTCTGTGAAAACTGGTCAGGATATGCTCACAGTTCATGGATATATGAACACACACACACACACAGACAAACATCTCAGCGCACAACACATGGACATATGAAAACACAGACACACACACAGACAGACGTTGTTCTATATTCTATAATGGAGAGTTTCCAGTTTGGAGGGCCCTGCTAACCCACTGATTGCCAAACATGGCAAAGAGTGTGTGTGTGTGTGCGTGCGTGTGTGTGTGTGTGTGTGTGTGTGCGTGCGTGTGTGTGGGGAGGGGGGGTGTTTACACTGACACAGCCACAGTTGAGAATGCCAAGCATAGTAAGTGATAAAATAAAACACATACCCATCAGTACAGCCGAACAAAACTACCTTTTATTGGCTATTGAATAACACTACAACATGAATATGAACACCTCATGATGCAAAACGACAAATTATTTGACCCCTCTACTGTTCCAGACACCAATGACATTCTTCATGTGGAACTCTTTCCTTAATTTACGTGACAGTAGGACCCTCAGGTGACATGGCATTGACGGAAGTTATTTTTCCCTCCCTTGGCTTAAACAGGTCCCTTAATCCTGCTGCTGACGCTGTTAAAAATGATAGACTTTCCTTTATGGATTCGGGCGTTAATTATGCTGATGTACAATTCTCAGTTAGAAGCGTTTACTGAATCTGATGTGGCGCACTAGTCCAAAGCCCACCGTACCAAAAAAAGGTAAGCAAACTTAATGATAAGAATACGGAAGTGTTCTTGCTATGAGGTCCAATGCCTGCTATGTCTTAGTTCACTCTATGAGAGGGCTTGTGCTAACATGCAGAACACAACTCATCAGTGATGGCAGAGCTGACCTACGCCCTCTCAGAAAGGTAGATCCCAACTGCGTTAGGCCCACAAGTAGTGACCTTATTCGTCACAGCAACTGGTTGTAGATCAGCTGATCCATATTGAAATGACTGTTCTACTGCCATATCTACAACATAGTCTCCCGCATTTACTTGGACACACATGGGTCCTCACGCCGGCTCTTTCTGTCTCTCCCTAAACCATACATAGAATCTAATGTAACTGTAATGGAGATATTACAAATGGACTAATGTCTTAATTCCAAGCTACAGTTGCTGAATGTTTGCCCCGGTGAAGAGGCCGTGGTTCTCCCCCCTCAGCTCCTGGCTCCCTGTAACAAAACAAAATGTAGAGTTAGTTTTATTTCACACCACAAAACAGAATTAGCAAAATACTCAAATTCAGTTTATCCGTGTAATTAATCTCAACGTTTGTAACGTTACTGGACTTAAAGTGATATTTCAGGCAGCCGCTGAATTGAGACACACCTATTGACATGCGAACAGGGATCAAACCACCGATAATCTGATTGAAGGACGACCCTGCTCTCCACTGAGACCCTAACTGTCTCAGTCTGTAGTCATACTCTTGGACTGTAGTCAGTCCGTAGCCATGTGGTTTTGGTTTTCCTAACCCTAACCAAGTAGTTTGTTGCCTAAATCTAACTTCCAGTGACGGCTGAAGTTTATTTTGAAAAGACACTATGTATGGAACGAGTGCCTGGCCCTGATACGTCCAAAAACTACCTAGAGTGTCATAGTTTGATGCTAAGTGGCACAAACCAAGTGTCAGTTTTTAGTCAAGTTGACTGTGACAATGTGTTTCTTAGGTTGATGTGTATAGTGTCTGGCTTTCACATCGGAGATCAGATGTTGAATTAGCGTATCCACAATCTTTTCCTCGCCTCATACATATATTTTCGTTGTTTCCACAATTACCACAATTTATTTGCCAAAACAACACTCTTTTCTCCTCATTTTACCCACACTGTAGTTGCCATTTACAAATATTGTAGAAAGCAAGAATTTTGGCATTGAAAGCGTAAAAACTTCTGGATAGAATGTTCCAGTACTGACGTTCTGGCGTCTGGTTTGAAGATGCTGATTCTCAGTGGTATTGGCAGTGACGGCACTCCTTACAAATATCATTTGTTACAATATAAAAAAACATAAACTCTTGTCCACCAGATATCATCTGGCATCCCTGTACTACCCCCTCCTCGCCTGTTTGATTGGCACCCTGTGTATTCTATTTGTCATACCCTGGACTGCTGCCATGTACAGAACCGTATAGGTTATGTAGACTGTGAGGGGGTTTAGAGACCAGAGGTGCATTAATGTGTACCTCTATGTTACATCCATTCATTTTATCAAGTTTATCAAGAATGCAATTTTGGAACTATAAGGGCTTCAAAATGCTTTCACGTGTCGTTTTAGAGGGCAGGACAAACATATGTTGTCGTTTAATTGAGAGGACTTGTTGGATTCTTGGTGTGAGCTTATATGGAAGACATGCACCTGTGTTTTCTTGTAACCTACCTTCAGAGTTTTCTCTGTGTTGTCGATGAAACTGCTCAGTCCTTGCTATGAGTTTGGTTAGTGTGCCTTGCTGGTGATAGATTTAAAGTTTGAGTTGTTAGTATTCTTTCTTCGACTGGCTGCTGTTTTCTGTTATTGCACCTCTTGGAAACCACCCTTTGTCTCTGTGCAGTCTGTGTGCATGGGTTCTGGTATCAGAATACAAACACACACACACACACATACAGGAATATACACAGTCTCCTGATCAAAGCAGAGCCATATGTCCCAGCCCTGATGATGAATATGAGAACTGACAGATGATTAGACAGCTGATTAGCTCTACGCTGAACGCTGTGTGTTGCTCTGTGTGTGTGTGCGTGTGTGAATGCGTAGGAAGGTGTGAGCACATCCATCTGTGTGTGCTCCGACTAGTCAACAGCTGACAGAGCAATTTCAGTCATTTCAGACAAATACTAATAAAAAAAAATGCTCTCCATTGAACCACTGGCAAGCAGCCGACCGCGTGTCCGTGAAGTCAGTTCCACTTGGCGTTTACAGACCTGAAAAGGATATATTTGCATGTTCTCGCAAAATGCAGAGATTACCACAGCAATCCCACTAAAACAAGACGCCGTGATATAGCAGCATTTGACGTGGGTTCCTTCTTGGGAGCGAACACGTGGAGGGTGTGATTGCATGGCAGATATCGCCTCTGCTGTGTTTGGACAGTTTCTGCGCCGCACTCACAGAAACCCGCCATTGCTTCAGGATTCAGAGCTGCAGTCACTGAGAGAAAGTGTTTTTGTTTGTTTTCACCATTAATTTTACACCCAGTGACAAATGTGCTGTAGCCTACACAGTATCACTGGCACCACATCACACGATTCACATGCTAATAGGGCCTACAATGTTTGTGTGGGTGTTAAGAAATAGAAAGAACATTTCTAACCTTGCAATCTTTTAACATGTTAAATTCATAAGTTATAGAATGCATTACCAGTGTATGCAGTCTTGCATGTACTAAATCCTCCCATCGGTCTCACATTGGTTTGGCCTGCATTGAGAAAGGTCATGGCAGCCAAGAGCGATGCTAAAAAAAATTGTTTGTGATTTCCATTTCTTTTTTCTTAGAGGAAAGATTAAACGATCAACACCACTCTCATGCCTGTGCACTGGTTGGGAGACAATTCGCCAATAGCTTAGCATCACTGACTGCAGCTAGCCTGGCTCTGTTCAAAGCACCTCTAAAGCTTACTCAATGACCCGTTCTATCTTGTTTAAAGCCACACACAAACAGCAATGGTAAAATGCTGGGAGTAATTCTTGACGAGACAGTTTATCAGTCCGCCAAGCACTTCTGTACAGCATCTAGTGCTATAGCAAGGGTTGCCAGACTGCCTTTAGACGTGAAACCAGGAAACACTACGTCTGACTGTTGTTTGCCAAGGAAGAGCTCGTCACAGCTCGCAAACAACCCCAAAAACAGCATGTCTTGTGCTTGTGTATGGATTTTTTTTTTTATATCCAACTTTGAATAGAACCAGGTTACTGTCGCTGTTTCCCTCTGCTTCCAGTCTATATGCTAAGCTAGGCTAATTGCTAACCAGCTCTACCTCTGTACTTAATACATAGAAATGACAGTTGCATTTATATGTATGTCTTCTCATTAAACTGAATGCTGAACTATTCCTTTATGCCTTTACGTGTAATTTATAGTCAATTATACAGTCGGTGCGCTATCCCAGGGAGTCAAATACAGACGCTTTGTCACGTCCTTCCATGCATAAGTTACCCTTTTGGTAAGTTACCCTATCCGTGTCATTATTAGACGGTCAGAGAAATTGCATTGGGAGCGTGATGATGTAGTATAAAGACCAATAAAAGCCACACAGGGCAGGTGGGAACGGAAATAGATGGGTAATATAAATACAGGACTTTCAACCGGGAAACTGTTGAGACCAGTATTCGGTTCCCATTGTTGTTGAATTATTTTGAAGATATGTGTTTTCCTTACTTATGTTAAATTGTTCAAGTTTACACTTATTTTACGTACTTAGTTTATGCCCAACCACAATCTTTTTCCTTAATCTAGCTGAGTGGTTTTATTGCCTAAACCTAAGCAAGTGTTTTTGTTTCAATTAACAATGTTAACCACATATTTACTGCGACCATAGTTGAGCATCATAGTTTGACGTGCTGGGCTACCCAGTACGCTAGAAAGCGACCTAGTTTCTATGTGACGAGTTGAGATGAGAACGTGTTGAATAATAGTGCAATAGTGGAGGAAAACAGTAATGGCAATGTACAGGAAACATACAGCAAAACGTCTATGTAGCATGAATTCATTTGAATTTGAATTGAACATTTACGTAGCTTCTCCGCATTGTATTACATGAAGGGTCAACCTTGTATTTCCTGTTTCCCTCAAAGTGAAAAAGTTTTCTACCTTAAAGTCTGGTAGCATATGACATGGGCGGCTAGAAGTTTTCACACCATACCTGATGAATGACAAACAGCATTTGAAATCCCTGTACTTTCAGAGCCATGACTCTCTTTGCTGAGCAGCCTACTGAGTGTGTAGAGTTCAAAGAAGCCTCAGTCTGCTAGCCCCAATTGGACCATTTGGATTAATATTACTCTCCTTCCTCAATTTCCTCACTGTCAAAGGGTACCCTTGAGCAAAGCACTTAGCCACCAAACCGTTAACAGCCAAACTGCTGCTCTGGAGACAGCAGTGGGAGACTTGAAGTGTTCTGAGCAGCTCCCCGGTGTGGATATGTGGAGCTACACGACATGTGTTGCTGCAAAAGAACACAGTGTTCAGTCAGCTTCACCTGCAGCTACGGAGACACAATGTATTTTTTTCCGTTTTGAAATGGATGTGTATGGAATGTGGTTTGAGGCACTGGGATGCTAATGATCTGCAGTGTTTTGAATATAGTGACAGATTTAATCCTGTAGAAGATGAGGTTTGCCTCGTTTAGGAAGCTTTCTGCGAGACGTTCGCCTCTGATGAAAATCCGTTGCCTTTTTACGATGTGGAAATTCGATGACAGCCGCTTCATCAGTCAAAATTCGCATTACTGCTTCACGAAAGAGAATTTGCAGGATTGCTTTTAGAGAAACGAAAGCAAACTGCCACTCTGACACCTCTTTAATGCAGTCTGTTTGCGGAAGCAGAAACATTTATCATTTTAAAGACGTATGATTGGCCCATGAGGGGATGATGCCGGAGTTCTTGCGATTGCTTGAGATAACATTGACTCACTCCGGGTCCACTTTATGGTTCGTACTGTACCTATTAAAAAGCTTTGAATCCCAGACAGTGACATTTAAGCCTGGAAGCTCCTAATTCCTACCACAACCAGTCTCTGTTATGATTATGCTGCAATTATTATTCTGCACATTTTACACTCATTATTCTCTCTTTTTTACCTATTTTCCTTTCTTTCTTTTTCGCTTAATGTTTTCTCACTATGCATACAAAAAAAGACATCATGACCCATGTGAATAAACAGTTACACACACACACATACATTTTCCCATCACACAAATAACGGGGACATCATGAGACAGCTACGTATACATTCATATTTTTTTTTTTCTGTCTAAAGGATGAGAAATGTGTTGTTTATTGGACTTGGCAAAAAATATTACCATCAGCACTCTGTTACAAACCGTTTCTTCTCTCAGTTCCTGTAGAGTAATGATTTCCTGTGAAATGAACGCTGTTCTGTCCTTAAGAGGACTTGTCATGTGCGCGTTAACACGCTCTTGCATCTGTCACTGTATTACTTAGTGTTTCTCAGTTGAAATACACAGAGTGAATAAATATATGTTGTTTTAACGTCCATCTCACTCCGTGCTGCTTGTATCCCATCTCACATCTCTCTTGTATATGTGCTTTTGCACATGGCATGGAGCACTGTATGATCTGGGCATGCACTAGTGGGCATGTCACACCCTGTGCATAAACATCGTCTCTCTCCCATTCTCTCTCTCTCTCTCTCTGTCTCCAGCATGTTCTCTGGATGTTCCTGGCATGCACAGGCGGAGGCGTCACTTCTGATTTGCTCAAGGAGCGTGCGCACATGTGCTGTTTTTCTTTTTTTATGCACGAGTGTGCATTTATGTGCGAGGAGATTGAGGCATTTAGGGATCCTGGAGAACATTGTGTTGTTATTTTTTCTAGCCCAGTTTGTGCTCTTGGCCAAAACATATGAGAACATCGGGACATATGTTGGGCTCCAACACAACTGAGCAGATATTCATAGCTGCGTCTCCGTCTTAGGCATTGTATATCATACGTTAAAAAGGTAAGGTAAAAAAGTGTATAGTCCTTTATACAGTATTGGTGTGTGTTTTGCATAATATACTGGATTCATGTATTTCTTTCTAAGTCTTAACTCCTGTATGCTCATGTATACTTAAACATAATATACATCTAATTGTTGTACAATACAAAATATTATCAAAACAAACAATGCATTACATTATTATCAGAGTTAATGTGAGGAAGTTTTAACTGTGAAATTTGCCTCGATATGACCTACATAAGTAAACAAGACCATCAAGGGGAATATTGGCTGTTTTTTTATTGATATTCTTGATACCCGTCATTGGCCCCCAGATTCTCCAGAATATCCTTCAGCTCAGACTCCAGCAGGGCCTCCAGCAGGGCCTCCAGCAGGGCCTCCAGCAGGGCCTCCGGCAGCGACCAGCCCACCACGGACAGACCCTGATCCGGCTTTGCTGTGGGAGGTGGAGCGCTATGTGCCTGATGGCAGCATCTCCTCCAGCCAGGAGCAGAGCTCCGCCTCGCTGGGGAGCCGGTCCTCGCTGGGGAGCCACCACCGACACCATGCTGCTGGACACCCAGCCCGTATTGCTGGCCCTTGGAGGCACGGGAGAACCAGAACTGACTGGAGCAGGCTGTCAGCAGGCTGTCAGACCCTGCAGCAGTAAGATCAGAGGTTTTCTAATTGGACTCAACACAATATGAAAGTTCCTTGTAGTAGCTTTAAATTACATTGTAGTTAGAAACATAAAGTCAATGAACATGCAATTCTTCAGGATGCCCTATACTTGGGAGTGTCTTCAAAAAGTTTATTGAAAGGAACTCTCAACACACACTTTTTGCCCAGCTAGTGGCATGGATCTTGGGATTGCAATGTTATTGAGACGGCCCACCACTTTGGCCCAGACTGAAAAATCAATAGCTACTATTAGATGGATTGATTCACACATTCATGGTTCCCAGAGGATGAATCCTATCAAATGCTGTAGCGCTGCCAACTCCAATGTGTCTCCTGCCTGCACACAGAACATGCTCACGATTACAATACATGTACATTAGTTTCCCACATAACATAGAGGTTCGAAGGTGACCTCTTACTGGAGACAGCTATTGACTCCGTTTCATAATCTATACTTGATCAGTATATGAATGCAGAGGGTCTGGACATGCATGCTAATGCATTAAGGTCAACCATGCCACATTTATCTTACAAGCCAAAGCACATCTCGATCGATGCTCTTTATCTCCCTGCAGAGAGGCAACAAAGTCTGTGTGACAGTTTCTGTAAAAATATATGTAAACCAGGTATCCTCATACTTTTCTTTGGAAAAGTTACTCATTTGTTGTGCATTTTCCTACAAATGCCAGCGACATCTGTCAATTACACATCGTAACTTTCATAGTCTTTTCAAAATAAACTGCAACCAGTGCAACAGAACTGCTGGGTTGGGTTTAGGAAAAGATCATTTAGCAGTAGAATCGATCGAACCTACCAACCTACCACTAAACTGACTAAAGGTGACTGAAGGACTTTAGACATCGAGAGAGTGACGAACAAAGGACCCGAAAATGTGAAATACTCACCTGCATGCAGCTCCTAAAGGCCCTGTCACACTATTGCGTATCGTACTAGCGTATGCGAGCATATGAAAAATATCACTCATATGCTGGTATACGGTGACAGATGCTAGGGGTACGTTAGGCATAGGTTGTATACGTTTCAAGCACGGTCGCATACGGTGGCATACGCTGGCATACGGTGAGGCAGAAAAGTTTTTTTAATCATGCTTAAAAAAGTTGTGCGTGTGCGGATGTATGGTTTATACGCTAAGCATACAATCGGCATACGCTGAATACGCGAGAGTAACGTCAGAGGTACGTTACTCATAGGTGGAGTATGCTGGCCATTCGCTGGCCATACCTGGCATGAAAGTGTACCGTACAGCTAGCGTATTGAGAAAGTGTATATATATATATACTCCCATTTCGAGCTCTTTGAGAGAGGATGGAGGTAGCTCTTCTCCAACACCAGTATGATCTGATCGATTTGGCAATTCACCACATCCAGGCATTATGGGAAATATGCTTATCGGCACTTTGTCACGTGATAGCGGTACACTGCGCATACGCAGTTCGTCCCTGGTCATACGCTGCCGATACGCTGGTCTTACGCTGGGCATTCGCTGGCGATACGCTACTCATACGCTTATCATAGGTTCAATACGGTAAGTATACGAAACATTCTGTATTTTCAAGGGGTTTTTGTGCGTATGAAAGTTTTTTTGGGGAATTTGGATACGCAACTCATACGTTTTTGTCACGGGAGTTCAGGATGAGGACCCAATAGCAGAACCACAGGAGACAGAGTCTGGTGAAACAGATTTTATTTCGCCCAGTTTAAAGGCGGGGATGTGTGGAGCCCGTGGTCCGACACAGGTGGGCAGGCAGATCACGATGTGAGTCCCGTGGCTCGACACCGGAGAGTAGGCTGGTCGGCGGTGTGATGTCTCGTGGCTCGACACCGCAGACTGGTGGCTCAGCAGGAATCCTGCACACGTAGCGGAGAGGAAATATGTTAGTCCAGAGAAAGTCAAGTCAAGACAACTTACTGAACGGTGGGAAGACTACCGAGGCAGAAGACGATACGGACTGACACCCCACGCCTGCAGGACCAGGGTTGATAAGGTGCCAGGTGGTGATCAGTGGGATCAGGATCAGGTGGTTACGAGCCAGATAGACTGCAGCTGTCCACCAATCAGGGAATCGTCTGGAGGCAGGATCAGGAAAACAAACACCGAGCACATGGCAAACAACAACAAACAGGGGAATGACAGACACATGAGGAGAGGAGATTGGGGGGAAACAGAGGTTAACACACAATGGGTCAGACAGGGATCCTGACAGTACCCCCCCCTCAACGGGAGCCTCCAGGCGGTCTGCCAGTCTTGTCTGGATGCAGTCGGCGAAAATCCCGAATCAGAGTGGGGTCTAGGATCCTAGAGCGGGGCACCCATGCGCGTTCCTCCGGACCATATCCCTCCCAATCAACAAGGTATTGGAAACCCCGACCCCGACGGCGAACATCCAACAGTCTGTTAACCGTATGCGCCAGGCCCCCGTCGATGAGCCGGGCGGGAGGTGGGGGTCTGGCCGGAGGGCATAGGGCACTGGTGGACACCGGTTTGATCAGTGACACGTGGAACGTCGGGTGGATCCTCATGGAGGAGGGAAGTTTCAGCCGAACCGCGGAAGGGTTGATAATGGCTTGGATCTCGAAAGGACCAATGAACCGGGGGGACATCTTCCGGGACTCGGTCCTTAATGGGATGTCCTTGGCGGAGAGCCACACCCTTTGACCGACTTGGTAAGGTGGAGCAGGGATGCGGCGGCGATCCGCCAATCGCTTATTTTGTTCCGCCGTTCGGAGAAGAGCGGCCCGGGTCTCCCTCCACACCTTCCTACAGCGACGAAGGTGAAGCTGAACCGAGGGAACGGCTATCTCCACCTCCTGGGCGGGGAACAGAGGTGGCTGGTAACCCAGGGAGGCCTCGAAAGGAGTGTGACCAGTCGCCGACGACGTATGGGAGTTGTGGGCATATTCCACCCAGGGCAGGTGAGTACTCCAGCTGGAGGGGTTAGATGCTGCCACGCAGCGGAGGGAGGCCTCAAGCTCCTGATTCAGTCTCTCTGTCTGACCGTTGGATTGAGGGTGGAACCCAGAGGACAGGCTGATGGTCGCGCCGAGAACCCGGCCAAAGGCTCTCCAGACTTGGGATATGAACTGTGGACCTCGGTCCGAAACAATGTCCACAGGGATGCCATGCAGACGGAACACCTGGCTGACCATAACGTCAGCCGTCTCCTGAGCTGAGGGAAGCTTGGGCAGAGCGAGGAAGTGAGCCGCCTTGGAGAAGCGGTCAACCACAGTAACAATGACCGTGTTCCCCTGCGAGGGTGGCAGACCTGTGACGAAGTCAAGGGCAATATGGGACCAGGGACGATGTGGCACCGGAAGGGGTTGCAGTAAGCCGGCGGGAGGTCGGTGTGATGACTTGTTGCGGGCACAGGTTGAGCAGGCGAGGACAAAAGCCCTAGTGTCTGCCTCCAGCGACGTCCACCAAAAGGTTCGCCGAAGCATGTCAATGGTGCGTCTGATGCCCGGGTGACAGGAGAACCGGGAGGTGTGCGCCCATTGGAGCACTTGGGAGCGTGCAGGCGGGGGAACAAACAGGCGGCCGGGAGGTCCACCTCCGGGGTCCGGCTGGTTACGGAGAGCGTCCTGCACCACTGATTCGATCTCCCAGGTGAGAGAGGCTGCCACACAGGTTGTCGGGAGGATGGTGCCAGGACTGGAGGAGTGACCCTCGGGGGAGAACTGGCGAGAGAGAGCGTCAGGCTTGGTATTCTTGTGGCCGGGGCGGTAGGAGATGGTAAAGTCAAAACGCCCGAAGAATAGCGACCACCGAGCCTGACGAGAGTTTAACCGCTTGGCCGTTCGAATGTACTCCAGGTTCTTGTGGTCCGTCCAGACCACGAACGGATGAACAGCCCCTTCTAGCCAGTGTCTCCACTCCTCGAGAGCCAGCTTGATTGCCAGCAGTTCCCGGTTTCCCACATCGTAATTTCTCTCTGCCGGGTTCAACCGGCGGGAATAGTAGGCGCAAGGGCGAAGCTTAGAGTCGGATTCCGAACGTTGTGACAGGACGGCCCCCACGCCTGTGTCAGAGGCGTCCACCTCAACGAAGAACTGACGGGTGTCGTCGGGCTGAATCAGAATGGGGGCGGAGGAAAACCGTTCCTTGAGGAGTTTGAATGCCAGACCGGCCTCCGGCGTCCATACGAACACGGTCTTGGAGGAGGTGAGCCCAGTGAGGGGGGCAGCTAGCTTGCTGTAGTTCCTGATGAATCGGCGGTAGAAGTTGGCAAACCCCAGGAATTGTTGGAGCTGTTTCCGAGAGGAGGGAGTCGGCCATTCAGTTACGGCTTTGACCCTTTCCGGATCCGCCCTCACTTGACCCTTCTCAATGATGAATCCCAGGAACTGAACTGTGGTCACATGGAACTCGCATTTCTCTGCCTTCACGAACAGCTTATTCTCCAGTAGGCGCTGGAGGACCATCTGGACGTGGCGCTGATGCTCCTGAAGATCCGCCGAATAGATGAGGATATCATCTATGTACACGAACACAAAACGATTCAGGAAGTCCCGGAGCACGTCATTTACCAACGCCTGGAAAACTGCAGGTGCATTTGTTAGTCCAAAAGGCATGACCAAGTACTCGAAGTGACCAAGGGGGGTGTTGAACCCTGTCTTCCACTCATCCCCTGCTCGGATCCGCACCAGGTGGTACGCATTGCGAAGGTCCAGCTTGGTGAAGATCGTGGCTCCAGACAGGGGTTCGAATGCAGAATTAATCAGTGGCAGAGGGTACTTGTTCCGGGTTGTGATGCTGTTCAAGCCCCGATAGTCGATGCAGGGCCGGAGGCTCTTATCCTTCTTGGCGACAAAGAAGAATCCGGCTCCGAGTGGTGATGAGGATGGACGAATGATTCCAGCCTTCAGAGATTGTGAGATGTAGTCCTCCATGGACGCCTTCTCAGGTCTAGACAGGTTATATAACCGACTGGAAGGGAGCGAAGCGCCCGGGTGGAGGTCAATAGCACAGTCGTAGGGACGGTGAGGTGGTAGGGAGAGAGCCCGAGCCTTGCTAAAAACCTCCCCAATGTCATGGTAGGCGGTGGGAACGGAAGCGAGATCTGGTGACGGCAAGGGGTAGCTCTGAGGATGTCCTTCCGGGGGTTGTGCAGATCTTAGGCAGTTAGCATGACAGTGGGGGCTCCATGCGGCAATCCTCCCGGCCGCCCAGTCAATCTGAGGGTTATGAGCGGTGAGCCAAGGGTGGCCCAGAACTAGGGGGTTTTGGGGAGAAGAAAAAACGTAAAACTGAAGTCTCTCCCTGTGATTGCCAGACAGAATGAGCCGAAGCGGCTGGGTTCGGTGAGTGACTCTGGCCAGGAAGCTGCCGTCTAGACCATTGACCACTAGTGGACACTCTAACGTCTCTAATGGAATCTGGGCCCGGGCTATAAATTCCGTGTCCATGAAATTTTGCTCCGCTCCAGAGTCCACCAGTGCCGAGAGAGAGAGAGAGCGGGAGTGCTGAGAAAGAGACGCAGGCAACAATAGTCTTGGTAGGGGGTTGAGAGAAGATTTGGGTCCGCTCACCAGTATCCCAACCATTACTGGCGAGCGCCCCCATTTGGCCGAACCGGACAGGAGGACACTGAATGTCCCAGGCGGCCACAGTACAGGCACTCACTCGCCCTAATCCGCCTCTCTCTCTCCTGAGGCGAAAGGTGAGCACGGCCGATCTGCATGGGCTCCACCTCCGAAGAGGGAGAGGAAGACGAGCTTGGGGCCTGAAGATTTATCCGCTCGCCCTGATAGGCTGACGCCAAAGCACGAGGGCGAAAGCTGGAGGAGGATGACGTCACGGGGGGTTCCCCTTGGGATCGGTAGTTCCTCTCACGTCGCCTCTCCCGCATCCGATTATCCAGATCAATCGTGAGTTTTATCAGTACCTCCAATGAACCGGCCTTATCACAGGTGGCCAATTCATCCTTTATGGCTTCAGATAGTCCGTAAATGAACACTCCCCTGAGCGCCGTCTCGCACCACCCGGACTCTGCGGCGAGAATCCGGAAATTCACTGAGTGTTCAGCTACACTCGCTTGGCCCTGTCGTAGACGAAGAAGGCGCTGAGCTGCATCCTCGGCATCCACCGGGTGATCGAAAACCCTCCTTAGATCCTCCACAAAGTCCACATACGACACGGAATTAGGTTGGTCGACACTCAATGCATTAGTGGCCCAGTCCAAAGCCCTTCCCCGCAGTAATCCAACCACGTAGGACACCTTGGATCTGTCCGAGGCAAAAGTCTGTAGCTGACGGTCAAATACCTGTCGGCATTGGAACAGGAAGCCCCGACACCTCCCCAGAGTTCCGTCATAGGGATCCGGAGACGGCACGGGGGATTCCCGACCCAGCGGAACGAGGACTGGAGAGGGGAGTGCAGGTGCTGGAGCCGGTGCGGAAGCCGGCGGAACTGTCCGAGCCAGCCCCTGCACGATGAGGCCAATCTGGGAGACCTCAGCTGCCATGGATCTCTGTGCTTCACGCATGTCCATGAGCATCTGTTGGTGTGCCTCAAGCAGAGCGCTATGTCCGATCAGCGTAGCTGCTCCTGTGGTTGCTGGATCCGCCATGGTCAGTCCGTTCTGTCACGGGAGTTCAGGATGAGGACCCAATAGCAGAACCACAGGAGACAGAGTCTGGTGAAACAGATTTTATTTCGCCCAGTTTAAAGGCGGGGATGTGTGGAGCCCGTGGTCCGACACAGGTGGGCAGGCAGATCACGATGTGAGTCCCGTGGCTCGACACCGGAGAGTAGGCTGGTCGGCGGTGTGATGTCCCGTGGCTCGACACCGCAGACTGGTGGCTCAGCAGGAATCCTGCACACGTAGCGGAGAGGAAATATGTTAGTCCAGAGAAAGTCAAGTCAAGACAACTTACTGAACGGTGGGAAGACTACCGAGGCAGAAGACGATACGGACTGACACCCCACGCCTGCAGGACCAGGGTTGATAAGGTGCCAGGTGGTGATCAGTGGGATCAGGATCAGGTGGTTACGAGCCAGATAGACTGCAGCTGTCCACCAATCAGGGAATCGTCTGGAGGCAGGATCAGGAAAACAAACACCGAGCACATGGCAAACAACAACAAACAGGGGAATGACCGACACATGAGGAGAGGAGATTGGGGGGAAACAGAGGTTAACACACAATGGGTCAGACAGGGATCCTGACAGTTTTTCTCATACGCAATAGTGTGACAGGGCCTTAAACAGTTTAGCGTAGATGCTACAATATCATCAGTTATATCACAACTGGTATTTCTTCACTGATAGGAGTGGAAAGAAACGCACTGAAGGCTTTTCTCAACGGAGAACTGATTCCACGGTCAACTGTTTCCAATGACGGCTCTTCGGATAGTTCTGTGTAACAAACCATTTGGTGGGTCAGCTTAATTCATACCGGCAGCCTTGCAAATTTGTGACGGTTGCGAAAGTTGTTCAATAAAATGTCTGGATAGATTGGCGCAGGCAGAGGACCAACTACTGGGATCCTACTGACCCAGGCAGTCTGTCTGAGGTAAATTTTGAGTTCCCTCTGGAAACAGTTACGCAGTGTACTGTACGTGTCCAACACGTTCTCACCCCAACCACTTGTCTGATTTTTATTTAATTTTGGCACTTACCTGTTGTCTCTCTTTATAGAGTCTTCACTACCTGCCCTTGCGTGTTTCCCCTGCATCGCCTCGACTGGCTTCACCTGCTCCTGATTACTCTTCCTCCCTTGTGTGTTTAGTCTGTGTGCTCCCCTTTGTCTGTGCCAGTCCGTCCGTACTCCTCGCGTTTAGCTTTCCAGCATTTCTGTTCTCTTTTCCAGTGTCTAGTGTCTAGTGTTTGACCTGTTTTGGGATTTTTTTGGACTTTTTCTTTAGCCCATTGATTTTGTACTTCTGCCTATCCTGACTCATCACCTGTGCGCCGGACTTTGCTTCAGTAAAGTGTTGTACCTACTGCTGACCTGCCTCCTAAATATGCTTTTGAGTCCTTTGCCTGTTGGTTCAGTACTGATAGTCAGGACCCTTGGCGTCACGTTCTATCGTGGCAATTTGTCCCTATCATTCTGTCCGCTCAGCCTACATACCACCAGGCATTGGACAGGGCAAGACTGGCCTGTGAACAAGTAAAAAGGGTGAACCAAAAGACACAAAATACGAGTTAATTGAGCGGCAGGCAGGTTCCTAGACTACTACTTTGCTGCCGCTTCTGCCTAGACGGGCGAGAGGTGTAGCTGAAAGAGGAGATGAGAGCGCCTGCTGGTTATAACCCACTGTTACACCTCTCGAGAACAGGAGGAATTGTGGATGAAGATGTACAAAGCTAACCAGCTTGCTGAGATTTAAAAGGAAGTCTCCCCACATAATGTCACTTAAATCACATACATCAGCATGACAGACAATACAACATAAAACCTGGCTGGTGTACAGTGTAGCATCTACAAAATAGCCATACTAAGGCAGACTGACTGACGTAGTACATAGATGGAGATGGTCCAGAAGACCACTGTTCCTTTTTCTGTGAAGATGGAGGTTTATTTTTGAAGCGACGAAATGCGTGTAATGAGCGTATATTGACACGCCGTCACTGAGACGTGCAAACCTGGTGCTAGGGGTAGGTAGAGCGTCACATTTTGGAGCTTAATGCCGCTGACCAAGCTGTATTTGCTTGATGCCTCGGTGTGAGAATGTGTTGCTCTTGCACAGGACCATCTGTCAAATGCTCGCTGGCTTTTCTTGGATTTGCAGTGGTGGACATTTCTTTATGCTGTCAAAAGAGTTCTGCTCAGTCACCTGTAGGTTTTTTTTTTAAACTGTATAGCTGGTGGATCTCTAAGTCATTTCCTCACTTTAGTCTCTTTGAAAATCTGTCGGGTCAAACAACAATTCAGCCGGCCAATTGCTTTCTGGAGGGACACCAAACTGCTAATGTGACTGGCTCTGCCCCAAAGGCACTGAAGGGCAGATGGCCAATCACTGACATTTTTTAGTTAATATGGATCCACCCACATTCGGCTACTTGCACTTAGATTGCATGCACACATGGACACGGACAAACACGAGCAGTAGCTCCCTCTCTGTTACTAGTGTCACACACACACATGCACACACACTTGGCTGGCTCCCTGAGATCTATTTAACACATTCTAAATGGGCCAGACTTGGCAAAGTTTAAGAGAGAACAGATAGAGACTGGAGGAGAGGAGCCTGAGCCAAAGTGACCCCCCGGATGCACAGAACATCTGGGGTACAGCTAACTGATTAGCCACACTAACAGTGCTAATGACCATGACCATTAGGAAGTGATCAGTGTGTGATCTCAGTAGAACGCTGAATGTCTATGAGCATGCAGGAGAGAGTGACTGACTGACTTGAGACATGATGTCGTCCAAACACCAGCAGTAATTTTACCGTTACAACTTAATTCTAAAGCTACTGTCACTATAGTTATGATTATCATTGTTTTATGGTACATTTGGTGACATTTGAAGGTGCTTATCATCGAGGTGCGAAATAGGATTTGCAAGAAAGGGCACCATAATGTGCTTGTCATTGCCTACTTCCCCAGAGAAAACCTTTTGTCATCCAAAAGGAAGAGGAACCATTATATTGCACTCTTTAGCTACCGTAGCTATTAGTGACTCTTGTCAATGCCAACAGACATCTCTCTCACTCTCTGTGTGTCAGTGAGCCCACCTGCCTAAACCTGTTAGTTAACATTAACTGGCTCAGAACAGCTGCAGGTGGCAGGACATGACTGAGGCCCCGTTTACTCTTTTCATTTCAAGTGTCCTGAATCCAGTGGCGGGCCGTGCATTTTATACCTGGGCCTTCACTGCTGTCCTGCAGCTGAAACACAGCTACGGTTATTATTTGTTTCGTGTAACAATGAAGCTCAGCACCTATAAATGCACTAACTGCAGAGAATACGCCGAGAGTGCGTCTCCTCTCTGCTCTGACTGCAGCTGGGACTGCTGCGCGAGGCTTCTGTGAGACTGACCGCCTGTGTGTGCTTTGGGGCGGCGAAGGGGCTCACGGCAGCACCCGCTGCTCGTTCATGGCGGTAACTGTAGAGCAGTAGTGCTTCAACGTCATTGAGTCAAAACACCAGCAAAGTCTCCAATAACACCAGAAAAAGTCGCTAGATTTGTCGCTAGTAGCTTTTGACAAAAAAAAGTCGCCATGAGGGTTTGGAAAGTCGCCAGATTTAGCTTGAAAGTCGGCAAGTTGGCAACACTGGCAACGGCTAAATGTGTCCCCAGAGCAACATAGGACGTAACAATGGTTCCTATCACATATAAAACCAAACAAAAATCCATCTTCATAAAAACAAGTTGTACAAATAATAATATACAAACAAGCATATTAAAGCTACTGCAGATGTAAAAACAAACGCATTTAACTTACCAGAGCTGCTGTTCACTATTTAAAGACAAAGTCCATCCTCCTTCTCGATTCATGGATGCCAGTGAAGACAGTCGAGCCTCCCCAGTTGTATTTCTTGAATATGTTTTAGTGTGTTTGAGGGCTGAAAATGTCCGCTCGACAGAGTCAGCAGATATTGGGATTGTCACCGCCCAACATGTCAGACTAGCCCACTAACCAATCACGTATGGCTAGGCCAGCTAGAAGGCTCTGGCACGTCAAAGAATACGACCAACATGTCAAACTAAAGATCTGATTGGTTGAACACTATGACAATCAACAATATCGTCCCCATTCACTTAAACTGCAAAGGGATTCACTTGTGAGTCTGCAGGCCTCGGGCCTCTCTTCTTAAGCCCCAGTTCCACCGAAAGCCGGATATACTACGGATGTCCCCGGATACACTACGGATCAGATCCGGAGTCATCCGGGGTCATCCGGGAGTGGAACCGTAGTCAGTCCGGGACGTTCCGTGATGAACCGTAGTAAAACCGTGGCCATCCGTGCTGAACCGTGGCCATCTGCGGCCATCCGTGCCCATCCGCGGCGTATCCGGGAAGACGAGCGGCTCGTTGGACGTACAACTATCC
This sequence comes from Leptoclinus maculatus, assembly GCA_032191485.1. NCBI lineage: Eukaryota > Metazoa > Chordata > Actinopteri > Perciformes > Stichaeidae > Leptoclinus > Leptoclinus maculatus. The sequence goes on along the minus strand of JAVDOI010000011.1, from coordinate 22,611,832 downwards.
GGGAATGGAGAGGGGGGCGGCGTTGATCGTAGCGCATCCGGGAAGAAACGTAGTAGGACCGGGATGAACCGTAGCGTAACTGTAGTAAGACCGGGATGAACCGTAGCATAACCGTAGAATAACCGTGTTAATCCAGGATGAAACGGGAGCTAGTTGACACCCCGGGGCACCCCGGATGGGTTTAATTTTCGGCCTGTTGTTGTCGTCTGAGGAAGATTCTTCTTCTCTTCTTTTCTTTTCTTCTTCTGCTGCTGCAGCAGCAGCATTCTTCTTTGCAGCAGTCATCGCCTTCTTCTTGGGTTTAATTTTCGGCATGTTGTTGTCCTTTCAAATATTTTCAGAAGAGTGATTTTGTCTCTGAAAATCAGAACTATTTATACCCTGACGCTTCATCCGGGACGCATCCGTGATGCATTCGGGCCGTGTCCGTGGCGTATCCGTAGTTGAACCGTGGTCAAACCGTGCTCATCCGTGGTCAAACCGTGGCCATCCGGGATAGACCGTGGCCATCCGGGATGAACCAGGCTTGAACAGGGGTGATTCGTGGCGGAACCGTAGTAGAACCGTAGTAGAACCGGGAAACATGTCAAATGTGTTGTCATCCGGGATGATTTCCTTCCCGGATCACCGCGGATCACCCCGGTTCTCACCTCTTTTTATTCGAGGTGATCCGGGGAAATCCGTAGTATATCCGGCTTTCGGTGGAACTGGGGCTTTACCTAGAGACACAGAGGTGAAATCTGATTGGATAAAAGCTCTACTTAAATCAAGCTGCACTGGAAGCAGAGCAACTGAGGAAGACAGTAGCTGTGCAATGAGAAAATAAGATAATTGGAAAAATATTTTTATAAATTATAATACATGTAGTGTATTTAAGAAAAATTATTAAATTATAAAATAGATATAACTTTGTGATTCTGTTTAGGCCAGCAGAGAAGGCTTTGCAGGCCCTGACGGCCCACCACTGCCTGAATCATATCTTGTATCTGGATACAGGACTCTTTCATTCACTCTTAATCACATACTGACAATGCATCTGTCACTGCACCTGAAGCAGTTTGTTTACAAGGCTAACAGTTTAGCTAGCATTAGCTAGATGACAACAAATGCAAAGGCATGTATGAATCATATTGATGAATTGCTGATTCAATAGATATCTCTATCAGTAGTAGTGTGCAGGAATCTAGTTTCTTTGAAAACATTGAGGTCATTTCTAACCACAAGAATGACGAACACTTGTTTTGCATTTACTTAATTTACTGCATAGTTAGCAAACTTTTGACATGTTGCAAAAAAAAAATGCAATTAAGGCGCATTTCCGTCTTCTGGTTTGGAGCTAATAAACTCTGCTTCGGTGTCGTTTGTTCAGGAGTTGGCGCTATAGGCTGTATGGCTGTATGGCTGTAATCCGCCAGTAAACAGAATAGAAGAAGTAGATGTTGTGGAGAGAGGTCTTCAGGAATTTGTTTCCATTGGGGAAGTTTTAATTGTTCTTTCATGTCAGCTTCTATTGGCCATGTTACATGCTGTCCCGAGACAAAGACAAGCCAAGAGTAATGTGAGTTAAATCTAAGTCAGAATTTATTCGGCAAAGGCATTTCCATATCTCATTTATCAGATCACCTCTTTTTGAAGGCTGTTTCATTGAGTTTTGCCGTTTCCTTTCAGCTTTTCTAATGCGAAACTTTAAAATATGCAGAAAAGGGAAAATGTGAAGGGAAACAATGTGCAACATGAGATGTTAAAGCTTGTCAGTGGAGTTTGTGATCCTTAGTATCGCTATACAGCTGTTTTTTTATGAGATGGTTTCCTTTTTCTTTGTATTGTGCACAAGCAATTAGTCCTGCCAATGCTAACACACTATTCTACTGATCTACAGGTGGCTGTAATGTGTCACGATATGCAGCAATAAGCCAACAAAGGCAGAGAAGGCAGCAGAGATGAAACATTTGTGCGTGCTGAGCTGTACCCCTGCTAAAACTATCCTGCAATAAATATCTAATCTGCATTTAAAGTAAATCTCTCAGAGAATCAATTTGCTTGAGTAGTAGAATTCCTCGTGGCCGTAAAAGGTTAAATCTATTGTATGTCTAACAACAAGAGTTCTGAATGGTTATCCTAGGTTCCAGTCCACTTAACAACCCCTTACGGTTTTAGTTATCCTAGACGTTAAAACCTAACCTGGCAATCAGCCTATCATCTTGCTGATGTCTCGATTGTCTCTCTACCTTCAGTACGTTCATGCTGCTGTTACGCACCCCTCCACCTCCCCATCTCTGCCCAATCTTCACAGACTCATCAGCTTCATCAACTTTCAGCCTCATCAGCCACCACCACCACCAGTGTCTGGACTCCACGGGGGAATATTTATCTTGCTGCTGCTCAGGGCAGATGCCCCTCGATTACAAATCTCCCTGTAGAGTCCAAGTGCCAAAGACTCTGTCAAGACTTTATCATCGCATATCATCTGTTAATAATAGATAGATAGATAGATAGACAGGTATAAACTTTATTCATCCCCAGGGGGAAATTAGTATGTAGCAGTAGCATTTTACAGAGTAAAATAAAATATAAAATATTACGTATGGAATACAATATTACGTATGGAAATGGGAATAAACAATTATCTTTTCTTCATCTGACTTGTCTCCCCTGATTGAAATTCCTTAGAGCTCAAGTATACACACCTTAAATGAGTAGATCCACATTTTTTAGTGACGAATTATAGACCTATCTACAGTCACTTTATTATACTATCAATTGATTCTGCTCCAAATCTATAGTGTTCTTTCAAAAAAAAAGACACACTCTTGGAGTACAAGTCATCTCTTGATGAGGGGAAATCATTTTTTCACACTGACCACCAAGGATAGGAAAAAAAATGAATGAAGAGCATGCAACTAACCAAGTTGGGTAACAAGTAAAACACAAGCTATTAGAGCACTGGTGTAGATTGATTCAACTTGTGTTGTGAGATGGACGACTGAAAGACGTGGCTGGAAACACATTTGGTGTAGACGGGGTGAAAAATACAGAGAAGCTGGTGCAATGTTCAGTCAGAGCTGTGAGGATGGTGTAAGTGGTCTTGCATAGCCAGAGGGTCGGGCTGCACCCATTATCATATTCATATATTATTCGGAAAAGTGAAGCCAATGCGGAAGTGTCTTGAACTTGGATTCTTTTTACTGGCCACCAGTAGAAAAATAGAGATTATATGGAAGTCTATGAGAAAGATTTCTCACTTGATTTATTACCTCAGTAAATGTTGTAAACATGAGTTTATGGTCTCAATCTCTAGTTTCAAGTCTTCTTCAATACAGCATGATGTTCTTTTAGTAAATTATGATCCATTTAGACTCAAATAGACCATAAAGCAGGGTATGCTTTAGGGCGGGTTTACTGTGATTGACAGGTCGCTACCAGAGCCGTATACGGCGTCTTCAAGTCACTCCTCCACAATCCAAATATGCTCACGTCCGTTCACTGATTGCAAAAAGCCAAGATGGCGAAGGCCGTAATCCAAGATGGCGAAGGCCAAAACCCTAAACTCGAGGCTTCAAGACGCCAGTACACAAACTGTGTTGTCACGACGACTTTGTCCACTTAGTATATACAGTCTATAGTTGTATGGAAAGAAACGTATGGCTTGTTTGTAATTCTTTAAACCAATCACAATGTTCTAAGCCCAGGATGCAGACGGTGCCTTTGCAAAATAGATAGCAGAGAGACAGTGGAAAGGGGGAGAATGCCACATGAAATATGCAGTTTATGGCAGACTTATGCCCACAGTGAATATATGGTGAGTCAGTCGAGTCATGGGGTTAACTGGGATGGAGGTAATTATGCATGTAGTGAATGTGCCAAGCTTAACAAGGTGTAAATATGCTCTTCAAATTTAGGCAAACACATTAGATATTAGTTCAATAGGATGGGATTCTCTTGGTGCAATTTTGGTGCATTGTGTCCATCCTGACACAGAATGCCCCAAAACTAAAATGGTGGAGATTTCACACTCCAGCACCTACTCATCTCACAAAGGTTTGCCCTGTGAAGCAACATTAGAAACTTTAAGTCTTTAAGAGCAGAGAATTTAGCAAAACTCCTCACAATCACCCTCCGACGGGCAAACTTTTGAACTCCACTTTAAAAATATTCACTGCTGCGGTCATCTTAGCAGGCCTTTATTATATTTTATGAGCAAGGAACTGCATTCCACACATGAAGTTCTAGCGTAAGTTCAGTCAGGAAGACTATACTCTTTTATGCCTAAACCCGTAGTTTATTTCTCATAATTTCCTTGCGGTCATTGCTCTGGGCTGTCAATCATGATATCAGCTGTTTAGGTCAGCTGGTCTCCTTTATCCAATAGCACAACGAAACAATTACATCAGCCTATCATCTTGCTGCTGTCTCGATTGTCTCTCTACCTTCAGTACGTTCATGCTGCTGTTACGCACCCCTCCACCTCCCCATCTCTGCCCAATCTTCACAGACTCATCAGCTTCATCAACTTTCAGCTTCATCAGCCACCACCACCACCAGTGTCTGGACTCCACGGGGGGATTTATCTTGCTTAGCAGGCCTTTACATCTCTCAATTTAACTTGCCGAAGACCTGCAGATGCCCCGTAATAGATACAAGTTCAGAAGTTGAGAAAAGCATCATATTGGATAAAATAACAGACAGTCGACCTTCCACATACGGGAGGAAACACCGGAGAGAGAAAAGGAGGGGCGCTCAGGAGATGGATAGGCTAAGGTGGCAGAGGCGGCAACATAAATTCACATGAGCAACATAAGGGTTAGGAGCATGAGATTGGCGATATTCTCACTCTGTTTTGAATACCAAAGAAGGCGTCAGAGCACCCCATTTTGAGTCCCGACATGTCTCCTCTGCAGATGTGAAGAGAGAGAGAGAGACAGAGAATAAAACCGAGCAAATGAAAGATATGGAGGACAGAGAGAAATCGAGAGCGCACAGCGGGAGAGAGCTGGACAGAGGCCACGGACTGAGAGAGTGATAATAGAGAGGGGGACGGAGTGATGAGAGAGGAGATATAGGCACCGTACACTGACAGAGAGGTAGGAAGGGCAAGCACAATGTGTGCGGCACAAAAGGTTGCATAGGGACAGATGGCCTCCTTCAGGGAGGAGGCAGTCTTTGCAAACTTTCCAACTGGTTCTTCCCCTGCAGAAGATGTGCTGCGCAACATTGGTTTGTCCTCTCAATGTTTTACATCAGCGGGCCAGGGACAAAGAGGGAATGTGTCAGTTACCAGTCAGTAGTCAATCCCTTACTGTTACTTGGATTTATGTCAGTCAGTCTTACAGCTGGTAAGCCAGCAGGTAATTCTGATCGGTGAGTGAACTGTCATATTAAAAACAGCTTTCTTTACTTTTTGGGATTATGACATTTCCGAAACTAACTTTAAACCCAAAGTTTTAACGTTTTAGACATTTGGCCTGCTTGAGAGTAAAGATTGGACATGTAAAATGTTATAGCCTAAAGCTAATTAGCTTGAGGTACTGTTCCCTCTGTGAAAACCAATGCCTGCATAATGCTTTGGGTGCGAGCTCTAAAACCTTAATTTCGACATTGCTCAGGAGGTGAGGTGGTACCAAATCCAAGTTTGAGGTATACTCAAAGGAATGGAATGCAACAGCTGGAGTAAAGTTTTCCTGTAGAAAAAAAAACTTGGAATGATTGTTCCTTTTCCAGATTTTGTTTCTCCACCAGAGTTTTTATTTTTTTTACCTGCACCTCCCCAGGTTGGCTGCCCCAAAAGAGTGGGAGTGGTCGTTTTTTTCCAGAGCTGCTGTACCAATGGGGCAGCATGTACGGGTTGGGAATTGAGTGATGTGTTGTTGGTGATCCTGTGTAGCTTAAATGAGCTTCTAAATCATATGATATGTGATGTTGGATCATAGACTTGCCAATACCAGATCCAGCATTTTAGGCCGTATCCGAAGGCATTTCCAATAACAACTTCACAAAAAAGAGAGCTGGAGAGCTTGTCAGCGGGCTGGGAGCTGGTCTGGTGGACTCTCGGCTCCATTCTGTCCAACTCTTACCGCAGGTTTGGGCCCTTGCAATAATTGATGATACTGACATTTACAGGTCATTATGTGCCTGTTATTCCATTGTTGTCTGTCCCAAATGAGGATGCCCCACTGTCACCATATCAATTACATATCTCAAAACGTTCTGGTTTGTAAAACATAAAAGCCTTACATAGTCTCAGGTTACGTGTCCCAGAAGTGAGACCTGTGAGAGTCTCATGTTATCACTTCCTCCTTTAGTCGATCATCACATTGTTAGTGTAGAGACAAACAGAAGAAACTACTGCTATTTTACTTTTAGACTCACTGAGCTAAAATCAAATTAACCTGAACTACCTGTTCTTCAGAAGCAGTGATGGAACAAAAGGCACTTTTTAATCCTGATTTTGTTCATGGGTATAGTGTGGCTCCTTAGTTCGGTTTAGTTGAGAAGGGCCACCAGCTTGCAGTCAGTCAAACATCTCCATTAACATTCAGGAAAGCAGGCAGCCAGATACGCAGTTGGTCACTCAGTGAGCCTGTCAGTTTGTAATCAGCCTCTTCCTGATGCTGATGGGATTAAAGCATCCAGAGTTCAGTCTTATCTTTGCCATCAGCAGCCTCTCCTGTGGGTCTAGTCCTGTGCCGCCGCCACGCTGACCCCCTCCTCTGCCACTAAACTGACTTTATCTCATCGCTCCGCGTTGACATCGGCAGGCTGTCCTGTCCTCCCAGATTCTTCCCCGGACTCTATGTAAAAAAAAACCTCTTCAGCGCTGCGCTGAAACACATTACTGCACTATCAACACGCACCGGCATGCAGATACAGCCTCGCACAGAACAGACAGATAAACATACACATTCGGAATGTATAGACACACACTTACACACATGACCATGCATAAATGTAATGATACCAAATATAAAGGAGATAAGATAAACTTGGTATCAAACAATCGTTGATATACTTTAAATGGATATGTGGGTCTTGCCGCCATACTTGTCACTTCCAGTCTCTCTCTCTCTCTATGTCCTTGTCATCACACAGCCGGTAAATGTTGTGTAAGAGTGTGCGTGTGTGTGTGTGTGTGTCCAGATAGGAGGTTATTCCGAGACGCCAGACTAGCAAAAGATAGTGATCTCAGTCAATCTAATGGAGCTGAAGGGTCACACACACACACACACTTTTTCCAAACTACTTTAATCCGTTTAGGGAGCATGCTCGGTATTTGAGGGACAGAGGAGCACAATAGGATAGGATTTAGGGAATATCCTTATCGCATTGTGCGTGCGCGTGTGTCCTTGTGTCTTAACAGTAACCCCGTCTCTGTTCAGGGTTGATTTCATCAAACCCGATGGCCCTCATAGATCAACAGATCTTACTCTTGTCCCACTGCTGTATGACTTGTTTTCACAGTGATTCCATGGATTTATATACTATAAGATGCACAATACCTCTTCTTTGGTGAAGGACCAGTAGGGCAAAATATCATTTTAAAGCTTTTTATTCTTCTTTAGGAGAGAAGCTTAAAGTAATAACCTGCAGCTTCTTCTGTTTCTCTCTATCGCTGATTGATACCATACAATAGTGATTTAACCTTTATCCACTTCGTGAAGCTGTGTTTGCTGTCTTAGACACACATGAGACGGTTCATCTTCCCTCGAAAATCCTCTGCTGAACAGAAAGTGATTTATTCTGCCTTTACAGGAGCAAAAAACAGTGGCTTGTTTGGAAGAAATAAAATACAGCAGAAAAAAATATAAGGAGCTTGACTGCAGTGTATGAGTGCTTTATTATCACAGTATGTCGGTTCTGGGTTTCCACTAGCAAAAGCCCTAAAGCAGTGACTGCTATCACAGGTGCCACCGTAATTAAGAGAAACAGATGAATCTTGGTTGCTGACTAAAGAAAATTGGCTGATGGTTGGCCGCACAATGTAGAGGGTGGCAGCAGACTGAATAAAGGCAGGAATCTGTAGACAAAGATTGGCTAGAATGAGGTTACAGGCAAGAATTTAGCAGGTACTCTTGGATAGACATCTGGAACATATAAGAAGAGTAAAGAAAATGCCGGTCTCCTGTGGCTGAGTAGATCTAGGCTGACTCGAGATATACTCCAGCAGTGGAGGGTGCTGCTGTTTGAAGTTGGAATTAAAAGTCAGATTCAAGACATCATTTTACAGAGCCGATCTCTCTCAACTGGACCCAAGCTCTTCAGGTCAACTATATACTGGAGGCCTCTCCCATGGCAGCAGAAAACCCAGAAGCACAGAGGTGGAGGGGGATTTGGGTAGGGGTCAACAGGTGTGATCTTAGAGACAACAAAGATCGGATGAATATACATACATGGTGTAAGGTAGGTGGAGATGATTTGCAGAGGGGCTGAAAGCCCTGGTGTGGGAGACATGGGCCAATTACATGAGTCAACTTGGAGACTTGTAGGCCAGACAACTAAACGTTCTGTCCTGTACTGCAGTGTCGTGCCATAGTACACAAAATGGTAGAAACCAGACCATAGGCTGGCAAAGGAATCAATATTGAGAAGTCTGAAAAAAGGCTTTTAGAACTGAGGACCATGATCAATGTCAGTTAATTGAGCAACGATGGAGGGAAGAAGCTAAGTAAGGAGCTTGGGCACGGGAAAGAATTGAGAGTCTTGAAGAATTTATCCACAAAAGTCAGGATGTGGAACAGCCATTTGATAAAGAAAGCCCAGTGACAGAATCAAGAGAGACATGGATCAGGGCCAATGTGGTGCAAGGAGACATTGCACTCGACTAGAAGGAGCTTGACGAGGGGATTTGAAGGTGAGTTGAGCAGACCAGGATAAAAGACTGGAAGAGGGCAGGAAGAGCAAAAGGTGATGAATGATGTTGAGTTGTCCAGAAATGAATGTCGGTGGTGGACTGGCGGTGGGACATTATATTCAATGTCTCAAGTTTCAACAGTGACCAGCCGAGGAATAAGAGAGATATCAGGTTATTGAATCTCTGTGGTTGGCCTGAACTAGGGGAGAATGGTGGTATTGGGAGAATAGTAAATGGACTGTACTTTTATTGAGCTGTTGTAGTCTTTCCGACCACTCAAAGCACTTTCACACTACTTCATCATTTACCCATTCACACACTGATGGAAGGGGCCACCATGCCACCTGCCCACCAGACTGTCACATTCACACACCGTAGGCACAGGGAGCAATTTTGGGGTTAAGTGTCTTGCTCAAGGACACGCGACCAGCGGTGCCGGGGATCGAACCGCCAATCTTCTTATTGAAGGACAACCCTGCTCTCCACTTAGCCACAGTGACCCCGAAGAAGATGACTCATTTAAGGAAGAATGCCCAGCTAGAAAAAGTCTATTTGGTTTCCTCCAGTCAAAGCTTCTGCCTGTATGGGAAAGTTTGCCTAAGAAGCAAATACAAGGATGGAGCTTCTGGTTAATTGGAGAACACTGTGAAAGTACTGCTCCCACCACAACATTACAGGCATCTAACTCCACAAAAAACTGGCACGACGGGTCAAGGTGGATTTGGATTGGGGAACAAGTGAAATGGTCACTGCACCTTGAAGGTCTTGGCTGCCTCAATGGTTCAAAGAAGTAAGATGAGCTGGAGGTATGAGTGTTGAGTGGGGCTGAACAGTGCCATTGCTGCTTTTAAATGGCAATAGAAATTCATGACATCATGAAGCTGCTTACTGTATTGGAGTCAGGTTATGGCAAAGACTATAAAAGCCAGAGGTACTGTGAAAACCATGAGTTTTCATTTCTTCAACTTGTCAGACTATTTTTAGTAGCAATGGCAGAACTTGTCACAAAGAACTCGGGACTCTCTGGACACTCAGCCTTAAATACACCAGAGCAATTGGAAGCAGCTAGGAGTAATAAGGTCGATGCAGGACAGCTGAGGCTGTGGTAATCCAGAAAGACCCGGGAGCTATTATGTGGTGCAAAGCGCCAAGTCATGACAATGGGACAAGTTGGTGACATGATTCACTGAAACAAATCTGATAAACTTGGACTCAATAAACTTGTACTATGTGACTCATCACTAAACTAAATGACTTGTTAAGATATATTGTTTTTGTACGATGTGCAGTGTGCTCTCACATTTTTCTGTGCCCTTGTTAACTGATCCATGGAGCAATCAGTGTGCAGCCATTGAGATGATGCTGCCATTAGGTCTGTGTCAAAGTGCTCTGAGTTTGAAGTTCAGTTCTTTCTTTTGATTGTCACAGCTCAATCTTCTGCACCAGAGCTTTTTAAAGACTCCACGAGGTCACAGGAAGGTTAAACTGGGTCATGGAAATATTCTGGAGAAGATGAATGGATAGGTAGATAGATGTTACAGCAGCTTAGAGTATTGAAGATAAAGACACCAAGTATTCATGGCAAAAAACTGTTTGATAAAAAGAAATATATATACGTATATACTAAAAATGCCCCCAGTGTGTAAACCCCCTTTTACTTATGTCACATACATAACTAACATACTGTAGGTAACTTAAGTTACATAACAAACTTACTAATGTTTACCCAAACAATGACCTTTTGCTAAACTTAATCAAGTAGTTTTGTTTCAATACACAATGTAGAGCATATCTTTGAACTGCGACTTTAATCCATGAGAAAATAACTTTCCCTTGAAACATAACTGAGAATGCAGTGTGGTTGTATGGGAACGTCATTTGTAGGAGCCAGGTTTGACTGACACAGAGCGGACAGCAGAGCTGCTGTTTGACAGGAAGGTTCTAAAGAGGATGTGAGGATGTTTTCCCTGATGCACTAAAGTTTGTGCATTATCCTCTTCTCCACCAGCATCTCCAACGGCACCATGGTGCCGGACTTCAAATATGACTTTGCAAACTGCCACCTGCAAAAGTCCAGTCCAATAAACTGGACTGGACTGACACATGCACTTTACAAAAAGGGTCAGAGCAGGTCTTTTGGAGTGCAGGGAGCACTCCTGAGGACCTTCTTCGACTCTGTGGTGGCATCAGACACTTTTTATGTGGCCTGCTGGGGCAGCAGCATCTCGACAGCAGACAGGAACAGACTAAACAAACTTATCAAGAAGGCCAGCAGAGTGCTGGGGTGTCCACTGGATACGGTGGAAGTGGTGGGAGTTATTTATAATACTTGTTTTGACACATTGTTTTTTTACTATGTCTCTTGTTTGCACTATCCACTATGCTGCTGCAATCCTGTAAATTTCCCCACTGCGGGACTAATAAAGGATTATCTTATTTTATGGTGGTTCCCAAAAGAGAGCCGGCCTTTCTGATACATTTTTTAAGTCTGTCTGTTTTTGGTTGCAGACTCCAGATGCCACTGCCCCAGCAGCCCATTGCAGCAATGAAAATGGTACTGCAACAATAGACTGGTAAAAGATCTGTAACATCTCATTGCACACAGTGGAGATCCACTCATCCAGAGAATCCACTCATCCATCAAAATCTCAATGTCATCTTCTTTTCAAGTATGTTCTTACGTGAGTTGTCTGTTGGCTCTTGACTATTTCTAAGTGTCACAGCACACGGGCTCTTGTGCACATATTTAGATATATTTCTGCTCGTGTCTGCAATTAGCTCTCTAGCCCTCTAGTGTCGGAAAGTTGATGATTCGGAGATAGTCCTATACAATTTAATGTATGTTTTGGATGAAAACTGGAGTGAGGTGTTTTTAGTATTTGGACTTACGCCTGCAGTCGAGCTGACTTATTGCTGTGATCAATCCATCAAGCTTGTTTTCTGATCTTTGGCAGGTTATTATGAGTCAGCCACAAAGCAAAAAAAGTCCCGTAGATGCCATGAAGACTCCCCTGCTGGGGAAATAGACTCATACTTTATAGTGCTAAATTAAAAATATCCTGAAGAACAAACTTGCTATCTCTCACAAATAAGTGCATGCTGACAAATCCACTCATCCCTATTAAAACGCAATGCCATCTTCTTTTCAGGTATTTTCAAGTGTCACAATAAATGAACCGCATACGGGCTCGCGCACATATTTGCAGCCACATTTAGATTTATTTCTGCTCGTCTGCATTAGCTCTCCTAACCCTCTAATGTAGGAAAGTTGATGATTCGGAGATAGTCTCCCCCCCTGCACCACTTACAGCTAAAAGCACCGCTAAAAAAAAATCAGTATACTCTGGAACTGTTTTTAACTTGCAACATCATCCACAACCTGCCTTGCTAGCTGGATGATCATCTGGTATCTTAACTGGATACAAATATTTGGACATCCCATACATACAATTTAAAGTGTTTTGGATGATACAAATTGGAGTGAGGTGGTTTTAATTTGAAACTGACTCATTGATGTGATAAATCCATCAAACTCATTTTCTAATCTTGGGCAGGTTATTATTAGTCAGCCACAAAGCAAAAAAAGTCCCACAGATGCCATGAAGTCTCCCATGTCGGTGTAATAGACTAATACAAAAAGACTTACCTTATAGTGCATAATTAAAAACATCCTAAAGAACAAACTTGCTAGCTCTAAATGTTGGGTTAAACAGTTTGCTACGGTTCGTCACTTTTTGCAGTGTGTGAACCTTGTTCTACTGAATAGTCAAGTACAGAAATCCACTTACCCATCAACTGGAGTTTTAATACGTAGTCAGCATCTTCAGGTACACCTCTTTCTCTTACACACACACCAGCACACTCACTCCCCGTCTCTCACTTTTTCTTTCTTTCTTCCCACCTCAGCTCAACCTCTCGCCCTCCCTCCCTCTCTACCGGGCCGTGTTTTTCTCTTTTCATTGCTAGCTCAGCTGTCCGGCAGGGTGACTTGCTGTTTTAGCTACAGGCTTCACTTTGCCTCGTCATCCATTTTCTAGTTTTCTTCCCTTTCATATTTATTAAGCCTCCCGACTGACCTCAAGCGTGCCTTTTAAAAGCAGAGCGGAGGCGGCGAGGTGAGAGATCGCTGTGTGTCGACTTTATGGCTAACCGCGGGGAGGCGGAGTGAAAAAGAACCGGCGGGGAGAAGCATTTGAATAGAGTCGGGGGGAACATTTCATCCCAACAGAGCATTGAAGAAAGCAATTCAACTCACAATTGTGCATTAAAACCAAGCATATAAATCAGTCTTCTGCTTGTTGAGCTGCTCTATGACACACCAGTGCAGGTTTCATTGTTTCGCCCATGCACCGATGCCTTTTTTTTCCACAGCCAGAAGCCGTAAACTGAACTGTAAAGTGGACACATGAACCAGGTGGTTTGTTTGCCAGCTACAAGTCATACAATACCAGATTTGACTATACTTATGGATGCATATCAATAACTGTTGCTACCCGTAATGTAATGCTGTCACAACCCGGCTCTTAGGTTGTGACAAAAATGGGAAACACACAGGTATGATCGATTATAAAGGTAATTTAAGTGCAGAAACAGGAAAATCACACAAACCAATGAGTACGTAAAGTGTGTATTATCAATACCTTGAGTTTTGGAGGTGTGAGTGTGCTGTATGGATGTTATGCTGTCTAATGTTTCCGTAGTTATACACCAGACAAACAACCAGTTCATGAACTGCATATTTTGAATTTGCTGTGTCGTACATATCATGCACTCGTTCTCCTGTTACATGTAGCAATAATGCTTTGAGCCTAGCATCTACGCCAATGTTCATTGCAGTGGTGTAATTCTCAAACATTTGCACCCATTTATTCCAGCGAGTTCCGACAGAGCCAGGGTCAGTTTTGGTGTTGAACGGTAGGAGAGCAGCGGCGTTTCCCGCCATGCTTGCTGTGTGTGCCGACTACCATTCACGTTTGTCTGTGTTAGCTTAGCTAGCTTGGCCTTGCCGCACTCATCCGCTTGTCCGTCGTTCTCCCCTCTTTTTTCTTTCTGGAAAAGCGGTGTCCGTGTCGACTCTTTGTGTGCCTTTCCTTTTACACCTCGTTGCCAATGTAATGTTTCTGTAGTCTAGTTATGCACCAGACGAACAACGACTTGATGAACAGCAACAGGCTTTTATGCCGAGGCTCGTACACACACAGTTAACCCCGTCTTGCTGACTGAATGTATTTTATGTACCCCCGCCAGGTGGCGTAGTTTTACTGTGAACATCACATGCTGGAAACATTTAGGAAGTAAATTAAGTAAAGTCCCATAGCCTGGGAGTGTTACATCAATATTTGTGAACCCGAGCTACTTTCTCTCAAAGCCGGAGACCAGAGAAGTCTCAACACGGGTGTGACAATAAATTGACTGAGGACTGAGGGACAACTGCTGGGCAAGGACATAACTTTGTTATGTTGGGACTGGACATCTTTCTGTTTCCAGAGAATTGAGTGTTTTGGGTCTTCTGTCAGTCTTTTCTTTGTTTCATGTTTTTTTCATTCAGATTTAGTGTTTCCAGCTTTTATTCTGAAGTTAACTCCTCATGTGTCTTTTCTTGTTTTACTTCCAGCCCTTTTGGTTTTTTTTCCCCGCCTTTGAGATTGTCTGTTACATGTTGCCATGTAGTCACCTGTGCTCCTGCTCACCTATTCCCACTCCCCCATCACTAAGTCCCTATTTATAGTTCGGTGCCAGTTTGAAATGACACTTTTGTGTTTGAGAATATATGTTGCCTCAAAAAATGTAGTATCATTCATTTAGGATTATCAGGATCATAGGAAGTGGTGATCACAAAATGAGTTGCAGTGTGTGAAAATGGTTTATTTTTATTTTGTTACATCATGGTGCGAATGTTACAATTCAGGCATATGTGGCCTGATTTCCTAAATCTGCTTTCGTCAGTAGGTTTTCCCATGTAAACTTAAAGGTCAAAATGTTTTTCAAGTCAAAATCTCATATCTTCCAATATGTTCTGACAGTTACATTTAAGGAGTGAAAACCTGCAGTGGCCATATAGAGACATTTTCTCTCCATTAGGGATTAGAGTCGACCCTGAATTAGAGTTTGATGGCAGTCGGCGACACAAGCAAAGAGACGCTTTGAAACCCTAAATGAGTTGATGAGTTAAAAGGATCTTCAAAGAAAACCGCGTGACACGCCACCAAGTGTATAAGCCTACATGTGATAACCCTGCCATGCTTCGGGCCCACTCCAACATACTACAGTCCCTTCTCCAGCGTTTCTGTTTAATGCTGCAATAACTTAGATAAAGCATGTTTCTAATTCATGCCAAGAAATATGAGCATGCCCTTGTATTTCACACATACGTGTGTCCTTAATCTGAATTGAAATGATTTTCACACACAAAAACACCCTCTCACACACACTCCATGGCCCTGTGGGCTGCTAGGAAATGCAGTATTAAATTAACACACACACTTACACAACACACACTCAGCTTTACTTATTGCTATATTCCTGTTTTTTGCATTTATAATAAAGTGCCTGAGGAAGTACATGTGCAGATTAATGGCCCTTCTTTGGGAACAGCTAATAGTATGCAGAATTTATGCATTCAGACTTTATTTTTAATAGGAAATGTATACACGTCTCATACTGGACAGGGGGGGGGGGGTAGGGGGGAGGGACTCGCTACCCCTTTTTTATGACAGTGAATTGGCTCGGTGTGTTACTGTGGGTTTGTGAGCAAATGGGTTCAGACCAGAGGTTCCCAATTGGTGGGCCAATTCATCACCAGTGTTTGGGTCTGCTTTGTCGTTAAAGCTTTATTTTGAAGGGTAGCACTTCTCCGGACACATTTTAAAGTTTACGATGTTTCTTAATATAGAATTGCAGCAGAGGTAAACCATAGAAACAAAAGTGAAACACTTCATCATTTCTCTTCATGTCTCCAGTCCCTCGCTGTCTCAGCCATCCTAAAGCTTTGTTTATACTCTCGTCAGGCAACTTTGGCGCAAGCCTCCGCAGATTTTTGTTGCAATATTCTCCGAAAGCCAGATGCTGTACAAACGGCGTACAAATAAAAATGTACTGTGAAGAAGGAAGAAGACAACAAGTGTCCAAACCAAGCTCCACAATGCTGAGGAGGAATTGTAATTAACTGTAAACTTGTACCTCAAATTAACGGACCACTTTATTGCCTTTCATACAAGCCCTGTAAAGACAGAGGTCAAGTAGTAATTGCATTATGAAGAAACAGAGTTTTTTTTTTTTAGACCTCCGGTTTTTAAAGCGTTTAAAGACTATTTTCCTATTAATTCTTAATACTGCTTTTATCAGTGAACAAAAAGCTCAGATCACGACATACAAAAATTCATGACTAAGCGCCGCGACCACTTGCAGAGCCTTCTCGTATAATATGCAGGCTGTGATTACACCGTTTTCTCGCGCTGTAAATCTTTAATCCTTAGTATCTCTAAACTTCACTACAGTCCGTCTGGATCATAGACTGTATAAAAGAAGTAGACGTACTCATCGTGACGTCACCCTATTGGTTTGTGGACTGCCGTTTTGAAAACTTAAGTACGACAATTTCGTCGTCGCCATCTTTGATTACGGACCAATGAACAGAGTTTACTGTATTTGGATTGAGGAGGAGTGATGTAGAGACACCGTATAAGGCTCTGGTAGAGACCTGTCAATCACAGTAAGCCCGTCCTGAAGCAAACCCTGCTTTATGGACTATTTGACTCTAAATGGACCAGAATTTACTAAATGAACATCATGCTGTATTGAAGAAGACTTGAAACTAGAGATTGAGACCATGTTTACAATGTTTACTGAGGTAATAAATCAAGAGAGAAGTAGAGTCATTTTCTCATAGACTTGTTTTTGCAACCGGAGGAGTCACCCCCTGCTGGTTAGTAGAGAGAATGCAAGTTTTAAGACAGGTTGGTGCCTGGTCTGGACAGAACTGGACATACAGTAATGTGCCCAAAGACTGTTAAAGCTACAGTTGGTGAAGGTCAGAGTTTACATACAGGTGCACACATTCTCCTGTTATCCAACACCATTTTTGCTTTCAAGCCCCTTTTTTCTGCGTACACAATGGTTCTTTAGGGACTCCTGATCTCTGAGCCTTTTATCCAGTGGCCCAGTTAGAAAATACTGTGATGCATGTTTGTCTGATT
The DNA here is from genome assembly GCA_032191485.1 of Leptoclinus maculatus. Classification (NCBI taxonomy): domain Eukaryota; kingdom Metazoa; phylum Chordata; class Actinopteri; order Perciformes; family Stichaeidae; genus Leptoclinus; species Leptoclinus maculatus. Next base: position 22,594,792 of record JAVDOI010000011.1, on the reverse strand, counting down.
TGACACTGAGAGCAGCGCTCGTAGTAACATGTAGAGAGTCAGCGGGGAACATGAAAGTAGAAAGTGGCGCAGGATGTGTGTATGCCGGCAGGTGCACTGAACACATTTACATGGTTCATTTATAATTTTACTTTTTTATCTAATCTTTACGCACCCACACACACACGCACACACACACACACACACACACACGCACACACACACGCACACACACACACACACCTACACACACACACACACACACACACACACACACACACACACACACATGCACACACACACACACACACACACACACACACACACACACACACACACACACACACACACACACACACATGCACACACACACACACACACGCACACACACACACACACACACACACACACACACCTACACACACACACACACACACACACACACACACACACACACACACATGCACACACACACACACACACACACACACACACACACACACACACACACACACACACACACACACACACACACACACACACACACACACACACACAAGTGAACCAACACTCATTTTTTGCGCGCCATAGAGAGCCACACAAATATATGACATGCACTCACACACCGCTCACATGTAGCAAATGATTAGCGATTACACCATTACATGCCCACAGATGTGATGGGAAATTAATTCATTTGCGCAGGCATTAGCAATTTAACATGTGCGGATGAACACACACTATTTCACGGATACACATGAAAGCTTCCACCGAAACACGCACACACGTCCAGAGAGATATTTTACTTACAATAGGGAGCCGGGGCTCCTATTAAACCTCCAAACTTGCACAGATAAGAAGCCGCTTCATTAAATGTCTTTCTATTCAAGCCGCTTTTGATTCACCTTAGGAGGCATTTCAAAATGTCTTTTCCACTCGCGGCGAGACTTTGACTCCTGATCTGTTCCCTTTATTTCATTTTTTTAATATATATATATATATATAATTGATTGTCCGGCACTTTCCTCATTTCCTCAGCCGCTTGTCCGAGCAAAGCTTTTTGTAAAAATGTCTAAAGAGAAGATAAGCAGAGATGTGCCATTAAGAGCTCAAATATGAAAATGGAATATGGTAATTATAAATTAAAGAAATGCTATATTACTCTGTGTGTGTGTGTGTGTGTGTAAGTGAATCTAATTATCACGCTTCCCTGACCCAACTGTCTCTCATACTTGCTATATACTGTATATCCATTTCTGTGACATTGACTATCCCACCAACTTCTTCAGTGCCATCTAAGAGTCCTGGCACTTGTTTTTTTGACTCGCTCTGCTGAAGACAATCCTGTCTTTTTACATGTGAGGACGACATGTTAAAACCCACCATGATTATCAACGCCTTCTCTGCCTCATGAGTGCAAACCCATCAGGTCTATAAATGTTTGATGTCGTTTGGCATATTGTTTCTGTCTCTGTCTTTCCCCCACGTTCCCTTTTGTTAACGAAGAGGAGAAGCCTCTTCCAGTAAACGTAGAGAAGAATGAGTTGCAGGGTTCATACTCCTGCGCTAGGTAGACGTTGTCAAAGTTGCAATTTGTAGTTTGTTTGCTGCATAGCTCTAAACAATACATTTTTAGCATTTATCTCCTCACTGCAAGAAAGTCCTGGTTGTGAGTCCACTGCCTGTGTGGAGTTTGTATGTTCTACCAACACATTCTGACTCCCAACTCTTCTGGTATGGCAACTCGGTCAATGGCCCTATAGGTTTCAAACTATGACGCTCTAGGTGTTGGATGCATGGTGTCTTTTCAAAATAAAACGTCTGTGTTCACAGGATACGGTTTCTTCTCTTTACATGCATACGGTATCTTTTCAAAATAAGTTTATTTTGTTTTTAGGTTTATTTGCGCAACAAAACTAGGTTGGTTAGGTTTAGGTAACAAAAGTACTTGTTTAGGAGAAGATCACGATTTGGGTTTGAATACACAAGTTTGTTATCGAAGTACCGAAGTTATGTAGCAAAACTAGGATAAAATAACTTGCTTACGCAGGTCTTTCACTCAGGTGACCGCTATTCGTGTCCCATGTGCAAGTCCTGTGTTTGTCTCACTCATCCCACAAACATTAGATTTCGGTAACAAAACCACAACAAAACACACAGTGTCGAACACCAGTGGTTGAAAGTCCTGTGTTTTTTGGAACCATCTTCCCTCCGACACACCATATCTTTTTCGATATTTAATACTACTTCACTAGCTCTGACTGTTGCATAGTCACATAGATGCCTTTCATTTGTAGGTCCACCTTCAAAAAGGATCCTTATTGACTTTCCATTGGCATTTATTTTCGTCCATTGGAAGAAAACATAAAAAAGCAAGACAATTTGTGTCACGAAACTAATATACTTCACTTCATTACTATTTTACGACCGGCCATGATACTGTTCTGTTATACCACGTTGGTTGCTCTGAGCTTTTAAAAATGATGCACATGGGTTTACTTTGGAGTTAGCCCGGTGCATCTCATACAGACACTAAAGGGTGCTTCTAGCATCGGTATCAGACGCCGACGTGCACTGACCAAGCAGCAGTAATTGACAAGTTCAGAGAGAGAACGGGTTGGTTCTACCTGTATCTGCGTGGCTTTCCTCCCATTTGAATCGGTGACTCACTGATATCCGCTACCTGGGGAAACATTAGTAAATGAATCATGCAACCTAGCTGGATCTCATCAAAAACCTTTTTCAGTTTGTTCTGCGTCAACTTCTGTTACTCTCTGCCTGCAGTGAAGAACCCACATGGGCTCTCCAGGACTTTGATCACAAGTGAAGAAGAAGGAAGGGGGAAGAAGAAGCACTGTGTGGGCCACTGATGACTGACTGAAGGAAGCACAGAGGAGAGCTGAGAGACTTGGAAACTTTAGGTGCACTTCAATCCAGAGAGAGTTATGAAGCCATTAACACGTGGGGGTTCAAGGAGAGTTTCCTTGTTAAGTTACAGGAATCGACCTGTAATTTCACAATCATTAAATTACTCCTTTGACTTGTTCTTTACGTCTTTTTGGCTTGTGCGCTGTCTTTAAGGTCAAGGGGACTCCCCGGTGTAAAACAAAGGTACACATCTTCTACCAAATGCCCCTGTCACGAAGAATAAAAAGGCAGGAAGGTAGATAATGTCGAACCCTAATTGTGTCTCGTTGGGATATGTGGGAGGATTGAGAGAGAGAGAGAGAGAGAGAGAGAGAGAGAGAGAGAGAGAGAGAGAGAGAGAGGCGGTGAAAAAGAGAGCAACAGAGAGAGAAGGGAATGTTGACAGGTGACAGTTTTTCAGAGGTATTAAGTTAATCATGCTTTCTGAACAGTAAGTCTAACCTTTTTTTAACCTTTTCTAACTGTATTTCAAAAAAAGTAATCTCCCTCCAGTAAATGACTCTGCTACACAAACACATTTCACCATGTTTGTAGGAACGTTTTACGGTTATTCAACTTTTATTCTTTATATTTCGCACGAACATTAACCTTTTTTTGAAGCTCAACTTCAGCCCTAAAAATGTTCTCTATGGTTTTACCGCAGTTGTCTGCAAAATACAACGCCTGCATTACCGCGGAAGCTACATTTGACTCACCATCTGTGTCACAGCACCAGTTAATCACACTCCACACATGACAGTTGTTAGAGGTAAGGAACAACTATCATTTTGTTCTTCTTGTATTTCTCTTGGTAGATGCGGATTAGAAATTGAACTTCCTAAACCTGTTGCAAGTTCCAAAAAGTTGCAAGTTTAAAAAAACACAGAACTTTCTTCTTTTTGCTTTTATTGCAAACTTGTTACGTTTCCAAAAGGAGAACATTGCATCCCAAAATATGAGTGCATAGGAATGTTATGGAAGAGGACACTTTTTACAGTGTTTTGGCTGACTCTGACAGTAAGCTGTATTTATTCAAGCCGAAGTGAAGTGAAGAAGTGCAGCAGGGAGCAAATGACAGATTTAGCCTTATTTGCTGAAATTGCGCTCCGATGACAACAACAATTTATTAATTCTGCTGCAATGAATGTAAGCGTGGACAGTTTTTTGTTAGATGTTCATATAGAAAAAATAAAAACATGTTTTTTATGTATTTGCAGAAGAAATAATTGTATGTTTGTGTACATATTTCTAATTTTACAGGGCCTAGACACACATGATTATACGTCATATATTTAATCTATGTCCATAATGTTGATGCCCAACCACAATCGTTGGGAGTCTTCTCTTCAAGAGAGCAAAGGCTCGCTTGATGACTTGCTTCTTGTAGCTGACCTGGTCTGGAGACGGATTTCCATGATCCCTGTACGGTGTAAGCAGCCAGCGTTGCACTGCAGCATCTCATAAGATGTAGAATTCACTTTTCCTTGTTAGAGCCAAGCCTCTGTTGCGCAGACCGGACCTGTGGAATGTATTGGCATCGTGCATGTGTCCAAACTGGCATCAATGATGAAGCATTAAGATTTATCTGCATTTGTTCCCTGTAGGATGCCACTGTGGCACCGCTTCCCTCATCTGCATCGGGGGCTTGGAGATGGGGCTATATGACTTCCATCAATGCATTCTACAGCTCCTGGAACTCTGGGGTCTCCCATAATAATATGTTGTCATTGCAGAGGCTCTGACCATGTGATTGTACACCGGAGGAGGCGATCTAAAACTTTGCGTCTTATTGCTGACAAATGGTGACTCTGTCACATCAAAAGGTGACCGAGCTGTACGACGGCATCCCTGGAGCCCAGATACCTGCATAGAATAGCAATTAACCTTCCTGCTGTGACAGATTTTTGTCCATTTTCAGCTTCCTTTAGCTTCTTTTTTTAATCTGCTCGAACACACATTAACAGGTGCCGCTGGAACAAGTGGTCTGAAAATGATGACACCATAGTCTGCCAGTAATTTGTGACCCTTTTGTGATCCACTCTTCAGTCTGCAGAACAATGTATTATTACAAGGTATTACTCAAAAGACTTTGACTTAAGAAGAGAGCATACTTCCGAAGATATTCCTAAATCATCCAATATTGCGATTACAGTCTCAGCCTCAATAGCAAAAAGCACATTTTATTAAAGTGACCATCTTTAAAGGGGACATATCATGCTCATATTCAGGTTCATACTTTTGGGTTTCTACTAGAACATGTTTCTACGCTTTAAAGGAACTGTATTTAACATCCTGATTTATAATATCGCAGCAAACAATTATTACCAATTGTACCTGAGCAGAGAATGAAGTCGCTCTCCTTCTGTGTGTTCTTATCCTTGTTTTCTGTTGAGATATTTTGCCCTGTGAGTGCAGAGGATATCGGGAGAGCGCTAATAAGAGGGAAGCCATCTTGTTTTACTGCAACATTGACCTGCGCTGTTTTGCGTATGCTATGGACTGTTTTTGAAGGAAAATATCTTGTGAGACGTGACTATTGGCACGGAACATCAACGTTAAAAAGCTATAGATGCAATAAAAATCGAAGAATTTTGCCAACTAATGTGTGTGTTTGTGGGTTTGCAAACAGTGTCTAGAGCATAATCTCCGGAGGAACCTGATGTCATTGGTGTAGTGTGTTGCAACCAGTCTACTCCAGAACAGGTGCACAGGTTAGTTTGTATTCAAATACATGAATGGATATGGAGAGCAGATAAGCGGATTGGGTTGCTGCAGTGCTTTGACACGTCTCCATATTTTGAACTAAATCGGTGTTTGCTTTAGAGGAGGAACTTTTTCCAGCCTACAGGGTTGTTTGGTACTAAAAAAGATAGATTTTAGGGAAAAGTATCTCATAAACTCCAGACCTTCAAATGGCAGACGTATGGTACGAACATACAGACACTCACACAAACCTCCCAGATGAGTATATACTTTGAAGTACTACATGTTTCTCCCACTTGTTCACCCTCCGTTGCTAAGCAGGGATCTCTGCAGCTCCCATAACAACTCTTCTGAAAGGCTTTCACTCTTCCTCCAATACCTTTTCTCTGCCAAACATCCCTCCACCCGACCTCAAATCCACTGCTCTATAATCCAAACCTGTTTTTTTCTCCACCTGGCCGTCCTCTGGTCGTTGTCTCCATCCTTTTTCTTCTCCCTTGCATTTGTTTTTTCTTTGAGTCACCACTTCCACCACTGCTTATATTTCCTCTCTCTCTCTCCTATTTTGTAATCCCTTTGTATTTTGTCTCATTCCCTCTCTTTCTTCATCCACATTTCCCCACGCTTTGCCTGTCTCTTTATCTCCCTGTGTTCCTCCCTCTCTCAAGTATAACCATCTCCCTAATGTTCTCTCCAAGTCTCTCCGTCTAATCCTCGTTTTCTTCTGAAGCACTTCTGTGTTTTCATCTGTTGTCTTTCTTACCAGACTAATTTCCACAAGCTTTGTCTTAACATAAGGCGGTAGGTTTGGCACTTTTTTAAGACATCCAGCACATTGATCACAGGCCCTCTAAAACTCTCGATGTTGGTGTTACAGCTTTTTGACACATCGGCAGTGGAATCTCTTGTTAGCATTCATTAGCCGTGTTCGAACAAGACATTGGGGACCACAACCAATTCTCATTAAGAACCAAATTGGCTTGCTAGTAATTTCATCATGCCATTTCCACTTCCAGTCGTCCTGGTGCAGGTTTACCCTTGCCACGCCAACACATTTACCACGCTCTGGTGTGCATACAGATTGGACTGCCATGGTTGGCTGTATTTGATGAGGCACTAATAAAGTAATATGTCACTCAATATTAACTTTTGATTATTACAGTGAGACAATATAAGTTTTGAGAGATGAAATAACCAACACGTTCTCATTCCCTACTCGTCAAATACCAGCCCTACGCTTCAAACTATGGCTCTCTGTGTTCCACTGTAGTGTCAGTGTTGGCCGCATCAAAAGTAGGGTAACGCCGCACACAACCAGAGGGGTGAAAGTCCTGTGTCTGTTTGACGCTACCATCCACGACCTCCTCGTTACGTGGACTTTCTCGCTGTATAAACGGCGGCAGTTGCTCTGACCTTCTAATAACGATGCGGATGGGTTTACATTGGAGTTAGTCGAAAGACTGGTGTGTCTCATACAGATGCTAAAGGCTTCTTCAGTGTGTCGGAATCAGACACAAAGGGGCACTGATGAAGAGTGGGTAGTTGACAAGCTGAGAGTGAGAACACACCCTCGTTCAATTTAATATATTCAGGGGTTTTGCTGCAACAGAAATACTCGGTGTAATATGAATATTGTAAGCAGACTTCGGATGATGCTTACATGAGTCACTTTGCTGACGCTTCCCTTCTATTGTTCGATGTGTCCTCACACAACAGTTCGTATGATATCCGACAAAAAGTTCCTCCTAATTTTCCGCCTTTTCCTACGAGTCGGCAACACCTGTCAATTTCTGCTACATGCATAATTGTTTTTTGAATAAACTTCTGTCTTCACAGGAAACTCAGTTTAGGCGACGAAACCACTTAGTTTGGGAATGCATCGTTGTTGGGAAGTGCCGTTACTGAAGCAAGCAAGTTACGTGATGAAAACATGAACAATAACTTGTCGTTTTACGTGGGGAATGAACAGCGGTCTCCTGGTTGAAAGATTGTCGGACCAATCCACTTCCCCTCCCGCCAGCCCGGTGTGTGATTTGGCGATCTTTATACGTCCTCGGTCATAATTACGTCGCTAACATACGAAGAAATGTTGTGGTATCTACGAATTACCACGCATTGTATTTCGTAGGTATTGCAACGAATGCTGGATGAGACCAGCCTGTCTTGTCACACAACGTTTGACCTTTTCCCCTAATTGTCATTCCTCAGAGAGGCAGTAGAATGGCTGTACTGCTGACTCTAAAGTTCTACTGTACGGTTCGGTACCACTTTTCTTTCAATTCGATTCAGTTCAACTCATTTCAGGGCTGCTGTTCTCTCTGCTATGTGTTCCTAGACATGATATGCTACATACTGTAAAGTATCCCTGCTGTGACAGGAAAATACTTCACATGGAAAGAAATAATGGTTTGGATACGCACTGTTCATACTGAATTAAAATTGTTCAGGTTGTGTTCTTGTGAACTTTTGATAGACTTGCTCCTAGATCTCCCTGCTCTCATTAATAAATGAGTTACTGTAATACAATTTCCCTCTTCTCATTGACTCAGCAATAGTAGCTTGTGTTTAATGCAGCAGAAACACATTAATAGAAACCATGGCTCTTCGCAACGTACTGTACCACGTTGACCTGTTTAATATGGAAGTAAGCTGCGCATGTTTAATCGTGTTTCACCTAATTGGAGCATAGTTTTACCAAAACGGTATATAATTAGGCTCATACCCAAGCCAGATTCAGTTTGTAACAAGGCTGAGAATGGGAGGTCTCTAAATGTACTAACAGAGAGCTCAACAGAGAGGAAAGAAGAACGAGAGAGGATACACAGAGAGAAAAGGAAAGAAAGGAAAGATAACGAGTCAGGGAAATACTGGATATCGGAGGCGCAGGAGATCTCTCTCTGTGACTAATTCTCTCCTGATCTCTCTTTCTCCCCCTCGTTTAGAAAAGACCTGTTCGCTCCCCCTCTCTCGCTGACACACACCCACACTGCTACCACACACACACACACACACACACATGCACGTACACGCTCGCAAAATACCGCATACACCCACACTCACAAATCCTCTCTTTCCCTCTTACACACTCTGTCAAACACACACACAAACACACACGCGTACTCACACAAGCAAAAATAAAAAGGCGGAATCGCCCGGAGTGTTTGCAACCCACACTGTTTCCTATGTGTGGAAAAAACCTACACACACACACACAGTGATCTGAGACAGAGGAAAAATTATATTTTGTCTTTTGATCCAAAGCCGTTTGATTTTCTCCGCCTCGCTTGCACAGCCACTTAGCAGCTGTACGCTTGTGTAACCGATCTGTGCCGTTTTTGTACTTACAGCGTTGGATTTCTTTCAGCACGAATTACGTTCTTAGAAGCCTTTTTGTTGTGTACATTTCTTAACGTTGTGGAGCCCAAATGCTCCCAACCATCAGGGCATCCGACCCCTACTTGAGATTATGACCCGGGGACCCATACAGACAGATTCTTGACAACTTTCCACACTGTACAGAGAGAGATTAACGAGAGTAAAGGCTGCGATGACGTGCAGTGAGTAGCATGGCTCTAGGCCAGACTCTGTTTAAGGTCTTATTCATTTTAAGCTGTTTATTTGCACCTTTGATACCCTGCAGCTGAGCTACCCTGCCCCCAGAAATAAAGCTGTTTAAGGAGCATTTCCTCCTTGACCGAGCAATAGTGGGTAACTTGTACTGCGGACGGAGTTAAGTCGTGATCCCAACGGCAATCCATGTCTCTTTAATAAATGATTAGCAATCTAAATACCCATAAAACTATTCGAATCAGAGTTTGTGCAGACCATGAAAACCAAATGTAAAAGCAATAAGATGCTTCCCTGCTACTTTAAAGACCCTAAAAACCCTAAAACGTATTTCTGCATAACATTAAACATTCATGAGTAATTAAACAATGTCAAAATTCAAGTTTGTTGAAGTTGCTCTTTAAAACAGTAGTTACAGGTCATGTTTGAGGAAAGTTTGGGAGGAAATGTCTTTTTAGAACCTAACATTTTGAGTCAACTCATCAAAACAACGCCAAATGTTCACCTTATCTCAAGCAAGGGTCGAGTCCCTGAAAGTTAATTTGCAGTTTAAGACTTCCAACAGCCATTGTTTTTTTATGATGTCAAACCAATGGCTTGGAAGGAGGAAAATGAACATGGAAAATGGTCGGCATGTGACATAAAGTCAACTTTTTGTTTATGTAAATACATTTTTCCACTTTTTTTTGACTATTCTGCACACTACACGTGCTGTGTCCGCTCAATGCTTTTGAAGCAATCGCATAGAGGGATTAAATGCACACAACAAATGGAGCATCGGTACACAGTGTGTTTGTTTTTTACAATTGAGAGTGAGAGAACTACATATAGCCTAAGATTAGACAGATATTTTGATTGTGAGGTATAGTCTGCCAGAGAATATTTGTGATGGATTTTAGTTCAACAATTATTACTATCACTATTACTCATTTTAAAGTTTTCATGGATAATTTAAAATGCAGGGGGGGACCCCCCAAATTGCCAACGGGTATTTTGCACACTGGCCTCAAAGCCTGTCTGAAGCTCCACCTTTTATCTGTAGGCCTACATCCTCTCTTTCCATACTCACTGGCTCTCCTTCCTTCCCACTCTCATTTCACTCTGTCTCGACCTCCTCTTCTAAGCAAAGCTGTTTATGTAACACCAGAATTTTGATGCGACAAGCAGACGCTTTTACCCAATTTACATGAAATGATCAAACGTGCTCTGTTTTGGTGTGAGTGTGTGTAACACTATCACACATCTAGCACCGGGCAGCAGCAGACACAAAAAGCAGGTTGTTTAGTCAATAATGGAAAGACAAGCAGGTAGTCTTGTAGAGTAAAGAGTATGAATAGAACAGATTCAAGTTTAGACCGCTAAAGCAACATAATTAGGGAGAGAGCACGACGTTAAGGAGGGGCAGGTGATTGGGTCAGCTGATGAGCTGGGGCAGGAAGCTCAATAGTGACGGCTGCTGAGCAGGTTAGGAATGACAGAAGAGATTAGTGTGAAGCTGAAGCTATGGCATTTCCCCTCTAGTATCCATCCTCTGTCCTCAGGCACTATTTTTCTGGATTGTACTGGTTATACCAGCTAGTTAATGTGTGCGTGTGTGTGTGTGTGTGTGTGTGTGCACGCACTTCTTTGCATGTTTATATGCCCGTTTATACTGTCCGTGTTTGAGGCATTATTTTATCTACAGGGTCCTAATTGTAGATTAACAGACTTAGCTCAGTACAGAAGTACAAACAAAGCCTGCGGCAACAGATTTTTTACAACCTTGAACATTGAACTGAAGCATTAAGAAAAGGAGGTAGAGAACAGCCAGAGTACGCTTCTGTGACTCAAAATAAATTGAATTACTCATGGGAAGTACACAAAAGAAACAATAAAATAAACAAAAGTAAAAATTGGGCAACAATATTTGTTACTGTAATCCACATAAATTCACTCTGTGCATCTGTACAGTTCTCACAAGAAACGTGTTACAACTTTATATGAAAGGTTTTTATTTCACAATGGGTAATTGTCACATTTGAAATGTTAGACTAAACTAAAACTAAAATGATATGTGTTGCTACTGCTATATATTTTTTAATTGTTTCTCTATGTACACCATGTTTATATAAAATGTGTTTACATCATATCATTCATATCATGGTGACAATCTCAAAATTGGATAATGCATTACATATTTGGCAGCACATCATAAGGGATATACTGTATGTAAACATTATACACACCAGACTTTTCACTGCTAGACGTAATCCCATTTAAATCCCTCTTTAGTTTGTAAAAGACTTTATTCCAGTGCCCCATGCCTGCAGTCAGGATTCATGCACATGTCATTGTTCATTCTTAATTTGATCCGTAGCAAAGATTTGTTTTTCAGGAGCAGATTATTTTTAGTCACTATAACATTTTCCTCTGTACAGACCAGTGAAGACAGTGAGAGAGAGAGAGAGAGAGTTATGTTTGGTATGTAAAACAGGACTGTGATGATGATATGTGAATGGGTTTTAGTCACAGTTTGTACCTCAGTATTTATCACTTTGTGAATAGAAATTCTACCCTTATAGGCACAGAGCTAGTGATGGATTTTGGGGTCCGGGAGACTGGGTATTCATCGCTCATCATTAGCCGCCGAAAGCACAGACACACAGTACTCATGAGAAATCCACAATGGGGAACATTTATGGTCCTGCGGAGGCCAATTTGTCCAGGAAGGATGGCTGGATATGTGCTCCAAATGTAATGTCATTTTTATCCGGCAGTTGGTGTCGCAGTTCAAGTTGTCAATGAACAAGTGACACAATTCATCAGCAAGACGCACACGTTCCTGAAGTTTCATCAGAATGAACTCAAATGAAATGAAAATGTGAGGAACGAGGGAAAGTGAGAAACGAGAAGAGCGTAACTTAACTTGGGCTGGTGCTCATTGGTGTAATGTGTGTGTTTACCATTAAATCACTACTGCATGCTGCCACTTTCTAGGCATGTTATTGGCTAAGTCACTGACCAAACAAGCCGCGACAGGAAGCAGAACGCCGACACTGTCTGTTGTGTAATATGTCTGGCCGGGCAGCTGCTGGATTTTTTGCTCCAGTCCCCAAAGTCTTCTATCAGTAAATCATCTGCCATCACAGTACAGTGGTGATGTGGAGTCAGCAGACGGGGCCAGTCAAAGGGGGTAGTAGGCCGGCGAGTCCAGGCTGTTTTCATGGACCTTAGACTGCATAGAATGGGATACTCTGGTAGTTCTGGCAGGTGTGGAAGTCATTTTGTTGTTGCATATTCCATATGCCATCCAATCAGGTGTATCTACAATCTGTTTGTCTCAATAGGCACTCTAATCCAAACCAGCCAATGCAAGGCTCAGCAAGGGAACCCCCATCCTCTTCAGGGAGAGGAACTGGACTGTTCCCTTACTGTCTATAACGTCATTATCTCTATATTATAAAACATTGTTAATACATCAATGTGTCCTAGCCAGTATTTGTTAACTGCTTCCTTTAATCCAATGAGAGGAACACTAGAGTAGTGATGATGTTTCCATTACAACCTTTATTCCGGACTGTATTCTGAATGGTGCCCCTCAGGCTTGGCAATTCAGATCCTTTATATACCCTAAACCAGAGCTTTCTTTTTACCATGTTTTCTTATCAGATTGTAATATTCTGCTGTTTTTGAAAGTCAGGGGTTATGTAACTGAAATTCTTATGAGTATATATTATTAATATATTAATATTGTGGCCATTAATGTTGTGGCTGCCCAAATCTCAACACGTGACTAGTTGATCAAAAGGACTGTGTGTGTGATTAGAAAGCATTCATTTATACACATTTGCCGCTCATTCAGTCTGCGGGCTAAAAGGAAAAGTAGTCGCCTGTGCCATGCGTGAGAGTATTATTTCATAAACACGTTCATCTAGGTTGCAGTGTAAAAAGCACAGCTCAGCTGGAGTTCACCAGAAGTTCACTCACATCCAACACTTCAGTCTTCGGTCCTCGTTGCCCACATTTCTCCACCCACCATCGCACCCAAATTTGGCCCTTTTCATGAAAAACTGCAGCGAGAAAGGCAATTAGATGTTTCGAAGTTTCTGTTCTGGCACACTGATATGCGAGAGTAAACATGTGTGTGAATAGAGAGAGACACACAAGGTCTGTATGAGAGTGAGGGAGGAGGACCTGTAATGTAACAGGGAGCAGAATGTGTGGACCTATTTGGTCTTTTGAAAAAGGATTTTTGAAATCAAAGATCTCCTCTTCCTACTCTCTGTACTTCCCTTCTAGGTGATAACAAGTAGTGATTGATTTATTGAACTAGCCATCTCCTTCCATCTCCCACTTTACTCCTCCCTTAATCTACCATTTACCCTCAGTCGATCTCTCTCTCCTACCTGCCTCTGCCCTCTCCTCCTCCTTCCACCTCCTCCATCACCCTCTTCCCAGAGTCCCTCTGCGCCCTCCCTCTCTCCCCAAATCCCCCTCCATCCATCCATCCCTCCCTGCCTCTCATCTCAATCTTTATCCCTCTCAAAGGGAAATATCATGGAGAATTTGGCAGGCACTCAAAGATAGAGAGTGGGCTGAGAGAGAAAGAGAGAGAGGGCAGAAGAGAGGGAGAGCATTAGAGGAAAAGAAAGAGAGAGAGGTAAAGAGGAGAGGAGAGCCAGAACCAAAAAAAAGCTCTCTCTAATTTCCGGATGGCTGTTTGTGTTTGCTGTGAATAATGTATGGTCTCCTCTCTTGTTCATGTTCTTGTGCATCGACATGTTTATTTAATGCCGACGCCCATCAAATATGTAAAAAAGAGACCCAAAAAGACATTGTTTCCAAATGACTGTGACAAGATGTAAATGATCGCTGCTGTGAATACAGAACTCCCCTCCTGTCGAAAAACAACATAATATCAGTGTCACACTTCGCTGATGCCTGCAGGAGCCCTCTGCAAGAGCCCTCGGCGCGGAGGTCAGAGGTCAGGGTCAGACACACAACAGCAGAGCTGGAACATGTTGGGGTTGTTTGACTTGCTGAAGGAAACAGCAGCAGGGGGAGTCCTGTCAACATTGGAAGTTGATCTCAACTCCTTTGATTTAGAGTCTTTAAGCAGCATATTAGTCCGAGGCGAGACCTGATGGAAGCGTATATGAAAGAGGCAAGAGCGTCGGCTTTGAACCAGTTCCATGAAGATGGTTTTATCAGTCTCAAAAACCTCAAAAACCCATCTAGAATCAAACACACTAATAATATAGATTGATGTTTGGAAGAAAAAGAAAGGACAATTAAACTGACTGATCTTGGGTTAAAGCCAAATCAGATACAGTAGGTGTACAGCTTGCCTCATGATGAAAAAAGTGTGTTGAGTGTTTTTTAACTGATCATGAATGAAACTGCAAGATTTACTGTACTTGCAAACATAACTAATACAAACCCCTTATCACAAGGGAATGTTGAAGTAGTTGTTGTGTGGTGTCAGTCCTTTTATTAATAAAAGACTTGTCAATCATTTGATAACAGGTTCCAGCATTGTTTTTTTAACTCCTCTCACCTCATTCCTTCCTTCACTGTATGGAAATATGAAAAGCAAATCAGTTTGAAAAAAAAGCTGATGTTGCATCACTTGCGTTGTGTTTCATAGCAATTGAGGATTGTCAATTTAGTGTCACAGTAGCCATGTTTCCATACACATATTTTGATGTGCATTTTGAAATATCGCATAAGAAAATTTTGTGTTGAAACGGCCAAATTTGAAAAAACTTTACGTTTTTTTGCACTCGCCTGAGGTGGTTTTTCCGCTGTCGGCGTCTTCTCAATATTCCTAAAATGTGCTTGTGTTCCTCGCCAGACATCATGAAACATGGCCAACAGTAGCTGAGGTTGAAAAACAACTAAAAAGATTTACAGATTTGAAACTGTGAAAGGTTTGATGAGGTAAAATACAAGACTGTATTGAGTTTAACTGCTTAAAAACTTTTCCCCTCCTACATGTCAAACCATAAAGAAAATATATGAATATTCTTAAGGTATAAATGCTTATGATGCTTAAAAGTAGTAATTATTTTGAGTTGAACATGCATTCACATGAACAATCGAACTTGTGCATAAAGTGTAATTTTTTCAGCCTTTATGTCACATCACAATTCAAAGTACAGCTTTTTCACCAAAGTAAGCATACATTGGAATTCCCATTTTGTGCTCACATGAACACATCAGGAGATTTGAGTGAATGAAACTCTGCGGTTACCTGCACAGTGGCTATACTGCAGTAACAGAATGGGACTGTAATGTTGTATTCACTGAGTCATCCCACATCAAAAGTAACCGGATAAAGGGATACAGCCAAAACATCAAACACCTGCTACTGTCATATTTACAATACTGAATATCATTCAGGATGGATTGTTTTGGTATACATCAGTGGTCTCCAAACCGGGTCACAAGGCGGCTTGATGATCGTTTTTTTTATGCTCTATAGTTTGACCTCTTTGGGCCCCTAAAAGTTATCAAAAATTAAACAGTCTGACAAGGGAAATTAATCTTCTATTGAAGCTAATTCTTAAAGCACTTCCTTGAGGTGCAACCCCGAAAAAATGATCCTATCAATTTAGCATTTCTATAACATAGTCGGAATCACAATTGGAAGTTTTGAAAAAAGTCTGAGGTATCGTGTTTTTTGTTCCATGCATTCTTTTTCTTTGTCGAAACCTGGAGCCATGGGGCGGCCAGATAGCCGAGTGAAATTAAATTCTCACAGTTTCACCATGACTCTGAATTTTGTTCAGTATTAGGCGGACTGGTACTGAATCTTTAATTGGTTACCCCGAAGGGCTGCCGTTATTTTGAAAGACAATGATGGTGCACTTCTACACAGCCATCATTGAGTCCATCCTCTGCTCCTCCATCACGGTCTGGTACGCTGCAGCCACTGCCAAGGATAAGGGCAGACTGCAGCGCATCATTCGCTCTGCTGAGAGAGTGATTGGCTGCAATCTGCCATCCCTCCAGGACCCTGAAGCACGCAAGAAAGATTGTAGCCAACCCCTCTCACCCTGGACATAAACTGTTCGTGCCCCCTCACTCTGGCCGGAGGCTGCGGTCCATCAGGACCAAGACCTCACGCCACATGAACAGTTTTTTCCCATCTTCAGTTGGGCTCATCAACCCCCACTGACTCTGTCATCCCCTGCACATCCCCTCTAGGTTGCTTACTTAAATACACGCGACACTTTTACATTACACTTACATCTCACTTGTTTATAGTCCTGTTATCTGTTCGTTTGTGCACGTTATTTTATATTTCACTTTATTTTATATTTTACTGTAAATTTGTATGTTTCTACTTTTTACACTCTGTTGATTGTTATTGATTGTTTAATGTTATGCATCACCTGTTATTTCAAATTCCTTGTACGTGCAACATACCTTGGCAATAAATGGTTCCGATTCTGATTTAATCAGCAGCGCACTGCTCCCAATAAGCTAGGGATGGGTTAAATGCAGAAGTTACATTTCATGTATCTACCAAATGTATATGACAACTATAATAAAATGTCATTAAATAATGTCATTTAAAGCTCCCTCCAGAGCCACAGAGGACTATTTTCACAAGTTCTGAAGTCGAGTAGCGTTCCACACCAGAACGAGTGTAAACATATATCAATGTGTAAAAATATTGGTGTGCCATGTATGCTTTAAAATAGAGGTATTACATAAGATTTAGATGTTTATCAAAACTTGTTTGCATCAAGTTTCCTGGACAAACATGCGAAGAGAAATATGATGTATAGCAACTGTAGAAAAACTGTCCACAGTTTCCTCAATATGCTGTATGCCATCAGTAAGACAATTGATCATTGAGGTCATCATTAGTCTTTTATTGCTTCCTATAATGATGATTTCACTGTGTTGTTATTGCCATGGCTCTTGTTGTTGATAATGTTATTGTGGTTGCCTTTTGGTTGTTCTTTCTCTTTGTTGTCCTTGTTGTTTGTGGATACGGCTTGGTTTGATCCACTGTACCAAAGGAGCAGCTCACAGAGAAAATGAGATGCATCCATCACACACACACACACACACACACACACACACACACACACACACACACACACACACACACACACACAATGTACGCACTAAACCAGCCATTCTGCAGTGTGTGTGTGTGTGTGTGTGTGTGTGTGTAAGGAAGCATGTGCCTGTGTACTTGGCATAAAGTACTGGGTGCATGCATGTGTGTGTGCATGTGATGACGTGTGTGTGTGTGTGTGTGTGTGTGTGCACACCCACGTACTTGGCACGGTGCGTCGAGCACTGTAAACCCATTTCCCAGAGCAGGATTCCATATACAAAACACCATCCAAATACTTCCTGGAGGCCATCCAATGAAACGGACCGGGAGCGAATCGCTGTCCCCCCATTGGCTAAAAAGCAGGAAGAGCTGGTTTATCGGCAGAGATTGACTCCTGACAGCTTTATTGTCCAAAGCATCCCTAGATGGCTGGATTACAGCGGGCAGGAGAGGGCGAGAATGAGAGATGCAGAGAAAAGAAAGACGGAGAGAATAAAAGAGATCAACAGACAGTAAGTCGAAACCTTGATTTGCAAATCTCAAGTTAAGTTCTAAGTTTTTAATGATCAAGCAAGTCAAGTATCTCCTTAAAGTGAGCAATTTATAAGTCATGTTATTAAGGAAAATTAAAGATTCAGCCCACAATTTCCACATCTGTTTACTCCAGTCCCAAGTCGACGTATCCTCATACAACAGTTCTTATGAAATCTTACGAGAAAGTTAATCCTCATCTTGTGTGCATTTTCCTACAAAACTCAGCAACATGTGTCAATTTTCGCTCGTAACATGCATACTGTCTTTTTTAAATAAACTTCCGTCTTCACAGAAAACTACTCAGTTAGGTTAAAGAAAAGAACGTAGTTTGGGTCAAAATAATACGGAAGTGCCGTTACTGAATTATGACAGTCACGTACCAAATAAATCAATGTTGACTTCTCGTTTTACATGCAGTCTCCTGGCTGAAAGATGGCTGTTTAGTTGGACCCATCCACCTATCCTTGCTTGAGACCATAAACTCATGTTTACAATGTTTACTGAGGTAATAAATCAAGTGAGAAGTAGAGTGATTTTCTCATAGACTTCTATACAATCTGACTTCTTTTTGCAACCAGAGGAGTCGCCCCCTGCTGGTCAGTAGAAAGAGTGCAAGTTTAGGACATTCTTTTATACAGTCCATGTTCACTGGTAGACTATCAGCTGTAGCTAGCTAGCTAGCTAATTAAGCAAGCGTTAGCTCCATGAATTGTTTGAAAACCCTTTCCCCATTTAAGAAATCTAAAGACATAATTTAAAATAACTAAGGCTTTTAGGTTTTAAGTCAACTAAAGTTTCCTGTTTGCATCAACTCACCAAACAATCTGCAGCAGAACAATGATAATCAAGCACAACCTAACCTTAGGCCTAAAGCTTTAGAGCAATAGTTGGGATCTCTGCAATAATTTACTTGCCAGTATTAATATTGATGCATGCATTTGCTCAAGCTTCGAGCCCTGTGTTTACAAACAAACAATGGAAAAATGACTTGACATAACAGAACATTTAATAAGATCTGGGTGTGGACAAAAATGCATTTTTCAATCCACTGCCTCATTCATTTCAGCTGTTTGAAGGGGAAAGCGGTGTTAGACAGCACATCAGCATCTGTGACACAGCAGAAATGGAAAAGGTCTTATGCAAGACTTGCATCTGTGCACACATTAGATCTTCAAGTTTAGCACATTTTCAGTATGCCAAATATTGGCTGGGCCAATATTACTGGCTGTTTTTAGCGTAATACAGATAGTCTGTAATGTTAGTTTGTCGATGGAGTTAAGTAACAAGAAATGCGATACAGAACACAGAAAAACAGTGTCTCCATAGTTTGTCCAGAGTCCAGAATGCTGACAAAATGATTTTACAACTGTAGAATGTCCTGCTAAGTTGAGTTCACATCTTCACAATATAGTCAACATTCTTAAATGAGGTAATTCAAAGGGGTCCTCATCAAACATTTTGGTTAGGTTGCGTGCAAAATGAATATCTGCCAATTTATTTGTATCTAAACTTTTCAAACTCTCAAATATCTATCTGTATCAACCTCAAAAATCAGTCAGGCTTTAATAGGTAACACATTGCTCAGAATGTATTTACTTTTAGTACTTGAGGAACAAACTTTGTGCCTTTTCCATTGACTTTTAATGAAATAAGTATTAAGGAAAGTGAAATTTGCGTTTTAATTCACCTGTTTTATGCGCATTTTCACTATGCACCTAAGATATCCTAAGTTAACATCAAAAATGGAAAAATATATATTAATCAGTTGAAAAAAAAAGTTTGATGCTTGGCAGAGGTTAAAAAGTTGGCGAATCAATAAAAGCAAAATGTGACAAAGTGCAATAGAAACAGACCAAGCTAATTAATCATGATGCACTTGAAGCATATGACTCAAACGTCCACTGAAGCTGTGTTTTACAGTTTGTAACAGAAGCAAAACTGTAGATATCCACATCGTCTGATCACGTGAGACTGTGGCTACAGACTATGTGAAAGCCATTTAAGCTGTGAATGTTTTAGAACAGGGGTGTCCAAACTTGTTTCACTGAGGGCCACATACAGAAAAATATACCAAGGGCTGGGCCACTCACTAGAGGTCCGATATATCGCCTCACCCCTAGTGTGTTAAAGTGAGCAAAATCAATCAAATTTGGTTCTCAATGTGCTTTTGTTCAGATTTAACAGAGAAAATGTTTGCTCACATATGTATGCTGAGCCGAACAGACTCATCATTCAAGAAGAAGGGAGTCGAGAACAGCTCGATGTCTTTCTCAATAAGAGAAAAATATTGAAAGCGCTGAGTTCTGTCATGAGAGACATTATCACCGACACATATTTCCCCTTTTTAGCAGAAAGGTTGGCCTTTGGAAAAGCACATTTGACTTCGGACTGCGTGGGGAAGTGAGCAACATTGAAGTTGCGTAGTTGTGCCCTCGTGCTGGAATTATGTTGACAGTTTTCACAACCGTGTTCATCACATCGCCAAGCTGGACTGTCTTAGCACAGAGGGCTTCTTGGTGGATGATACGGTGCATTTTAACAGCCTCGCCTCTGCTCTCTTGCACCTTGGCACACGCCATAGAGGCCATTCCTTTGTGCTCGCCTTTCATAGCTGGAGCCCTATCTGTTATAACTCCACACAGCTTGTCCCATTCAGTCCCATCTTGTCAATTGCATCTGACACAGCTTCAAACATGTCCTTACCCGTTGTTGTGCTCTTTAGACTCCTAAGATCAAGCAGCTCCTCCGTAATGCAAAAATGATCAACTCCCGGCAAAAAAATGAACAGCTGTGCAGTGTCTGTGGCATCTGTGCTCTCATCACATGCAATGGAGTAAAAATCAAAAGCACAAGCTTTATCTGACACTTGATGTTTTAGGTTAGCCGACGAGTCTTCGATTCGCCGCACAACTGTGTTTCTGGACATGCTAACGTTGTTGAATTCCTGAATTTATTCCGGGGACATTATACCTGCGACTTTAGTGAGGCACTGTTTTATGAAGTCACCATCTGAGAAAGGTTCCCAGTGGCGGGCAATGAGTTGAGCTACCTCGTAGCTCATATTATGGCTTTCTTCTTGTGTTTTGTTAGCACGGAAAAAATACTGTTGTTGAGCGAGCTGGCTAGCTGCCATTTGCTTAACTTTCTGTTCTCGCTCGGCACCAGTGTAGGACGTGTCATCATCCGTGGCAAAACTTTTCTTTGATTGCTCTTATTTTGTGGAGAAGCTGCCTTGTTCAACACAGTAACTTCACCTAGTGGTGAAACAAACACAGGTCTTTAACCAAGGAGACAGCTATTTGTGTCCGTGAAACTGTGGTGGGGAATGCTCCCCTCGTGCCAGTGAATGCAGCTTACGGTGTAGTGTTGGTGAACACAGCCCCAAGCCTGGCTCCTCCCCCAACCAATTCCCTAATCATGGCCAGATTATAAAAAGGCACCTGTTGGCCTCGGCTCATTCTTTTGGTGACATCAAATTGTTTTCTTTTGCAGCATGGTGAGCCCTGTAAATCCCTGTTTCACCCTCTGACGTTGTGCTACTGTTGTTTTGCTCCTTATTGTTTTGTTATATTGTTAAACCAACTGGGTTTTGTGTGTTTTTGATTATTTTTGTATTAGTTCCTTATTCTTTCAGTGAAGCAGAGTACCATTGTTGGAGGCACCCATGGTGAGGTCCCTACACCTTATTCATGCATGTAAAAGCACTGGGATACGAGTGTAGACTGCACCATGTTTGTTGAGGATTGCTGTGTTGCACCTGAGGTGATGAAGCGGTAGCACCCCTCGGTGTAGTCTGCCTCCCAACCAGTTACCTCAGCTTAGTTTCCCCAGTTTTGCTTAGTTCATGTTTGACAGGATATGTTGGTGGATTAAAGGTTGTTGTGGTCTTAGAGTTTTTATTAGGGCCTATTTTAGCTTAGATTGTGATAATTATTTTATTCCCATTATTGGTTTTTACAAATTTTCATTTGGCCATTTACATCTTCCACAGCAGCTCCAGTCCCTGACAATTTAATTATTTGATTAATTTTGAAAACATGGCTCATGTCTTGTTTTTAGTAACAAATCTGTTTGCCTTATTCATTTTCAAAACAATGTCTGAGGTTCTTGAGACAGTATTTCCTGGGCTGTATTCCCAAGGTGGCGCAGTCGGTTTTCTCCCATTCTCACCTTATTGCCCTCGCCACAAAACATCTACTTCTATAATCATAGTTTTGTAAAGTTTGCTAATTTCAGTTACATAAGAAACAAACTTTTCCTAAGCCTAACGGAGTACTTTTGTTGCGAAAGTAAACCTAAAAACTAAGTAAATCTATGTTGGAAGTTTATTTTGAAAAGGCATGATGCATTTAATGAGCGGAAAGTGACAATTTGTCCCTAAAATGTCCAAAACTGATGATAGACGGATCATATTTTTTAATGTATAGGTTCCACTGACCAAGAGGCATTTTTTGAGCAGTTGGGAGTGATGTGTTGCAGGAACAGACCAAAGTATATGTCCTTTTTCTTATTCATCCACTTCTATTAATTGCCTAATTCATTATTTTTAAGAAACTTATTTTAAACCTCAGATAGGTGAAAATAATGTCCTTTCATGTCCAGCAAAAAAATCCAATATAATTTATACCTACAGCATGCAGTCAGGCTGTATGCATCCCGCAAACTTTTATGTAAACTCATTGCTCTCTGCTAGCGTGAGGAATATGTGAGATTGATTTGAAAAGGGCACACAGGCAGCAAAATAAGTAGGCAAGCTTTCCTCAGCTGTAAGGATCTATAATTTGGATGGTGTCGGAACATTTTCCTGAGCTCTTCATACAGTAATTGATCCAGTGACGTGTTTGTCTGCTGATGCTTGTTTGTCTGGTGCTCAGTCCCGGGGACAGCTGGGAGTTCACATCTGTCAATGGAACCACTCCAATTATGGCTGCGGCACACTCATCCAATTCTTATGTCTGCATCCTGTCCATGTCTTTTTCATCCAAAACCACACTAGCTGTTTTACATTCCATTTTAATTGAAGGAACATGATATTAGTGTCCAAACATACAGCTCTTCAATTATTTTACCAGTGTTGTGAATTTCTAGTATTGCTGTCAGTCAACATTAACGAGAGGTTTTTGGGGAGGTCTCACTGCACAATATACATTATCACTCTAATTGCACATTTTGGTGGCTTCCAATTTAATTTAATATTTTCAGGCGGTTAAAAAAAATCTAAAATAACATTTTTGTTGTATTGCTGTGTCACAATTCTAAGATAATAATGAATATTTTTTAAATATGTGCAAACCTCCAAACCACTGGGCACTAGAATTTCTCATTCTTTTAAACAAATTGCTAATGTATTAAGCACATCTATGCCAATAGTCGCAGTCTCCAAAACATTTAACAAACTTTAATTGTGTAAATCATCACATCCACAATGGTCTATTCAATTGTCAAAAACTGTTATTGATTTTTTTTTAATTGGTAAATTTCCTGTCGGATGTAACCACATCAACCAATCACACATTCTGTCAAGTTAGCTGACAGTTGATATTCATGAGTATGGATTTTGGCACGTATAGAATTTGGCTACAACACTACAATTTCTGAACATGGAGGAACCTGGCCAGGTAAATAACGAACAGGGGCAACAGTTTGTCCAAGTAATAGGAAGAAGAGAAAGGATCTGAGGTGGTGTAGTGAGGGGAAGACAATGTAATAGAAAAGGAGGCAGAATAGTACGAAGATATAGAACTGTCCCAGATGAAATATCGGTCCAAATTCTGGACCATGTAATTAACCATAGCAATACCAGTGCTGGATGCCGAGCAAAACCTGATGTAACACTGTCTTTTCAGAATGAGCTTTGTTTTTAACAGGAAACAACCTGGTAGGTTTAGGAAAAAGATCGTGGTTTGGGTTTAAATGACTAAGCTACGTTTGTTATCGGGGACAGTGGCTAAGTGGGGAGCAGGGCCGTCCTTCAATCAAAGGATCGGCGGTTCGATCCCCGGCTCCACTAGTCGCATGTCGATGTGTCCTTGAGCAAGACACTTAACCCCAAAATTGCTCCCGTAGCTGTGCCTACGGTGTAGAAATGTGATAGAATATGAATTGTAAGTCGCTTTGGATAAAAGCGTCTGCTAAATGACTGTAATGTAAATGTTACGTAGTTAAGAAGGCTATGTTAAGTAAACGACGTAGTTATAGAAAATAATGCTATTACGCTGAGAGATCCAGAGCGCAACCTTACAGATATGTTTCAAAAACATCAACTCTGTCATCAGATAACCAATGTAACAACTCTACAATGTACCATTTGAGAGAAACTGCGGTACAGGTATATCAGTGGTGTGCACTTCACCTGGTATAATGTACAGTGTTATGGGTTTCCCTTCATTTTAGACTATGTACTTGCAGTGTATACCTGTATACTAATGATGGAGCTGGAAGGAGGTGAAATCCCTCCCGCCATTGTGCTTGTGGATGTGGCCGATATGTTATACCTTCTCCAGAGATCTCTATTTGTGTAATGTAAGGGAAAATGTGATGTAGATGAAATTCTGTGGCCAGACAGACCAGAGCGACTGGACGTCCAGTGAGATGTAGTCTTTAGTGTAGCACTCCAGCTTTACTGGGCTACAGTGTTGGGAAATACATTACAGTATTTCTTTGTATGTGTGGTAATAATTTGTCAAGCATATTTTTTATTTCTATTAGACATTTCTTTTGTAACTGTGTCCTGAATTAACAAATTACTCCCGAGTGAATCTTGACTTTCACCAATGAAGGGGAATATGGGAAGCCTTAGATCAACCAAATAACAACCAGTTCTAAATAGCTCAGAGTTGCATCTTATGAACCTTTTAATTGGCAAGCATACCGTATATAGAAAATATGTCTTTTGAACTTGTTTTTGCTGCTGAATCAGTTTGACATCCTGTATATATCCTTCAAACCCATATCTGTCTGCTTCTTACTTCTTACTTCCCACCCTTTCCTGTTTTTCCAACAGTTAAATCGTGTTTATTAACGCCAACTTTACACTAAACACCTTGCTGTCTTGTAATTGGGTGTCTTGAAGTCGTTATTTTTAAACTACATGACCAATGAGAGGGGGGTCCCCCACTACAAGATCCTTCATCTGGAATCCCTGTTGACATCTCCAAACAATGTTTTTGTCACGAAAACACAGATAAGTAGAGACACGGGCGATGTCATGCGTGTCGATGTTGTCGTCGGCACGTGTTCACACAATAGCCTGTTTCCACACGTCCCTAGTATTTCCCCCATGTAGATCCATCACTCGTATATGTTATGTTTGTTCATGCAAACATCCAACACCGTAGTTGCAACTGCAAATGCAACACATAGCTCCCAGGTTATTCAGTAAAGTAGGGGTTAAAATATTGTAAATACTCTGAGCCAATGTACACCACATCTTGTGAGTTCATTCAGGTAGACAGTAGATCAGACAAAATGCAACCCAGGAAGTTATGAGAGGGCCGGGAATTCTTTGAAAGCTGCACGGCACGTAGCAGTGACCACATATTGCTGTGCCACTGACACCTACAATCACAATGCATTACAAAAACCACTGTGTGTCGCAGACCGGAGAGTTCAATAAGGAGCACGCAGGAAATAAAACACTCAGATAATGCTGCAAGGTGCACATCTGAGGGAGGAAATGGAGAAGAAACGAGTCACCGTGGGGGCCCGGTTGGGCCTGGATGTTACATTGCTCACACCTTAGATCTGGCTTCAAAGAACGCCCTCCAGGTGGAAACTAAAACACTTCGGCAAGAGAAAGAGAGGGGAGTGATGCCTCGCTTACATTTGCATTGAATGCTACAGATTGGATAATAAAAAAAACTTTTAAACTAAACTTTTTTAGGTATAAAATGCACTGAAGGCCCAGGTATAAAATGCACGGCCCGCCACTGGTGTAGACAGAGCCTAAGAGGTTCCACAACAGGCTCAAAATACTGACATCAAGTCTGTTGTCTTTTTGTGGCTCAAAAGGGCCTTCAGCATTACCATAAAAAAAAAAAAACATTACCATTCCCTCCCACAGTTTCCTATCAGGTCCGACGTTTCAACCCTTCAGGTGACCTGCAAAAAACTTCAAACTCATGTGAGGGCTCCTGCTGCCTCAATCTGCCGTTCATCCTGCACATTTAAAAAGCAGCTATCAGGAGATTTCTTTCATTCTCAGATATCCTATGATGTGCAAATGCAGCACCAGCCTCCGAGGTAATCAATGGTTTCTGCTCAGGATCACACCTACACAACACTGTTGCATCATGTGCTATTATTATTCTATTGCAGAGTTTTGCATCTCATATATGAGACGGAGACAGTAAAACGACTCAGGCAAAACCATCTAATATCTCATATATAACACTGGGCACGTCCAAAGGTTAAACGGTTGCCCCTATTTATTGACTTCAGAGCAGTATGCTATCAGCCGCTGTTGTGCAACAAGAGAAAAATTAATAACGCTGATAGTCACATCCTGCTGTGAATTCTTAGCTCAGCGATATTAGCCTCAGGCTGTGTGTGTGTGTTGACCCTTGCCAGAGATAGTCAATGTGAGTACACTAATCCTATTTCCCTACAGTGGGAATGAGAGGTCTTGCTGAAGACATGGTTATTGTTGGGGCAAGATAAGGATGTAATTCACACACACCACACACGCACAAACAGCAGTACAAAAAACTCGAACTGACACTGAACATAGACACAGATCCATCATGGATGTGATGTTAGCAGCTCTGTCCTGCTCTTTATTGGATTTGGGGAAGTTAACACCCTATCAAAACGTAACATTTGAGATAGCCTGACGTAAGCCAAACACACTGGTTAGTCTTCATCCTAAAAACCTTATCCCTTGTAACGTTAAAAGTGAAACCCATTTGAAAATATGGACAATAATTCATAAATTTAGACGCACTCACTTGGATGAACAAAGGCAATCTGGGACTAGGAAGGGAGTATATATAAACTGGGTTTACTGATGGCAAAATCAGGGGCAGGTGATAAATGAGGGCAGTTGTGGAAACCAAGGAGGCAGAAAACACACAAGGGCTGGAACTGAAACTAAATTTTATTCACAGATTTGCAGAATGTCAAACAGTCATCATTGCAGCGGGCCAAATCAATGCTAGCTGGCTAAAATGATTAGATTCCTTTAGTCAGCCTCCGTTTGACATTAAGAAACCATAATTTTAGAAAATTTCGGAGAATGTTGAGGGGTAAATGTGCCCATGCTATCATTGTAAATTAGTATGTGTCGCATGAAAATTGAAAGCTTGGAAGGCAAAGCAGTATCTAGTATAATGAAACAAATGTGGCTAAAACTGGATTATCCAGCAATTTTCCAATCCCATACCCTTATTAGTTTTTAAATAATTAGTTATCATCCTCCCTGTGAGGCCATTAACAAGTTGACATTCTCTAGGTTGAACTCTTGAGTGAATGTGAGTGACTGAATTCATTATCGTTCAATGTCAGTGCTGTCTGCTAAAAATGTTTTTCCTCTGAGTATGAAGTAAATGCTGAAAATGCTGCAAGGACATACACAGTGAAATAAGAGTACGGGCAAGAGGGTAGACAAATGTATCTTTCAGAGTGAGAAATTGGGCTATTTCTGAGCAGTTGGTGACCCCTGACCACAAGTTCAGATAGTTACTGAAACACAGTGACACACAGAAAAAGAAAGGCCAAAGAGGGAGATGGGGCCAGAAACATCCAACCAGGGTAGAAAAACGCAGAGATTTCCTGCTCAAATTGGAGGCCTATTTTTTTGCTTGCTGACATTTGACTTCGATAACCAACAATAAACGCAAGCTTACCATTCTCTTCTTAAATATGTATTCACGGTCACATTGAATATATAAATCAACCTACAAGGATTAAGATAAAATTACTATTCCCATCCTTATATTTATTTGATGTTACTGCCTTTTTGCTACTTTTGCTCTTGTACTATCTACAGTAGTGGAAAAACACGCCAGTCAACAGCTCATCAACACTCTAGATCAGTACCACAAATCTGTCCATCAACCTGTCAGCCTTTGTAGACTTCAAAGTTGAACATGAAGCATTTCCCTTACAATGTCATTTGTACATTTTTAGCTGTCAGAATTGAATGCTGTCCATGTTGTAGTCCTGTCGGACTTAATTAAGTCACAGCTAATTCAAAGCATTCTGTTCTTGTTTCACGTGAAAAGCTTTGCCTTAGTGTTGGGTCAGAAAATCTAAATGAATATCATATGTGGGTTTTGGTGTCCTCATGAGAAGGTTCATGACCTGCATATGGTGAACTTGCTCTGACATTAGACTCAGCGACTGATAAGTCTATCAAAGTGTGGAAGGCCTGCTGAGGGAGGGAGCTCCCTCGGCACCAGGTCCTAAATCGGAATGACAACAAGGATTGTGGAGGCGCTGAAGATGTTGTGAGAACGTCCTGATTGCGAGGAG
The DNA here is from genome assembly GCA_032191485.1 of Leptoclinus maculatus. Classification (NCBI taxonomy): domain Eukaryota; kingdom Metazoa; phylum Chordata; class Actinopteri; order Perciformes; family Stichaeidae; genus Leptoclinus; species Leptoclinus maculatus. Next base: position 22,566,576 of record JAVDOI010000011.1, on the reverse strand, counting down.
ACGACCTTAGTGCCAGGGCAGACGCTTAAGTGAAGTAACTGATACACTTCACTGAAGCGGGGCGTGAACGCAATTTATGTGCGTCACCTCGGGTGACGAAGATCTCAACTTGAAACAACCCATGTACCAATCATTGTGATTGTTTTACTATCCATGACCAATCAGATGCAGTTGTTTTGCAGTATATATGCAAGTGGCTCAGAGTTAGACCTCTGAGCAATCCTGACATGTTGTATGTATGTGATCAGCCTTGCTCCTTCTTGTGCGCAAAGAATAAATGTCCTGTGATTAATGATTTTCAACCGGTCTTGAGTGAATTTTTCTATCAGATGGTCCTTCGAGAGCCGGAATCAACATCTCCGTCTTCTCCCCAGCGTGTCCTGAAACCGTGCACGGGAGAGTCTAGGACTCTTGCTTAAAGCCCTCCGCCCTATTCTCACACGAGAATAGTTTGGCATATTGAGAGGCCAGGAATCCACTCGCTGTGGGGGGAGACGGAGTGACGATTGCCTTGAACCAGACCGTGTTGGAAAGTCATTGCAGGTAAATATAAACCGTTATGTGATCTCAGACTGGGTCTACACGAGACATGATAGCAACCAAAGTTAAGTAATCTAAAAACCAAATTTTAGGTGAAAATAACACTTTAGCGAATCTGAGAAGAGTAGTAAATTCTATTTTCGCTAATTAAAAAGTCCACTGGACTTATTAAGCCGTTCAGTTCTGGGGACTGGAAAGAGGTAACCTGAGATTGAAGAAATCCAAAATAGCTATGAGTCGGAGGACTAATAACCTTAGGTTCAAATAGTAACCTTTGTTGTGCGGGGCACCATAAAAACTATTAGGTACATTTGTTGATAGAGGGTCAGAGAACAACAGCATTGATAGATCTGCCAATAGGGTGGACTGTTTAGACGCTGGTTCATAAAACACTAAGAATAGGCAAATCTGCCACTTTAGGAGGTGGATTTGGTACATTCATGTTCCTGAATAATACAATTGACAAATCGACCTACTCGACCGCGGCTCTAGGAGCAAACAAATATTAAACAGTTTAGAAAATATTCCGGAAAACGTTGCAAACTTTCTTAGGAATCCAAATTTAAAGAAAACAAAATTAGAAAATGGGGTCGAACGCTAGTAAGATCAGTGGGAAAAAAACCTTAAAAGGGGAGGTGAAATACATGAAGATGAAAGATGAAGAAAGCATTAAAACATGTAAAGAGATGGAAAGAAAAATATGGGTTTGATGAGAAATTGACAGTCACAGGATGTCAAGTTTTGGTTGACCAGATAGAGGGAAAAAAGTAAGGGAAAGAAGAAAAAACTAAACTATTATGTTCAGATAGTAACCTTAGGTTCGAGGAACACTGAAATTGACAATCTACTAGGTTTAAAAATAGTTTCGACCTTGGCTCGAGAAGCCTAAAAAACTAACACTTTAGTGAACTAAGGAAAGATTTTATTTTTAGTACTAAGCTAGAGGAGAGATTCAACTTTTTCACTATAAAGATGAAGAATGAGGAAAGTGCTGATGTGACTAATTCTCCTGATTTGTTCCCAAGTCTACATTTTTGTGTGAATCCAGACAATGAAGTGGTATGCACCAGGCGGCCTCCTCCGAACCTTCCCCCACCCTCTGCTTCACCCCCAGATCCTCCACAGGCGGAGGAGCTTGCTAAAACTTCACGGGCTCCCGATCCGAAAACTCCTCTCCTCTCTCTCCCGTCTCCCACTGTCCCGGAGGCTCTCAGACAAAACACAGAAACTACAACTGAGCTTGTGACGGCACTGAGAAAAGTCATGAGCGAGACTTTTGGCAGACCGCTCTACAGGCCAGCATCCGCTAAATCAGACACAGAATACGGTGAGCAACACCCACCAGTAGTATTATGCTGTACACACAGCAACAGTGTTGCAGCAAAAGAAAAGGAAAAAAGGAAACAAAATATGCTATTTGACTATGATAATGATGATGAAATGTCTGAACATGTTTGTTCTAATGTGTATTTCCGAGACAACCAAAAACGTGGAGCTTTCCGCGGACGGAACAGAGGACGAGGGGAGAGCCGAGGAGGAGGAGGAGGGTTCGGGAGAAGGAGCGGAGCTTGCTTCATCTGTGGAGAAGAGGGGCACTGGGCACGGGAGTGCAGGAGCAGAAAAAGAGTGGACGGGGGAAGGACATCGGAAGAGGAGACCGTCAGGACACCACATTCAACAGATGAATCAGGTCATGTAAAAACACGCACACACACTGATGCAGAGTCACAGACTGACGGTGAAGAATAATAGATAGAAATATTAGAACTATATCAAATAGAATTGTGGGGTTAGAGTTATTGAGATGTGCAAAGTAGTATTTTTGTGTGATTTTGGGGCATGTACAAACAGAATATCTATCGGTACCATGCAGAGAATGAAAGTGGTTCGAATAAACGATTGACTGTTGTGTGCAAGAGGTTTCTAACTCACCAAATTATTACTACGGTCTTGATAAACTGGGTCATGGTCACAGCAAAGGCTGTGCTCTTATCTAAATTAAACAAAATAAGTGAGACACTTTTTCCTCTCTCCTCTGCTGAGGAAGAGGCTTTGAAAACAATGAATGCAGTTAAAACAGCTGAATTCGACCCACCAGGGGAAGAATCTTACTTTATGTGGATGAACATGATCATAAAGTAAGCAAACAAAAACAAACTCCAACTCTGGAAAGAAAAAGTTAAATATTTGGGTTATGATTTATCTAAAGATGGCCGATCATTAGATAACAAAAGAAGAAGACAAATGATGTCATTCTTAGATGACTAATTTCGGTAGAAATTGGGGTTCTAATTACGCTGAATTAGCAAAACCTTTAACAAAATTGATATTACAAGTGCGAGATGCAGTACAATTCGGTTTATAAGTGCATAGCACACAAAAACAGGTACTGACTCCGTTTCAACAGGAAACAGTAAAGCTGATGAGGAAGCATGCAAACGAATGCTCCACAGAAAAAATAAAAACTGATTGGGTCAAAATAAAACGATGGTTTTTGGGAATGACCTGAGGGCAAACTAATACTACCGAAAGCTTTATATAGATATGCGGCTCTTTTGAGCCATGGGTTGAACCATGTCTCAAGAGGTGGGATGGTATCTATGGTAAACGGGGTGTTTACAGCCTATGGCTTTAATAATTACAAAAAAAAAAATTTTTTAGGTCTAGTATGCACGTTATATGCAAAATATAATCCATTTCAACACATTTGCATGGATTTCATTGAACTAAACTAATATGAAGGGAAGAAATATTGTTTGACAATAATTGACAGATACTCTAAATGGATCGAGGTATTTCCAACCAAAACACCAGATGTATTAAAAAAAAAATGCAAAGGATTTGACTAAAGACATGAATACGTTTTGATTAACCAGAAATAATTTGTTGTGAAAATGATACAAATTTTGTGAACAAGAGGATAAAACATTTGGCTGAGGTATTTGGAATAAAATATCATTGCTCTTATCACCCACAGTCAGCAGGGTTGATAGAAAGAACAAATGGTACAATTAGATCAAAATTAAGAACAAATATCTTGCTGAGCCTAAACCATTTCTAACATATGGGAGAAAATACAGAAAAATGTTAAAAAGAAAATAAATTACGTCCTCTCCCACTCAGGGGGACTCATAACAAGTCCACGCTCAAGGTTATGAAAAGTTGGAATGCACCGAGGTGGGGGGGGGACCGTTAAACACACCAACAGCTAGCATAGCACATAGCAGAGCATAAAAAAGGTGAAACAATTGTCCGCAACAAAGTAGGGCCACTGATAACTCTTAATCTTGAGACACCTGTTTCCTCTGAGTGAGTCTGGAAGAACAGGGAAGTGAAAGCCTCTGGGGCCGCTTGTCTGACCAGTGAAGGCACAACTAACACGCTGAGAGGGGTTAGAGGTGTCTGTAAGAAAAGAAAAGAGCTCAGTGGGAGAACTAACATCGCGGAAATTGGGAAAATTAAATAGCCAGGGCTATGTGGGATAAAGGGAAATATGTTTTGCTTTGCTTTAGCGGCGTTAATAATAGTTAAAATATATATATTACGATGGGGAACACGGCAGATAAATTGATGTTTTGCTTTAATAATAATTAGTCCAATATTATGGCAGATAAAAATGACAATTAATAAGTTAAGGAAGATAAAAACTACAATTAATAATACAGAATACAACCACACGAACATTGACAAGCTGGGAAAATTACCAAACAGGTTTCAAATGTGCTTTACAATTTGTTTTCTTTTCCTCAAACTGACTAGTTGCAGCAATTGTGTCACTCTGCACTATCTGTTGCCTCCTGTTTCTCACCCGATGCAGCAAACTATACTTGTTTTCAGAAGGAGTTCCTTGTAGGGACCTTGATATGATGCATGTTATGAAAAACATCACACAGACAACTGATGGAGATGACGATGCCGAGGGCTGGCACCTAGTGGTTCTGGGGAGGTAAGCTTAAGCAGTGGAGCGGAACTTGTGCATCGGCACAGTGGTGAGGTCATTCTATGACCTATGGATGGCTCCTGCCTGCGTAACCTCCTAGAGACAGACCACGACCAAAAGGTCAGCGCCATCTGGCAGTGCAGTCAGTTTTGTGTACATAGATGACATGGGGGGGTCCCTGGGTGAAACTCAGTTTGCTGCGGGGTTTGAATCAGTGCTATTTTGGTGGTCAGCGATAGGTAGAGGGGTCAGGATGTGTTACTGGCGGGATGAGGGAGGAGTCTACAAAAAATGTTTGGTTCAGTTTGATTGTACTTTCATACCATGTTTGAGGAGATTGTTGCAGCGAAGAATTGATGTTGACATGACTAAACAGACTCTAGTGTAATTACAGACTTTCCAGCAGGATGGTGAGGAGCTGGGAGGTGACGACTACAACGAGGGCGTAATAGCCCTGTTTCAACGAAATGCTTACACTGAACTGTAGATCAATGATGATTCGTATGTCGAAAATTTAGAGAATAGACAATATAATCCATATACGAAGGCCTTTGATTTATATTCATCATGTATTGTTTTGTTATGCATTACACATGTTTCTTTACACATTACACCACATTCAAAAATACACATTTATTTCTATGTATGTTTTGTATTTCATGTATGTCTGGACATTTATTCAATTTTATAGGAGGAGAAGGCTGAACGTTTTTGATTATTTGTTTATGCATTTGATTTTATTATTTGTTTATACAATAGTATAAAGAGGTGGGTTATGTTGGGTCAGAAAATCTAAATGAATATCATATGTGGGTTTTGGTGTCCTCATGAGAAGGTTCATGACCTGCATATGGTGAACTTGCTCTGACATTAGACTCAGCGACTGATAAGTCTATCAAAGTGTGGAAGGCCTGCTGAGGGAGGGAGCTCCCTCGGCACCAGGTCCTAAATCGGAATGACAACAAGGATTGTGGAGGCGCTGAAGATGTTGTGAGAACGTCCTGATTGCGAGGAGACGACCTTAGTGCCAGGGCAGACGCTTAAGTGAAGTAACTGATACACTTCACTGAAGCGGGGCGTGAACGCAATTTATGTGCGTCACCTCGGGTGACGAAGATCTCAACTTGAAACAACCCATGTACCAATCATTGTGATTGTTTTACTATCCATGACCAATCAGATGCAGTTGTTTTGCAGTATATATGCAAGTGGCTCAGAGTTAGACCTCTGAGCAATCCTGACATGTTGTATGTATGTGATCAGCCTTGCTCCTTCTTGTGCGCAAAGAATAAATGTCCTGTGATTAATGATTTTCAACCGGTCTTGAGTGAATTTTTCTATCACTTAGTGAACCACAACACATTGTATTTGTCTCTGGGGTTAATGCCGCCCCGATCAGTCAGGAAGGCTGACTACCTTCATGTTTATTCTATGAACTATTTACTTTCTCTTTCTCTCTTTCTCAGTCTTCACTTCCAACTCAATCAGCTGAGTAAGGGTGTTTACGTTCAGCTAAAGTCACACTATTATTTGGTCATGAGTATTGCAGAGATACTGATATCGAATACCCGATATTGACTCAAATAGTAGGATCAGGTATCGGTGACAATAGGCAGATCTAGTACTGGATACCATTCTACCAATATTTTATAACAATCACTACATTTATAGCTATGTATTTATTTGTCACATATTTAGTTTTACAATGTTTAAGTCAAGCCTCGGCCGGTACCCAACGCCCATATTGCTATCTGGACTTAAGTCGGATCGGTGCATTCCTCATTGCAACCCTCCTCCATCCCATTCTGCTCTGATCTCCATCAGAACCAGTCTTCCCAATTTGGTCCTTCCATTGAGCTCATGATAAGTCACTTCAGCCATTGCTCTTAACCCCTTTACCACCACAACCAGCATCTAGACTCCGTAGAGGGAACTTCCTGTACAGCCCCCCTCAAATTATGATACCACGATGAGGTCTAATAACCAAAGTACTCAACTCTCCTGTTGTGCACTATGTCAATAAATCTGTATTATTCATCCTGCATATCTTCAATTAAGTGACTTCTGACTGAATTAGTGTTTGCTATAACATGGTGAACACATCAGTGGATTCATATTTTCAGTGGAATGGCTATAAAAGAAATTGTACAAGAAGAAAGCCACGATAGGTGGGTCCGTTTGAGTGGACCAGCTCACCTCCAATCCATGATACATCTTTTCCTTGATTGTATAAAAATACTATGTGACCTTTTGGTATTTGATAAATCCTATATAGACTTTCCTGGGATCATACCAACATTTTAAGTACAACTTATAGACATATTAAATAAGGAGACTATGGGTACATCCCAAGTCTCTTATTTGTAAGAGACCGAAATCGCTTTAACCGAAATATTGGCAGCTGTCCCAAAGCTCTTATTTCTGCTCTGAGGGGCGAGGAGAGATCTCTGAGGAGCCATGAGCGAAGATGCATGAGAGCCGCCTTCCAGGAAGTGTTTTAACAGTTGTTCATCAGTTATGTGATTGGACGCTAAATCTCGCTGGAGTTTCATACCAGAGTGAAGACGGATCAGAGATTAAACTCAAGTTTTATATTTGATCTGGTTTAAAAATATGTTCATTGTAGGTCTGAACAACAAAAGGACCACAAACAACTTTCTTCATTTATTTAAAAAAAAAAAAAAGTGTCTTTTTATGATCTGATATTTCCTGCAGTAACTAAATAAAAGTCAGAGAGAGCTGAGAGATGAAACACTTTTTACATCATGTCATTCAGTCACGTGAGGCTGATCATTCCAGAGTGTCTGGTTTGATGAGTTTTATCATTTAAATTTCCCTCATAAATTAATTCCAGTGTTCAGAAAACACCATAATCATATTCTGAGTTATTTAATAATGAGGTCACAATCAGAATTTCAAAACATACAAATACAAATAATTCATAAATAAGACAAACGCATGCTGTTGTTTGAAATTGGTCCTATGCTTTATAAACAGGACACAGAACACAGTATATGTCACGGGGCATGGTGGAGGACTCAAATGCAGACCAGGCAGAGTAGCATGAAGCAGGTATTTATTTAACAAAATAGGAATTGTTACCAGCACAACAGGGAGTCCAAGCAAAAGACAAGAGACGAGGGAGTAAATCCAGCAGGAACGGCACAGGGCAGGCAGCGTAAACCCAGGCGGGTAGACATGACGTAATGATCTGGCGAAGAGTGACTGAGAGGCAGGAGTTTAAATAGTGACTGAAACAGGTGAGCAGGTGAGAGTAGTGAGCTTGATGAGGTGAGAGTGGCAGGCAGGTGCGCTGAATGAGGGGGTGCTTGATTAGTAAACAGAGACAGGTGAAGGAAGTGGCTGACAGATAGAGTGAGGAGCTACAAAAAGACACAGAACACAGGAGGCAAAGCCTAATCGTGACAGTATAAATACTCAATGCAGTTTGTTAAAGAGGTAACAGGCTACAGAGAGAAAACATCTCTACTCTGACAGTGATAACTGTGTCTTTATTAGGTATTAGTATTACTAATAACTATTAGTTACTATTATTAAGTACAGTGATCATGTGAACAGACACAAACTCCTCAAAAGTCTCTCCAGCTGTTAAAGTCGGCTGACAGCTGATCCAGCTGTGATCAGCGGCCGCCGTCATCAGAAACAGACGTTGCTTCACGTGACGCTACAGAGGAAAGGATGTCTCATTTCTCTTAAAACATATTTCCTTGCTGCCTCTCTCCTCGCATTTTTCCTTGGGTACTTCTCAAGTCTCTTAATTGTCGTTTCCTCGCTCCTCGATCCTCACATGAACCGGAAGTTGTTTCTGCGCCGCCATATTGACGGCCGTCCCAAATCTCTAATGTAGCTCGGAGGAGCGAGGATGGAGGAGGGACCTCGGAGGAGCCATGAGCGAGGACCCAGGAGAACAGACTTCCAGGTCTTTTAACGGCCGACACGCCCCCTCATTGTTCATCAGTTATGTGATTGGACGCTGCAGCCGATCGGACTGACAGACTGAGTTTAACACCAGAGTGAAGACAGATCACAGATTAAACTGTAGTTTATATTTGATTAGTTTTCTGATTCACCGTCTGGTTTAAATATATGTTCATTGTAGGTCCGAACAACAAAAGGACCACAAACAACTTTCTTCATTTATTAGAAAGATTTGTGTTTTCATGATCTGATGTTTCCCTCAATAACTTTATTATGGAAACAATTAAAGTGAGAGAGAGCTTTTTACATCATTTATCATCATTTAATTCAGTCACGTGAGGCTGATCATTCCTGAGTGTTTGATGAGTTTTATCATTTAAGAGAAACAATAATCATATTCTGGGTTATTTAATAATGACGTCACAGTCACAATTTCAAAACGTACAGACGCAAATAATTCATAAATAAGACGAACGCATTCCGCCGGTAGACATCGATCCTGCGCTTATAAACAGAACACAGGACACAGTTTGTTAACAGACTACAAAGATAAACACCTCTACAGTGCTGATAACTGTGTGTCTTTATTAGTTATTAGTATTATTAGTTACTATTATTAAGTACAGTGAGCATGTGAACAGACACAAAAGTCTCTCCAGCTGTTAAAGCCGACTAACAGCTGATCCAGCTGTGATCAGCTGATCCTCCGTCATCAGAAACAGATGTCGCTTCACGTGACGCAACTGAGGAAAGGACGTCTCATGTCTCTTAAAACATATTTCCTCGTTCCTCTCTCCTTTGCATGGTTTCCTCCATGCATCCCTGGTGGGAGGGACTGAGACTCAAGGAAAAGATGCAAGTGAGGGAAACAGGGATGCAATTAAGAGACTTGAGAAGTACCCCTTGTGTCTGTCCATGCATCCCTGGTGGGAGGGACTGAGACTCAAGGAAAAGACGCAAGTGGGATGTACCCTAAGAGGAGTCAGATCAGAGAACTCTTTAGGATGGCAACGACAAAACAGTACTTTGTATCACAACTGTCAGTTCAATCAGAAGAGGCAAGTCAGATAAAGAAAAGATAATTGTTTATTATAAACAGTTGATATGAGATTATAAAGTCTTGACAGAATCTTTGGCGCTTGGACTCTACAGGGAGATTTGTAATGGAGGAACAGCAGCAAGATAAATCCCCAATGGAGTCCAGACACTGGTGGTGGTGGCTGATGAGGCTGATATAATGAGAGTTGATGAAGCTGATGATTCTGTGAAGATGGGGAGGTGTGTAACAGCAGCATGAACGTACTGAAGGTAGAGAGACAATCATATATAAAAGAGACAGCAGCAAGCTGATAGGCTAGAGATGAAATTGTTGTGCTATCGCAGGGGTCACTAATAGGCGGACCGCGGTCCGGATCCGGACCCAGACCTAAAACCGAAATTTTGACGGAGCGCTTCCATTTTCACCGGCGCAGATTTTCCAGCATTTACGGCACTTGTTCAGCGGTGCAGGAAACACACCGACCAATGCGGTGTAATTCACATCACGTGATGCTGCTCAGCCAATCAAATGTGAGTATTCTGACTAGTTTCCTGACTAGTGTGAGATTTACACACACCGTGACGAGACGAGGAAAGAGAATCAAGAGCAGGAAAACAATTACTCAAGTCACTGAAGTTAATTCACATAACTTTCTCCAGAGAGAGAAAAGTGATGAGAGAAACCAGAGTTTTTTACCAAGAATGAACAGATTCTTGTCGGTTAATTCTTCTCACGGACAGTTTAAAACCAGTACGTCTCATATGTTCAGTTTAAAACCAGTGTGTTTCATATGTTCAGAGACCGTGACTATAATTAAAAGTGGTAATATGAAGTGACACTACGAGACAAAGCACAACTCTTTTAAGCAAACGTACCCACTCACATCTGAAATGAAGACACAGAAAATAAACCTAAGAGCCCAATATGATCAGAATCATAACACGTTAATTCACTGACCAACATTAATGTTAACAGAGAGAATAGAGCTGAAACAAGTGGTTTAATAACCACAGATAAAGTCCATGCACACTAGTTTATCTTATTAGAAGATGAGAAAAATATGATATCGTGGCTTTTGATTGACATCACTTCACACCTGAATGAAGTGAATTTAAAGCTGCAGGACGATTCAGTTAAATACATTTTTCTAAAACTAATTACTTTATTTTAAGATGCACATTTTTCAAAAGCTTTCTGTTATGTCAGTTATTCTTTAATCCAGCCCTCATTTTACTTGAACTGAGAACATTTATTTATGTATTTCTATGTATTATTTATAATCCATCCAGTTAAATTTGAAAACTGAGAATAATAATTGTTAAAATATAATTGATGTGTACTTTCTTTATTTGATTTGAGTTGTTGACTACACAGAGACGTTACTACTACTAGGCTTCTTGAATATATATATATGGCACTAAGTAGCGCAAGTTAGATATTATTGTAATGTTCCGGACCTTGCCCGAGGAGATTTTCTCAATCTGGACCTTTTGGAATTTTAATTGAATACCCCTGTGCTATCGGATAGAGGAGACCAGCTGATCAGAACAGCTGATATCATGATTGACAGCCCCGAACAATGACAGCAAGGAAATAATGAGTGAGCATGCGTGAGGAGTGATTGGCAGATGTATGGGAAATAAACTACGGACGTAGGCATGCAAGAGTACAATCTTCCTGACTGAATTTACGCTAGAGCTTCATTAGCTACAGCCTGAAATCAGTGGCGGGCCGTGCATTTTATACCTGGGCCTTCACTGCTGTCCTGCAGCTGAAACACAGCTACGGTTATTATTTGTTTTGTGTAAAAATGAAGCCAACACCTATAAATACACTAACTACAGAGAATATGCCGAGAGTGCGTCTCCTCTCTGCTCTGACTGCTGTGCGAGGTTTCTGTAAGAGTACCTTTGGGCGGCGGAGGGGCTCACGGCAGCACCCGCTGCTCGTTCACGACAGTCCAGAACGTACGTGCTTTAACGTCAGAGACAAAACACCAGCAAAGTCTCCAATAACACCAGAAAAAGTTGCTAGATGACATAGATTTGTCACTATTAGCTTTTGACAAAAAAAGTCACCATGAGGGTTTGGAAAGTCTCCAGATTTAGCGAGAAAGTCGGCAAGTTGGTAACACTGGCAGTTATATTTCCTGAATACGTTTTAATGCGTTTGAGGGCTGAAAATGTCCGCTCGGCAGAGGCAGCAGATATTGGGATTGTCACCGCCCAACATGTCAGACTAGCCCACTGACCAATCACGTATGGCTAGGCCAGCTAGCAGGCTCTGGCACGTCAAAGAATACGCACTCTCGGCAACATGTCAAACTAAAGATCTGATTGGTTGAACACTATGACAATCAACAATATCGTCCCCATTCACTTAATGGGCCTCTCTTCTTACCTAGAGACACAGAGGTGAAATCTGATTGGATAAAAGCTCTACTTAAACAAGCTGCACTGGAAGCAGAGCAACTGAGGAAGACAGTAGCTGTGCAATGAGAAAATAATGATAATACATGTAGTGTATTTATGAAAAATTATAAAATTATAAAATACTTTAACTTTGTGATTCTGTCTAGGCCAACAGAGAAGGCCTTGCTGGCCCTGACGGCCCACCACTGCCTGAAATTCATTTCACGACCTCTGTTTGAATTCGCCACATCTGGTTTCCCTTGTGCCTCCCGCAAAAACTGGTCATCTTCAAGTCACAGGACGGTGGATAACCAGCACGCTGCCGTGCTGCAGGAGAGGACTTCAGCTACAGGAAGCAAATGTACAACATTTAGTTCCCGCTGTGTGTGTGAACTCATGCGTAGGTGTTTCTCTAGTGTGTGCATGTGCGCCTCTGTCTGTGAAGCCTTTCCTGGTGTGAAAGTGTGTCTGTGTGTGTGTGTGCGTGTGTGTGTGTTGCTGTATAAGTGGTCACCATTTCTCTAATGGCCACTGAAATAACAGGACTGGAACCCACAGCATGGCGGCAGTGAGCGCACACACACACAAACACACCCAAAGTGAGGTCTTAAAAAGTTTTGAAACTAAACTTGCAACTCTAACTATGAACTGTTTTAATAAACAAATAATGGATGCTGGTGTTGCATTACTTCTGCTCAGGTGATCGCAGGGAGTAAACGTGCATACACTTAATGTCACCTGTGCGGCAGTAAGCCAGCTAACCCTTAAAAATGGCTGCTGGAATGTGTAGTAAACAGATTTGGCTGTAGTAACAAATATTTATTATGTGTACCACTAGAGAAGTGTAGACATAAAATGTATTTGTCGTTCTTCTGCAAACGTTTTGCCCAGAAGCAGTGAGAGATTTGTGTCTGGCTAGTTGGTACTTGTAGCCGCACTAAATTAACAGTAAATACCTGTAAGCGTGATACAGGACTGAATATCTCAAACATTGGGATTCTTTTGTTCGGAGTAATGCCACTCTGGTAGCACCTCATATCAGGAAAACAAAGCCTTAACTATGGTCCTAACATGAACCATTTCCTAAAACTAGAAAGTTGGATCTCTGCCAGGTGCGACTGAATTGAGACACGTCATGCATTCTTGCCAAAAAACAAAATTGAACTCACCAAGCTGTCTTCCCGCATAGAAGCCGCTGAGTTGCGGAGAGGTACAGCAATGTGTGTACTAGTAGTTCGCTAGTAGTTAGCTGTAAGCAGTTAGCCACACACACACACCAAAACAGTTTGAGTCAGACCGGGTTTCCCTTCAGTCTCTTTTGGATCGCCGTTATTAATTTGTGCACGTAAAGTTTGGATAGTTTTTCCAAATGTCAGTTTCAGATGGGGTCTACATTTCTGCACGACTTTTGGTCTTGAAGACAGTCATATCATTTAGATACAAACGCCACAGATTGGCTATGTTATGTTTACTCAACCTTGCAGTGGTGACAGTGTCTGATGCGTTTAGCCAGGGTTGATTATTATGATGTACAGGAATATAACATTGCAGCCAGGTTTCTTATTTTTTCCAAGTTGCTCTGACATAATCTCTTTACTTACCAGATTTATATAGGGGTGTCACGATTTCCTCTCTAATAATACCATGAAAATGTAAATGACAGCTGTCAGGGCATTAAACCAATGACCTATAAATCAAATCAAGACTTGATAGTCTAACGATGGCATCGCCGTCAGTGCTGAAAACAAGTTTAAACTGAAGGTTTTATTAAATCGTGACATCGGAGGGTAAGTCAAATTGTTTCGTGGATTTGGAGAATCAAGACATCCCTAGTTTCATGATAATACAAACATAGACTTTGAAATTGTAATTTTGTTAAGAACTATTATATGCAGCAGTATAAGATATATATATATATATATATATAGCTTTGTTTCTCCCTTGAAAAAACGTATGGTACTTTTATATTCTTTCCAGCCTTTATTCACTGTCTGTCACATTCCTACGTATGGTGAAAGTTATAAAAAGCTCATATCCTCCAATGTATTTCTTTTTTCTCCATCCACAATTTCTCACTGCTCCCCTGTTACACCTGTCAAACTGCTCTGTTCCTCAGTTCCTTTTTAGAGGAGTGTTAAACTGCCTGAATATCTAAGTACACATTAAAAGGGGGACAGCACCTACTAAAGAACAGAGTATAACAACGTCTTAGTAATAATAAAAACAGACATTTGGTTTATCATCATAAAAACCATAAAGCCCTGATGTCAAAAAAACTATTCTCTTGAAACCCCAGTTTTATGTTTCCTTGTTGGTTTTTATCAAACCAGCGCTTACAAAGTGAAGGTAATAAATCCCTTAATAAAATGAGGATTAACACCAGCACTGATGAGTGCCTCCAGCTCCCACATGACAAGCAAGGGAAGTTTTATTATGTCAATAACTCAATATACAGATTTTCAAGCATGGACACGCAAACTCCTGCAACACACTCACACACAGCTTTGGACAAGCGAACAGGGACCGTTTGGGGATCATCGGTAAGAAACTGGACTCACCTTGAGACAAAGCTCTTATATAGCAGCTTTTATTAGCAGGCTATGGTGGTGTGTGTTTGTTTGTATCTCTGCAGCATGAGTTTGAGAGTATTTACTTACGTGTGTGTGTGTTTGTGTTGACTGTGTTCATCAGTCAATAGGGGCATGTGTGTGTGTGATGTCGAAGCTTTGTTTAATGTCACTCTCCATGCTGTAAATTGACGAAAACCCAGAGACCCCCTCCCTCGTCTCCAGGCTTTCCTAACTAATTAAAAATACTCTGCATTGGAGAATGGATTACTGCAAAGGGCACATACACACACACACACACACACACACACACACACACACACACACAATAAGGCACTTAATTCACTTGCATGTTCACTCGCACTGAGACTTGTACATGTGGCAAAGGAAAAATGTTGCTGATGACATTAAGGTTGCTGGTGTTTGAATGTAGGTACAAACATTAGCGCGAGCACCTTTCACTCCCTCACTGTTATGCCGAACTAGTTGACTTTACTAGAGTGTTTACTTGCGTGTAAACCCGTTGCCTCAAACCATTTAAGTTTTTACATATGGAGGAACTAAACAGATCAAGTTGTGTCAACATAGAACCTTAAATGGATGCAGTAGACAAATTTAAGTCCACATTAGTAATCTTTACTAAAAATCATTAGTTCACTTGAATTATTTATTTTCTTTAGTCTAAGTTTAATGAAATAACTATTTTAAGTTCAACATACATAAGCATATATAAACAAATCACTAATATAACATTATTTATTGCTACTTAAGACCATTAGTTTATTTAAGTAATGTCTTTACTTTTAATAAAATTAATTATACTATTTGATTTTGAGATTGAATGTATTGTT
The DNA here is from genome assembly GCA_032191485.1 of Leptoclinus maculatus. NCBI lineage: Eukaryota > Metazoa > Chordata > Actinopteri > Perciformes > Stichaeidae > Leptoclinus > Leptoclinus maculatus. The sequence continues at coordinate 22,551,289 of JAVDOI010000011.1, read as the reverse complement.
TCAAGAAAATTGTACAGAAGGAAAGAAATTCAACAATACATTTTAATGTTCCGATGTGTTTTATTTTCAAAACATTGCATTGTAACTGTTAAAACTGAAAACAATTCCAGCTTGTCGAGAGAAGGAATGCAGCATTACACAGTAACTGTGCCTTGTGAATGACTATTCACATACAGACAGGCATTTAAAACTAAAATTCTCAATTTCAACTAGACTGGATAAGGACAGAGGAACCGGGTTAAACATATCGAAACAACTGAACACCAATATGCAGTCCTGAGCATACACTGTAAAACACAAGTGGTAGAACATTTCTACTCCTCATTCAACATAAACTTCTAACATAATTCAAAATAAGTACCTTAGTAGTTAAACATTTCTTGAGAGTCTTTGGTGACAAAAGGGGATTAAAACTTGGTTTGGAGGGGCTATTAATACCCACGAGCTAGCAGACCCACGGTTGAGGTGTCTCTGCATAAAAGACCTAAACATTATGTACCTTATCCCCGTTATGAACTCACAATATGTACACTTCCACTGCATCTTCACAAGAACCTGTAAAAACAAGAAGAAAACTATTAGCTCAACTTTCAGTTCAACAACCCAGTTCCAGTAACATTAACTCCACTGCAAAACGTTACCCAGCCTCTGCTAATAACCAACTAATGACCTCGTGCCTTGAGAAGCTAGCTAAGTTACTGCTATAAATGCAATAAATAACTCCTGTGCAACCTAACCAAACACCATTTTGAAAAGCTAACGTAACGTTATCGTCAGCTAGCGTAAAACACAGCACATGCAAACACACGTGTTCAAGTTATAAACATGATCATTGCACTCAATATTTCAGCTGATTAGTGCAAACAACTAAATAGATTTAGTAATGACACAGTTGTTTTACAAAACGTGAAAGTATAAGTAATGACCACTCAAAAGTTTAATTTGAACTAAATTTGGGTTTACAGTGCTCAAATACAGTTTGTGTGTGTGTGTGTGTGTGTGTGTGTGTGTCTGTGTGTGTGTGTTAGTGTTATAGTGTTATAGCATATAGAAATGCTAGTGAGAAACATGGAAAGGGATGGTATGATTGTGTTTGAGAGATACAAGGAGAAGGAGATTGTGTGTGTGTGTGTGTGTGTGTGTGTGTGTGTGTGTGTGTGTGTGTGTGTGTGTGTGTGTGTGTGTGTGTGTGTGTGTGTGTTTGAGAGCGATAGATGGTGGAACTATTTGTGTGTTTCCACCAATTGACATTCAGAGTTCTCCCTATCTCCAGCTCCTTCCATCAGTCGGCCGTGGGGAACCAATAAATCTCTATGTGTCCTCAGAGTGGGATGTTTTATTGAATGCCTGCCGCACCGCTGAAGGAAAACATCACAAGCAGATGAGGGAGCCCAAAAATAGTTCAGAGAGGCGATAGATGACTGCGGGAGGGTGTGAGCAGGCGAGCTTCTCTTAAAATACCTGGTCAATATCTGGAAGGGTCTGCAGGGTTGTTTGATGGAGAGGCCTCAACATGACAAGAGCACCGCCGCTATGATTTAATGAGGCCGGGTGAGAGGCTCCAGCTAATCGTCTGCCTCTCAGCTCAAGCTATTGTGCTTCTGTCAAGGCTCGGCCAAGAATTTAACACTGTTGGCTGCGAACAGAGTTAAAAGGCGCTATGAGTAGCACTTTAAAACCAATTAGTTATATTCATTTTGGGACGTTAGAGTAATTACTGTAAACACACAGTGCCGGTCACTGAGACCACTGGCAGCTCTGACTGGCCTGCACACTGCACCGTGTGCCACAGAGTCACTGAGCCGTCAGATTTGTGGATAGTTTGGGAGCAGCCAGCTTTAAATGTTATCACAATTGACCCTTCGCTATATGTACCGCCATGTATCATGCAATCGTATGAGACGATCTTCATTTTGAGGCTGCTTTTGTGGATTTGGAGCTAGTCATGGTTAAACGCTGTGTAATTGTGTTACTCGTTAACCAGAGAGATTCAACGGATGTATACGTTTCTAAAATGTTACGTTTCTACGTAGAAAACCTGTGGAGCTAATATTAGCAGATACGTTAGCACATCATTAACTAGCATTAGCACTTTTATGCTCCACCAGGTTCTGAAATATAGTGAATTTCTACACAATCTGCTTTTGCTTTTTAATGATTGTAACAATGAATATAGACCTACCGGCTTTACAGGAACAATGTTGTCACCTAATGTCATTGTCTTCTGTCAATCACCAGGTGGTTCACTTTTATACTGTGATCTGTAGGCTTAAGTTTGTATTTTGAATCAGTTTGACATCCTTGATATCCTTGATGACTGTAGACCCTGCTGTCCAAAAATCAATAATATTTATTCACAGAGAGCAGTTACTGATAGCTTGGGCTCCCCGATAGCTCCAACAGCGTGACCGTTCCTTATTCAAAGTATTGCTCTCATAAGTTATAGGTCCTGCTCACCATAGGTATTCACAAAACACAATTTTCTCAACACAGCCCCTTTGTGTGTGTGAATGCAATGACTATCACCCATTATCATTACCCTACTTTTTAAAACAAATGGTGTGGGCCGACCGAGGATGGGGAGGAGTCATCCTCTAGTCTAGATAGTGATGAATGGTATGAGAGTCCATTTCCTGCTGTTTAAATCAACTCATATAAAATATGAAGTGCACCAGAGCTCGGCTGATCTTATTAAAAGCAGTCTACTGGCAGCTCGGGCTTTTCTGGTGAGCATGCGATGCTCTGTTACCCTGAATAGAAGGAACAATAGTTCCTGTGCTTCTTTTATTTCAAGAAATAAGCGAAATAACGAAACATTTAGCACTTCGAAGAAACACATTGAGAAAAAAAGGTGACGCAACATTTACAGTATTATCGCAAGAATACATTCAGGTCAAAGCTGGAAGCTCTTTCTAGACTCTGCAGCGTTAATGGAAACAACATGAGAGGAATATAAATAATTGGTAATAAAAACTAGAAAACAGTAAGGATTCAACAATGATTTGTAAGTGACTTAACGCTCACTGTTAAGGAAAGCCACACAACTGGAGCAATAAAAGTTCCCAAAAACTTTACGTTTACTCCATAGTGTGGCATTAAAAGCCTAATAAGCATCCCACTGACTAGAGAAGGCAAATGTATCTGTCACCCCACATAGTGTAAGCCTCGTCAGATCCCCCTGCAGTTTAGCCTTGAACTGTGAAGAGGCCAGCTGTCGACTGGGACCACGGGGGGAAGCAACCGCACAAGCTTTGTGGTGCTGAAGAAGCTTTGGAACGAGCTGAAAGAAGCCCAAACGCTTCCTCCCATCTCCTGCAGGGGGACGGACCAGCAGTCAGCAGTGCAGAGCTGAGAGTGACAAGTCTCAAGAGACAGGAAGACAGCGAGGGCTGAGCTGCCCGCGGACTAACTGCTACCGCTGTAGACACTGTGAAGCCTCATACCACACTGTGTGAGTCTGCGAACCCGCCTCGGGTGGGGGGGGGGGGGGGGGGGGGTCGGCCAATCGTTTGACACGTTCAACCTGTGTACTCAGTGAAATGAGGTCAGCCCACTAACCTGACTACACACAACGTCTCTCTGTCAGGGCAGATTGATGCACACGGCGCCACAGGCTGACAGATCAGACGGAATTCCTTGTTTCCCGTTCGCTCTCTGTCCGTCTCTCTATCAGAAATATTTGCCTCAGGTGCGTTCTTTAGAGTACACTCTTAAATCCACACAGAAAGTAGTTACATCGATAATCCGCAGAGACTCCTGGGGGTCATTCGGTTGAGGGAAAATAATAAACTGAGGTGCCAATTCACAAAGAATGGACTGTGATAGCAATGTGAATTGCGCGTCGTTCGCAACCGTTATCTGCCCCCGTCTCAAGGTCCGAATCACAAAAGATATTGCACCTATGATATTACAGCAAAACGCTCCCATGGAATTGTGCCGCTAAGTGCATTTGGCCCTATTTTGTGTGTGATTGTAATTATCCATGTGGCAAAGTATAAATGTGTTCGAGAGGTGAGAGTCAGCCTGTCAAAACTTTCGATTCGGGACAAACTCTGACCTTTTTTTAGAAACCAGGCTCGGGTCGACTCATTTCACTGTTTGCCTTTCACTATGCCCATATACACCTACACATTTGCAGGTGGGTGAAATAATACATCATTAATGAGACAACGATGATCTTATTTTAAGAGTTTCTCGAGACATTTGAGACATTTTTTTGAGTTTATTAAATACCTGCATCCATCCCACCGCAGCAGAAACGATAAGTGCGACTCCCCATCTGCCCACGAGGCACAGCAGCGTCAATTCTTGTTCATGTATTGTCAAAAATGACATGTAGAGGAGCTTTATTCATTGATTTCATTCATCGCATCCTATCACTGCATCCCAATATTAACGGGTTTGAGCTGACATCCCTTACTTCAGTTACCACCAATTCTTTGAAGACGCTAAAGATTTCACTGTAACTGCGTGTGGCTTTTAGAGCTGTTTTTTGTGAATTGGACTTTTTTGTAATGAGGATCATTGGCATAAAAAGATGTGTTTCACCCTTTGAGAGTGCTTAGAGTGCTCATTTGTGCAGGCTTAGTGGCTGCAAAAGCCGCAAAATCCTTTTGTGAATTCGCCCTCTTGGTGCCGAGATTGCTAGATGGATATAAAACATTTTGAAGAAGCACTCAGTCAAGTTGCATTCAAGGGAAGAACTCCAATATGACTTCTAAACCTTCAGAATTACAGGGGTGTTTGGAAAGTGTTAAATTAAAATAATGTGAATTAAAACCACCAATTAATAATCTGTGTTTGATGACATTCAATCAAATCTCATTAAATCACACATGATGTGGCATTAGCTGAGGTTTGGATGGTTAAATACCGCCTGAGGTTGATGTTTTTTTTACTTTGATTCTTGCTTATTTAGTCATGAATATTAAATGCTACAGAGAAATACTTTCAGATGTAATGCCATGTTTTCATGGGGTTTCATTTAGAATGATATGGTGATCTGGCTAACATCCTCTCAGAATCTGCGAAGTCTATTTTGTTCATGAAAGAACTTGAGGAAAGAAACTGAGGTGGTGTCGGGGCATTTGAGACAAATTTGCAAACTCAACACTGAACTGTTATATCATGAATCATCCATGTAAGGGCATCCTAAAGTGTATTCCTCTTTGGTGCTTATACCGTAGCATATTTTCATGCGACTGATTTTCATCATTTTGCATAACCAATTAACCATATATGTTTTATGCACATTGGCTTCTTTCAACACACCACATGCAAATATAATTGTATTTGTGCTGGGCAACGTTTAAAATGTTTAATCGCGATTAATCGCATTGTTATGCGGAAAGTTCAATAATTAATTCAAATGTAGTGTATTGCGCACTTTTATTTTAAAAGTACTGCTATATGAACAAAAGGGCAATAACATTTGGTTTGCAAACACTTAAAAGAAATAATGTGCTTTTTAACAGCAGTATTCCCTTTACACAGTAGCACTTATATTTCTTGTGCTCAGTGTGCTGACTGTATTTGAAACGTTCCACTGCTGTGCAACAGGAATAAAATGTTCCAGCACGTTTCAGCAAAATGTCTGTCTTCTGTCTTCATGACAGTCAGAGCATGTGAATGCAGCTCTACTGTTCATCAATATAATGCTGTAACTCCGAGGTGATTATGGTTACCCAGCGATGTCCAGTAGTCTCCAGTGAGAGCAACAGCTGGTGCACGTTGTAACGCCGTCGCTTTTGTAGTCCTCTCCTTTTCATACAACTCGTGTATTCTTCTTGTGACGGTGCATCTTGAGGCTCATACGTGCCGTCATTAGTTGCGATCCTAAAGGTGCGTTCACACCAAACGCGACGCGAACGCACCTTGAGAACGTTCCTCAGACCGACATCTTCCACAATACTAACCGGCTGCAGTTTGTATCCACTTCTCTGTGGCATTTGTTAGCTTGTCTTGCTTTTGTTTATCTATACTTCTCTCACACGCTGCATCAACGTAGTCTGAAGACTTCCTCCACCGCTGCCAGTAAGCAACGGACTTTCAAAATAATAATTTTAAAAAATGCGTTAACGCCGACGCAATAATTGTCGGCGTTAATTAATTAATGCGTTAACACAATAATAACTCTTTAACTTGCCCAGCACTACATTTTATATGTGGATATGATTCATCCATTCAGTCATTTCACAGCTTCCGTCAACAGTTTCCTTTATTCAAAGAGAACTCTGGCCATTCTAGTCAAAATGTAATTTATTGTTTAATAACCAGGAAAATCCACTGACAACGTACTTTGCCTTCGCCAAAAGAGCAAGTGTTGTGTGTGCCGCAATGCAGCAATTTGCACCTGGTGTTTATAGACCATTCAACATTAATCGCTGACTCATGAGGCAAAATTAATCTGCAGCTGAGTACAAGTGCAAAAAATTATGTTTTGTCTGTGTGCTGCTGGAACATTGATAATTGATATTCCTTTTTTTTCTCTCTAATTGACAGCGTTTTGTCTTGTGTTTGAATTGGAAAGAGAAATGGGACATATGGCAATTATGTAGCAGTGATTATCATGTCACTGCTTATTGTAGGTACAATATATTTTACCCAGCATAACTGCGATAAATGCATAGTCTTCAAGGTCTAAGATCCATCTTATACCTCTCATTTTTTTGCAGGGACATCACTGAACCTTCAGCTTATTTTTTACCTTCATGACTTGGTTTAGACTGAAGGTAGCTTGCGGTATCGCTTGCATAGTTATGCATTAATCAGTGTGTGTAGTGCTGCTTTCCTTCCCTCGCTCTTCTTCTTCTCTCAGTGTAGCCTGGAAAGTGCCATTGAAGATTTGTTTGATGGCAGCCGTTTATTGCATGAGACGAGATGATGCCTTGTGATTGTTTGCAACTTGACAGCAGATACAAACTGAGAGTTATGCATCAGCCTGTGCTCCCCCAGAGGCATAGCAAAGCCGCTGACATACAGCAGGCTTGAAGTCAACAAACCGTTATTGACAGCGAAGATGGAAGTCATTGGCTATTACCCAAAGCAGCCTTGTGACTTCATGAATATCCAAAGCCATTGATACAGTGACTATTCTGGCATGGGCAGTGATACTGTAGGGATGTCAAACCTTTTCTGCCAAAGGTTCGCCCTGTTTTCACGATCATTATGTCTACAGAGCAAGTTATGTTCAAGATAAGAGATCAACTTGTATAAAAGCACCGCCTACTGACCAATCAATTCTCTTCCAAAATGGTATCCCCATTCCTAGATCCTATAGAGTCAGGTATGCGGATTGTGAGTGGGTCTCTTAGGAGGGCAAATATTTTTTAGGGACCGTCAAAACCCTTTTGCTTTTTTATATGAGACACAGATTCTCAGCAGAGAGACTGACGTATCTCTGTCAGCTTCTTGAGCCGTATGTTGCCAGTGCGACACGTCGGAGTTGTGCTCTTACAATGCCGCAGACGTTATGTATTGCTTTTGCATTACTTTGCCACAGGTACTTTCATGTAGGGAACCTGCAGGGAACCTGCCCAAAACCACAGTCTGCAGAGCAATTCACAAAGCGGCATGTGCTCTGACAGAGCTAATTGATGCGTTCATTGTGTGTTACCCGTCAACTTGCCCACGCAGAGCGTACAAGAGGGCTTTTACAACAAAGCAGGTATACATTAGCCTATGTGACTTCTTGATCTATGAATAATTTAGACCCTATGAGGTACACTGTTGTAGGCCTATTGTAAATGCAGCCTACTATTTTCATAGGGTTCCCCAGAGTAATCGGTGCCATTCATTTGCACCCACATATCCATCTCCTCATTTCTGGGTGAGAATGAAGCCGATTATGTAAATCCCAAGTGTCATTCCACAGCCGTTAAATACGTAATTTACAGGTTTGAAAGCTACATTTGTCTTTTGTCATCTTGTCATGTATGTGTTTGTCGCTGTAACACAAAACTTGCCCTTTGGCCATAAATGAAGTAGTCTATACTATCGATCACTATCTGAAGGATAGATAAGGACACTCATTGATTGGTCATACCAGCACACTGCCTGCATGGATATAAAGGGTTAGCAGAAAATGCAGCAGCAGGTGCAATTAAAGGTCAAAGGTCAGCACATTGGACTATCTTTCCCTCCACCATGGAGTTGTTTTTCAAATGCACATTGATGCTACGTTGACTTTAACGCTGTTATCTTCTGGAAGCCTCAAATGCTTTTTCAGGTGACTTGTGCTCATCATTGTCTCATTAAAAGTGTTGAGGCAAAGTGGCCCGGGTCAGTCCATGACTCCAGGATCTTCAGGGATCCTGTACTGTGTCACAAATTAGAGCAGGGTATGGTAACAGTACATTGAATACTTTTTTTTGTGTTTCTTAAACGGTATTTTGTGATACTGATTATGGCAATATGTCTTTTTATCTTCAGAGGCGTGCTGCTTGGGCCTGCAAGCCCTTCCTCATGGCCACACTATCCTGACCCTGATGCAGGGCCATAAACAGCATACAACGTGGCCCTTTCCAAAACTAGGGTCAGGAAAGAAATTACCTTTGGCATCCTTAAAGCATGATTCACCTGCCAGCGTGTCCTCAGAGTGGCCCCAGACAGAGCATGCCGCATAATTACAGCATGTGGAAGTGGTGGGAGACAGGAGGAGGATGGCTAAGCTATCATCCCTGATGGACAACACCTCCCACCCCATGCGGGACGCCTTGGCAGCTCCTTCAGCTACCGGTTGATTCACCCCCGGTGTGTGAAGGAGAGGTACCGCTGCTGTTATCCTGTAAATTTCCCCACTGCGGGACTAATAAAGGATTATCTTATGTGTTGTGCTCTACAACAGCGGTCCCCAACCTTTTTTGCGCCACAGACCAGTTTAATGTCAGACAATATTTTCACGGACCGGCCTTCAAGGTGTGGCGTGTGTGTTCCTTATGTCCAGTCTACTTCGTTTGGTTTTGATTGCTGTCACTGCAGAACATCCCGCTTCACAAAGATAGGATGTGTGAAATGGAAGCAGGGTTTTCAGTGCTTTTGTGGCGATCTCAGGATATTCAGCCTTGATTTTAATCCTAAACACCAGCAGATTTGTTGTCTCAAACATACTTTTAAGGCCACCGTCATTTACAATCTCCAGCAGCTGATCTTCCTCTGTCGCCACATATACTGCAGAGCGGGCTTGGCGCGTAAGAATTACTCCTGATATTTAATTAGACTCCTGATATTGTCTGTTAAATTAAGCTTTCTTTTTCTTGTAGGTTGTAGGCTCTTCTTCTGTCTCCTTAGTGGGCCTTTAACCTTTGCAAAGAAGCTCTCCAAAAGTTATTTACTCATGTTCTCTAGCTTGTGGGCTTAATTTTTGAGGTAACGTATCACGTGACCGAGACGAGCGTCTTGACATGTCAAGAGCCACAGGCGGATGAAATTGGGAGAGAATCCGGTCATTTTTCAAAATAAAACATCTTTCAGACTCTGATAATCAATAAAACGGAAATAATATAAGTTATTTATTCTTTCTGTGCGGCCCGGTACCAAATGACCCACGGACCGGTACCGGTCCGCGGCCCAGTGGTTGGGGACCGCTGCTCTACAACATCACTGCCATCAGGAAGTACAGGGCCCCTCCTGTACGTCCACAACCCTCTGATGTTGTAGACCCCATCGCCCTCACCACCCTTTTGGCAGGGTTGATAGAGAGGCCATCACTCAACAAGTTTCTTTCTAAACAAAACAATGAGAACAGGCCCTTTTTATTTTGTTTCAAGTGTTTAATGATAATATTTTTTCTCCCGTTCCTGAGAAAAGGATTAAACATTTTAGTTCATTTTTTTTATGACAAATATTAAAAAAAAAAGACATTTGTTTGATTGATTCACATGCCTGGAAAACAATTGTGTTACCAAATTAGCTTCTTTTCATAATACAGTTTTCTTTTCTTTTTTTGGTCAGAAAATACCAAGGTCCGGACATCGGTGACTCTTATTTATTTTGTTGTTGTATTTTTTTATTGCTTGTACCTAGGATTTCCTCAAAAGCAGTATTAGTTGAGTGTATTCTCCTGGAGATAAAATAAAGACCTTCATGTGTAAAATTGTTAGAGGGCCTCTTTAACTCTATCCTTTTCCTACCTCTAATGTGCAGAATATATGTATATCAAAGTAGAGTACAGTCCTTGGTTTACTCCTCTCCAGTGAAGATTTTAACCCTACAGCATAAAGATTTATATAATTGCCCTCTTTTCTGTATTTGTCATGCATACATATGCACGTAAATACATCTTTCTTAAGTCAATGAACAGGCTGGAAACAGAGAGAGAGTTGGAGAGACAGGATAGGAATGACGACAGAGAGAGGAGGATGGGATTTCCTAAAAAATCAAAACCTTCTGTTTTGCCTGCTCTATTCCACTTTAAAATATGATGCTGGCTTTTGTAAATGTCTGTAATTAATGTTTTCATTTGGAGAAAAACATATTGATGATGGGAATGGTGAAAAGAGTGAGTCATACCATAGGCCCTTTAGTGCAGCTCCATCTCCAGGCCTATTGAGCTTTGGGGGTGAGTCACTTGAAATAGAAAGGCTTAGCTGTTATTTTACGGAGGAAGCTCTAATCTCTAGTTTTATTATTTAACTGAAGATGAAAGCTGAAAATGTTTCCCCCGAATGTTTCATGACCCTGTCGCAAAGGCAAAATCTCAACGGTAGTGGGAAGTGAAGGATTTACGGTCGTCTGTGGTAAAACTTAAGTATTTTCAGTTTATCACCCAGTATCACTGTCTGCTCTGCGTGTGAAAGAACGCTGACGTCACTGCTTTATGCGACATGATTTGGTGGTATCCAATTATGTTCTCCATTTATGTGTCACAACTCCTAGTCATTCACTCTCTTGCTTGCCACATACTAATTCCTGTTATCTCAGATCCAGGGGGCACTCCCTCCTGCCCTGCAGTAACCGCTACTGCGATTCCCATCACCTGACCTTCCGTGCTTATCATCAAAAGTGCCAGCCCGATCTCACCAGATGGCATGTGAATGACATGAAAATGTGCCATGTAGTCTGTACTGACTGCCATGCAAACGCATATGCTTGACTATGCTCAGTCAGAGCAAGTGATCTAGTATAAAACATGAGAACGATAACTTATGGTGGGTGGGTCAAACAGACACAGGACTTTCAAACAGGAGGCCGGTGTTCGAGATCGGTGTTTGTGTCGCAAAGTAATGTTATTCTGATACGATTTAATTTTGTTAGGTTAGGGATGTTTGCTAGCATTTTTGGAACTTATGTTACATTAACGTTTTACTTAGTTTACGTACTTATTTTAAGCTCAATCATGATGTTTTTCTTAAACCCAACTTAGCTGTTTCGTTGCCTAAACCTGTGACCGTTAAATGATAAACAAAATGCCTAAAATGAGATATCACGACAGGCAGGGTGTCCTTCAAATGTCGTGCTGTGCATCTTCCCATGAGATCGGGTCACCTGTGTTGATCTGTCTGCCTGGTTAGGCCTGGTTTTGACCACAACAAGTAAACGTGAACTTTTATCCAACCTGCTTGTCTCAGAGCTGTGCATCTGGGTTCGAACCTGGTTATCTACTGAGTCTTTACAACGTAGCTCCAATCAGGTTATCAATCAAACTGCAGCACAGAGACTGTCCTACACTGAAAGTTGTAAACGACCTGAGAATTATTGTGGCTGCAAACAACATGGCTGTTCTTCTTCTACTCCTAGACCTCAGTGCAGCATTCGGTACAAACGACCACGATATCTGAAATGACAGACTTAAGAAATGGGTGGGTCTCTCTGACTGGACTTGGTTACAGTGATATTTAACTGATAGACAGTTTTTTGTTAGCTTGGTGCTTTAGTATCAGAGAGTCATGGTATTCCTCAAGAAAGCATTCTCGGCCCAGTTTTGTTTTCATTATTTATGCTCCCACTCTGACACATTATTAACCTTCACCTCGTCAATTAAGATTGTGTTGCTAATGATACACAATTGTAAATCTCTGTCTCACCAAATGACCCCAATGCTCGAATTGCCCGTCTCACTGACATTAATGTATGGATGGGTAAAATCTTTTTAAAGCTAAAACTGATCATAGTACTTTAATTGTAACCAAAGCAGCAAGAGAAAAACTGCACTTAATGCTCGGTGGTTTTAGCAAACAGATTAAAACAAATACCACAAATTTATGAGACTAAGATCCAATTTAAATTGTAATTCTGATTTTAACAAGGTCATGAAAACTCTTTCAAAATTCTTTTTAATATTAGGAATATCGCAGAGTCAGACTTTTTTTAACCCAGAGAAGCGCTGAAAATCACACTCACAATTTTATTACTAGCTATTAAGAGAATTGTAATTTCCTTTTTACTGGATTAGCTAAAACGTCTATAAAACAACTACAGCTAGTGCAAGAAGCTGCTTTAGTCTTTAGTCAACTAAAATGAGGAAAATGGATCACATTACCCTACTGCTTAAGAGGCTGCACTGGCTGTTCTTTTACTTTTGTATAAAGCTTGAAATTACCTTGCTCCTCACTACATAAGAGATTGTATTTAATTTTATGTTCCAGCCGGATCACTTAGGTCCTCCACCGCTTTTCTTTTCAATGTTTCTTATGGTGTCCCTTAAAATACCACTGAGAGTAGCTTCTGTTGTATACCCCTAAACTGCGGAACTCCCAGCCTCTGGATATTAGAATGGCAAGCTATCTCAGTATTTGTAAAAGGAAATGGAAGACCTATCTTAATTTGGCTTTTAATTTGGAGCAATGTCCAAAGCCTTAGTGTTTAAGCTTTAATCATAGGTATTTTTTACATTATTTTTCACCAACTCCGGACCTCGAGTGAACATCCACATAGACACCGTCAGAAAAAAGGCCCAGCAGAGGATGCACTTCCTGTGGCAGTTCAGGAAGTTGAACCTGTCTCAGGAGCTGCACTACACTGCAATCACCCAGTCTGTTCTACGGACTATAGGACAAACAGTCCAGACTGCAGAGAAAATCATTGGTGCCAGCCTGTCACTGCGGACCCTCCGCACCCTGAGCACAACTTGTTTCAACTTCTCCCTGGGAGGCACTACAGAAGACTCTATGTCAAATTACCAGACACAAGAACAGTTTCTTTCTGCAGGCCGTCACTCCAATGAACTTAACATCAGGCATGTGTAACCGGTAGTGAAATGTCCCTCACTGGCTACTGTAGGGTTAGGTAGGCCTTAGCACCTCCTACTTCCTTGTTCGCAAATTGTTTGTTTACTATATAAGCCGTACCTACGAGCTGTGTCTTTTCCCTCTGATCCATGGTGCGACAGGTTGTGCCCGTCACGTGCAATGCTTGGTAGGTGTTAACTTTAGTTTTGTTAAATTGAGGCATTGCTACTGTGGGTTTTACTCTGTTTCGTTTACTCCCGGTCCGGCTCCATAGCGACTCTTGCTTCCCCGCGTTGAGCTGTCCGGATGAGGGTTGCGCAAGGATCAGACAGGAGCTGACTGCCACTGCTGTTTTGTTTGGGTTTGCTTTGTTTTGTTTAGTTTTTAGTTTATTAGTTGGTTTTTGTTACCCTCGTGGCGCTCATTGCTTTCCCCCAAGAAATTAAATAGTAGTTTTCTTTGCACTCTCTCCACGACTTGTTTCTTTACCCTTTTGCTTTGCTGTGTGTGTGTGTGTGGGGCACCGGAGCGTGGTGAGTACTCTGTCCCAGTATTACTTTCTCCTCTCTGTCTGCGGCTACGACCATTCGTCCTGTAGCACTTCCTTCTTTTACTGTAATTTGTGGCATGAAGTATATTGGACATATACCTTTTACTGTCTTGGATATATTAGATGGAATGGATTTCCTGTGTTTTTAATACCCTGTTTAAAGTATTTGATGTAATAATCTTGGGGGAACCCTGTCTCAGTCCATCATTCACCGCCACATGTACCAATAGAGGACCTGTGGGCTTTTAGTTGGTTTGAGCCATTAAAGGGTCAGTGCACTCTAAAAATTGTAAACCAAATCCTGGCCTTGCCGCGGCCCGTGGTCACACATGTATTAACAAAAAGTCAAACTTAATTTGTATAAAGCATGTTTTTGCTTCGTAGCTAATTGTTAGATTGGGGAGTCATGAAATGCAAAGTCTCACATGCCAATCTATGGCACAGACCTAGAAAGTTTGGTGTGTGGGTTCAGAATGTGACCAGGGCAAACTGGAGTATGGCTCAATTAGCTGCAATGTTACATAACCTGCTTAACACACCTTTTGTCTCCAGTGGCTGTCTGTTTAAACGGATTATGTAACAGTGCAGTCATAACCATTTATTATGCTGCTGTTGTAAAATAACAGCTGAGAAGGGACTTGACTCAGGGTCTTGAAATGCTAATTTCCCAGGAAAGCTAGCATAACAGGATATAATATTGTAGCCTCTGACTCACCTTTTCAAGTGTCACACACTTGCTTCTCATTATTCTGAATTACAAATTCCAAAACGGTCTCTTTGTGTAGGGGTTTAAGGAATGTTAATCTTGACAAACGCATACTACAATACCTTCGAATACCTTTTTTTTTCCTGTATTGGAATTACCAGACAGTCTATCCACTGAAACCTGTTAATTAATTCAGTTTAGTAGAGCTTCTGCTATACCTCTTCATGTGTGCTTTATTTTTACATTTGTAATCAGCAGCTGACTTGTAATTTGCAGCTCCTGGCAATCAACCCTGTTTGGGCGTGCTATGTTAACAGTGAAGTAATTAATGCAGACATTATGAGACACCTCGTGAAATGCATGTACTGTGGTAATCACATTAGTGGTGATCCTAATATCCTAGGATGGGTTATGTGTCCCAGATTTCTGTATTGACACAGATGGCGTCGTTGTTATACTTCCTATTACTACTGGAAAAGAGAATGTTGAGAAATGACAAATAACTTGAGTTCCTGGTTAGTCAGAGTTATAAAAATAGAATAGTAGTGGAACGGACATTCCCAATTAAAGTCAACATAGCAGGATTGTCAGAGCAGCGGCCAGTGTCATGTGTACAAATGCATTGCAACTGTTGTAGCGGGCTAACTCCTTGGACTCTTGGACTCACTTGTGCCAGAGTCACATGTTCCACAACAGTGTTGGCATCTAGTGTGTGTGAAGTCCCGCCATTAAGGACTGTCCCTTTTTATAAGTACACTGTAAAAAAAAATCTGTGTAATATACGGTAAAATACTGGCAGCTGTGGTTGCCAGAACTTCACCGTAAAAAATAAAGTGAGAATGTATAATACATCACGGTATGTTTTTTTTGCAACCGTATATTTCACAGTTGAGAACTGCTTTTTGTTTACGGTAAATTACTATAAAAAACAGATTTCATAAACCTGTTTACGGTAATTTGCTTTAGAAATAACAGCCATGTTATAAACGTGTTTACGGTAAATAACTTTATAAACAGCAACTATACTGTGAAGCTAATTACAGTTTTTCTCAGTAAAAAACACAGTACAACCGTACGATCTATTACGGGACTTTATTGAAAAGTACAACTTAACGGTAAATTACCGGCAGCTGTGGTTGCCAGAACTTTACCGTAAAAAATATAGTGACAATGTGTAAGGCATCACGGTACAAAAATACGGTACAACGTAGAACGTAATACAATTGGTTGGCATAGATTTCAGTCAACTTCTGATTATTGTAAATTACAAAGGAAATATCAAATAAAGCATATTGTAAATCAAGGTACAGACCATCATTGATAAACCTTAAGAAACTAACATTCTCTGTGAAAAACAGGTTGAACTGATATAATATCTTGTACAATATACTCACAAAGCAGTGTTGCGATCTTGAAGAAACAGCATGTGTCCATATATATGAAGGATACCCATGAATAAACATCAAAAGATTAGCCACTTGCCCTGAGTTGATCAAGAGTAATGAGTCACTTAGTCCAGACTTGACTGAACAGGGCACTCAACATGGTAGAGTCTCACATGGACATGAAGTTCAGGAAGCTGGAACTTGAAGCGTGTATTTTCACCAGTTCTGCTTGAGGACTCGTATGTTGACCATCAGGCATTCACTGTGGACTGGAATGATCCTCTTTGCACCCAAAAACAGAAACAAAGGCAAAGTTAGATTGATGCAGTGCTTCAGCATGATGCCTACACAGAGAAACATTTACTGCCTTCTGCTGATAAACTGAGCTCCAATGACCTAGAAGAAACCAGCACTTTGGAAAATAATTTTGTAAGTCACCTTTATACTTTTGGGCTGGATTAAAATCCACGCGTAACGGGTTCCACGCGTAACGGGTTCCACGCGTAACGGGTTCCACGCGTAACGGGTTCCACGAGCAACCGGTTCCACGCGTAACCGGTTCCACGCGTAACGGGTTCCACGCGTAACGGGTTCCACGCGTAACCGGTTCCACGCGTAACCGGTTCCACGCGTAACGGGTTCCACGCGTAACCGGTTCCACGCGTATCTGGTTCAACGCGTAACCGGTTCAACGCGTAACGGGTTCCACGTGTAACCGGTTCCACGCGTAACGGGTTCAACGCGTAACCGGTTCCACGCGTAACGGGTTCCACGCGTAACCGGTTCCACGTGTATCGGGTTCAACGCGTAACCGGTTCCGCGCGTAACCGGTTCCACGCGTAACGGGTTCCACGCGTAACCGGTTCCACGCGTAACGGGTTCCACGTGTAACCGGTTCCACGCGTCACAGGTTCAACGCGTAACCGGTTCCACGTGTATCGGGTTCAACGCGTAACCGGTTCCGCGCGTAACCGGTTCCACGCGTAACGGGTTCCACGCGTAACCGGTTCCACGCGTAACCGGTTCCACGCGTAACGGGTTCCACGCGTGACCGGTTCCACGCGTATCGGGTTCAACGCGTATCGGGTTCAACGCGTAACCGGTTCAACGCGTAACGGGTTCCACGAGTAACTGGTTCCACGCGTAACGGGTTCATCGCGTAACCGGTTCCACGCGTAACCGGTTCCACGCGTAACCGGTTCCACGCGTAACGGGTTCCACGCGTAACGGGTTCAACGCGTAACCGGTTCCACGCGTATCGGGTTCAACGCGTAACCGGTTCAACGCGTAACGGGTTCCACGAGTAACTGGTTCCACGCGTAACGGGTTCAACGCGTAACGGGTTCAACGCGTAACCGGTTCCACGCATATCGGGTTCAACGCGTATCGGGTTCAACGCGTAACCGGTTCAACGCGTAACGGGTTCCACGAGTAACTGGTTCCACGCGTAACGGGTTCAACGCGTAACGGGTTCCACGTGTAACTGGTTCCACGCGTAACGGGTTCAACTCGTAACCGGTTCCGCGTGTAACGGGTTCCACGCGTAACGGGTTCAACGTGTAACCGGTTCAACGCGTCACGGGTTCAACGCGTAACCGGTTCCACGCGTAACGGGTTCCACGTGTAACCGGTTCCACGCGTCACAGGTTCAACGCGTAACCGGTTCCACGTGTATCGGGTTCAACGCGTAACCGGTTCCGCGCGTAACCGGTTCCACGCGTAACGGGTTCCACGCGTAACGGGTTCAACGCGTAACCGGTTCCGCGCGTAACCGGTTCCACGCGTCACAGGTTCCACGCGTATCGGGTTCAACGCGTAACCGGTTCCGCGCGTAACCGGTTCCACGCGTCACAGGTTCCACGCGTATCGGGTTCAACGCGTAACCGGTTCCGCGCGTAACCGGTTCCACGCGTAACCGGTTCTGCGCGTAACCGGTTCCGCGCGTAACCGGTTCCACGCGTAACCGGTTCCGCGCGTAACCGGTTCCACGCGTAACGGGTTCCACGCGTAACCGGTTCCACGCGTAACGGGTTCCACGCGTAACCGGTTCCACGCGTAACGGGTTCAACGCGTAACGGGTTCCACGAGTAACAGGTTCCACGCGTAACGGGTTCAACGCGTAACGGGTTCCACGCGTAACTGGTTCCACGCGTAACCGGTTCCACGCATAACGGGTTCCACGCGTAACGGGTTCCGCGCGTATCTGGTTCAACGCATAACGGGTTCAACGCGTAACGGGTTCAACGCGTAACAGGTTCAACGCGTAACGGGTTCCACGCGTAACGGGTTCAACTCGTAACCGGTTCCGCGTGTAACGGGTTCCACGCGTAACCGGTTCCACGCGTATCGGGTTCAACGCGTAACCGGTTCCGCGCGTAACCGGTTCCACGCGTAACGGGTTCCACGCGTAACCGGTTCCGCGCGTAACCGGTTCCACGCGTAACCGTTTCCGCGCGTAACCGTTTCCGCGCGTAACGGGTTCCACGCGTAACCGGTTCCACGCGTAACCGGTTCCACGCGTAACGGGTTCAACGCGTAACCGGTTCCACGCGTATCGGGTTCAACGCGTAACCGGTTCAACGCGTAACGGGTTCCACGAGTAACAGGTTCCACGCGTAACGGGTTCAACGCGTAACGGGTTCCACGTGTAACTGGTTCCACGCGTAACCGGTTCCACGCATAACGGGTTCCACGCGTAACCGGTTCCACGCGTATCGGGTTCAACGCGTAACCGGTTCCGCGCGTAACCGTTTCCGCGCGTAACGGGTTCCACGCGTAACCGGTTCCACGCGTAACCGGTTCCACGCATAACGGGTTCCACGCGTAACGGGTTCCGCGCGTATCTGGTTCAACGCGTAACGGGTTCAACGCGTAACGGGTTCAACGCGTAACGGGTTCCACGCGTAACGGGTTCAACTCGTAACCGGTTCCGCGTGTAACCGTTTCCGCGCGTAACGGGTTCCACGCGTAACCGGTTCCACGCGTAACCGGTTCCACGCGTAACGGGTTCCACGCGTAACCGGTTCCACGCGTAACGGGTTCCACGCGTAACCGGTTCCACGCGTATCGGGTTCAACGCGTAACCGGTTCAACGCGTAACCGGTTCCGTGCGTAACGGGTTCCACGCGTAACGGGTTCAACGCGTATCGGGTTCAACGCGTAACCGGTTCCACGCGTAACCGGTTCCACGCGTAACGGGTTCCACGCGTAACCGGTTCCACGCGTAACGGGTTCCACGCGTAACCGGTTCCACGCGTAACGGGTTCCACGCGTAACCGGTTCCACGCGTATCGGGTTCAACGCGTAACCGGTTCAACGCGTAACCGGTTCCGTGCGTAACGGGTTCCACGCGTAACGGGTTCAACGCGTATCGGGTTCAACGCGTAACCGGTTCCACGCGTAACCGGTTCCACGCGTAACGGGTTCCACGCGTAACCGGTTCCACGCGTAACGGGTTCCACGCGTAACCGGTTCCACGCGTAACCGGTTCCACGCGTAACGGGTTCCACGCGTAACCGGTTCCACGCGTAACGGGTTCCACGCGTAACCGGTTCCACGCGTAACGGGTTCCACGCGTAACCGGTTCCACGCGTATCGGGTTCAACGCGTAACCGGTTCAACGCGTAACCGGTTCCGTGCGTAACGGGTTCCACGCGTAACGGGTTCAACGCGTATCGGGTTCAACGCGTAACCGGTTCCACGCGTAACCGGTTCCACGCGTAACGGGTTCCACGCGTAACCGGTTCCACGCGTAACGGGTTCCACGCGTAACCGGTTCCACGCGTATCGGGTTCAACGCGTAACCGGTTCAACGCGTAACCGGTTCCGTGCGTAACGGGTTTCACGCGTAACGGGTTCCACGCGTATCGGGTTCAACGCGTAACTGGTTCCACGCGTATCGGGTTCAACGCGTAACCGGTTCCGCGCGTAACCGGTTCCACGCGTAACCGGTTCCACGCGTAACCGGTTCCACGCGTAACGGGTTCCACGCGTATCGGGTTCAACGCGTAACCGGTTCCGCGCGTAACCGGTTCCGCGCGTAACCGTTTCCGCGCGTAACGGGTTCCACGCGTAACCGGTTCCACGCGTAACCGGTTCCACGCGTAACCGGTTCCACGCGTAACGGGTTCCACGCGTAACCGGTTCCACGCGTAACGGGTTCCACGCGTAACCGGTTCCACGCGTAACCGGTTCCACGCGTAACGGGTTCCACGCGTAACCGGTTCCACGCGTAACGGGTTCCACGCGTAACCGGTTCCACGCGTAACGGGTTCCACGCATAACGGGTTCAACGCGTAACCGGTTCCACGCGTATCGGGTTCAACGCGTAACGGGTTCCACGTGTAACAGGTTCAACTCGTAACCGGTTCCGCGTGTAACGGGTTCCACGCGTAACGGGTTCAACGCGTAACCGGTTCCACGCGTCACGGGTTCAACGCGTAACCGGTTCCACGCGTATCGGGTTCAACGCGTAACCGGTTCAACGCGTAACCGGTTCCGCGCGTAACCGGTTCCACGCGTAACCGGTTCCACGCGTAACGGGTTCCACGCGTAACCGGTTCCACGCGTAACGGGTTCCACGCGTAACCGGTTCCACGCGTATCGGGTTCAACGCGTAACGGGTTCAACGCGTAACCGGTTCCACGCGTATCGGGTTCAACGCGTAACGGGTTCCACGTGTAACAGGTTCAACTCGTAACCGGTTCCGCGTGTAACGGGTTCCACGCGTAACGGGTTCAACGCGTAACCGGTTCCACGCGTCACGGGTTCAACGCGTAACCGGTTCCACGCGTATCGGGTTCAACGCGTAACCGGTTCAACGCGTAACCGGTTCCGCGCGTAACCGGTTCCACGCGTAACCGGTTCCACGCGTAACGGGTTCCACGCGTAACCGGTTCCACGCGTAACGGGTTCCACGCGTAACCGGTTCCACGCGTATCGGGTTCAACGCGTAACCGGTTCAACGCGTAACCGGTTCAACGCGTAACGGGTTCCACGCGTAACGGGTTCAACGCGTAACCGGTTCCACGCGTATCGGGTTCAACGCGTAACCGGTTCCGTGCGTAACGGGTTCCACGCGTAACGGGTTCCACGTGTAACCGGTTCCACGCGTAACGGGTTCAACACGTAACCGGTTCCACGCGTTACGGGTTCCACGCGTAACGGGTTCCACGCGTAACCGGTTCCACGCGTAACGGGTTCAACGCGTAACGTGTTCCACGCGTAACGGGTTCAAAGCGTAACCAGTTCCACGTGTAACGGGTTCCACGCTATGCTATAGCTATGCTATCATTAGATATGACATACAAAATTGATGGATAGATGTAAAAATACAGACAGCTTTGCTACCCATATATATTTGGTAGTGTACAGAGGTGGAGTGTAGGAGGGTGTCCGCCCCTGCCATCACCGGGATCCATCTCTGTACGAATAGATATGTGTCATTGTTGTGCAATGTAACACCAGAGTGTCTTTTCTAATTAAGTACACCTAAAGAACCCTACCTCTGTGTGCTCTGTACTTAGACCACTAGTGGGGTTGAAATGTAACATTTGGCCGGAGAGTGGTGCAAGAGGATAGGGCTGTAGACTGTATATAAGACAACGTAGTCATCGTGGCGTCGCCCATTGATTTGTGGACTGCCGTTATTTTGCTATCGCCATCTTGGATTACGGCTGTTGCCATTGTTGGGACTTCACCATGTGGTTGGAACAAAGGGAGTTGGGCCCTTATTGTTCAACAGCCTGATTTGGGTTAAAATCACACCAAGCTCCACCAGACGTTAAATCTCACCTCTGTGTCACATTTAATCCAAACCCAACACTGGGGTCTCATTGGATGAGGGCCATGGGCACCACGGGGGCTCCCTGTGCTATGGCCCTGACATCACTGAGACTATAGAAATCAGCGCTACCTACAGCTCTGAACCATCATACGCGATTCAGTTCATATGAAAAGGGGTGCGCACAACGTTGATGCTTTTTAGAAAACCTAGTAATAGTTCTACATTCGCTGGTCTAACAATAGGCTGTTTTGGACTTGCCAACTTTATCCTGCAAAAGTAAGGATCATATTCTTCAAAGGCAGAGGAGGACAACTTCTCTCCCCAATCAAGTCGACATTTGCCGACTTGATGAACATCCTGATGTATTGAAGTAGACTTGAAACTAGAGATTGAGACCATAAACTCATGTGTACAATGTTTACTGAGGTAATAAATCAAGAGAGAAGTAGTCATTTTCTCATAGACTTCCATACAATCAGACTTCTTTTTGCAACCGGAGGAGTCGCCCCCTGCTGGACAGTAGAGAGAATGCAAGTTATAAGACACTTCCACAACCGGTGGTTGCCGCCTGGAAAGGGCATAATGTTGTCAAAATCAATATGGTTTAGTTGACAATCCATTAAATAAATGTTGAGGTATTTCATTTGGGACATAAGTGTTGGACCAAATGACCAATGATCCAGCCAAACAACATTCCCACTTTCTATACATTAAGAATAAGAAAATGTGTAAACAGTTTGCTTTTTAAATAAGCATCCACAACTGAAGCTCTACAGTATATAGCTTATTCATTATAAATATGATAAAAGTGTCAGTGACTCTAAACTACTATGGTCACCCTAAGCTATTAGACATAGAGTAATTGTTTGGTACTATCCTCACGGCCACAGCAATTACACAGAATGGATTTCCTTATCCCCATAGAGTGGATAAGGAGAGAAAATTATTTATTAATTTGATTCCCATTAACACCACTAGGAGTGTGTGCACTTCTGTGTTAATGTGTGTGAGTATGTGAGCAGCCTCCAGCAGTGTGTGAACAGCATCTGGAGCTCACCGTGTATGCGCCTGCCAAGCCTGCACATCCTAGAATATTAGTAATGCATTTCAGGTCCATATAAATGGATGATCGAGTGTTTTAGACGACATTAAAACCGAATCGCTCAGCAGATGCAAACACACTGGGGCCTATTATTGACCCATGTAAAAGCCAATTTAGAACATTAAAAGGATGTGTTACCTTAAAAATTCACCAGTGATTATTTCTGCAGCTGTTGTACGAAGGAAATTAATTTGAATATTACACATAGTGTTTAATATGCAGCAAGCAGAGTGTGGCATTTTTAAATAAAAAGATCAGAGGAGAATATCAGAAGCAATCTGGATATGAGATCAAAGTCCCAAGAACAAAGTCACAAAAAAAGGGAATGACTTTATTTAATGGGATAAAATCATCTCTGTGGCCTAATGTGTATAGTGCCACACAAACACGCCTACACTTTGTACATTTACCCCTGTCTTTAACAAAATCAGGTCATTTTTGAGTAAAAATAATGAATTTAGTGGTAATGTGTTGCTCATGTGTTTGTCAGATCCTGGTGAAATGTCATGGAGTACACATTTAAAGTTAATGCTGATTTTAGAATGATTTTATTTTTGTTAAAACAGCATTCATTTTGAGAACAGATACATATTTTTACATTCCGTCTTACAATTTCACCCTCTGGGTTTAGCATTTTACCCTTAAAAATATACACTTGTCTTAGAAGCTTTCATATAATCATTTTGTTTAGACTTGTCCTGATATTCTAGAAACAAATGAAAGCACATCATAAGAAGAAGACATATCTCCCTTGATTGGTGTAACATTTCACGTTTCACTTTTAGCTCCGTTTGGGTCTTCATCAACACCTGAGAGAAACATCTGACTCTTTAGCTGGTAAATGCTCCACTGTGTTCACCAAATAGTTGCTAACTTTGTCTGTCTGGTGCTGAGCAGGTAGTATACAGTGAGTATATGAGCCACATTTTTCTGAAAATAGCTTTCTGCTGTTGCTGCTGGGAGCAGAGTTGATTAGACTGAAAGAGTTATGAACTGTGAAACCAAAACAAGGAGCTGAAAGAAGCACACTAATTCTACAGAGCTTCTGTAGAGCTGAGGGGAATTGCAAAGCTCGGTGATAATACTATGTGGGTTTGTCTCTATGAGCAATACACACAGTAATTTGACCCATAGTGATCCATTGTTAATATAAAAGCATTGATTAGTGCAGCTGTAATTTGTTTCATCAGGGTAATCCACTCAGGTGATGAAACATAAACTCAGGGGCCACTGCTGGTACATCTGCTTGTTGATGCAAATGACTAACCAGTCAATCATGTGCCAGCATCTCAATGCATAAAAGCATGTGGTCAAGAGGTTCAGGTGTTGTTCAGAATGAGGAAGAAAAGTGACTTTGACGTAGTGGGGTGATTATAAGTCTGAATCTCAGAAACTGCTGATATCATCGGCAGTTCAGTGGACTAAAATGTTTTGTTAATGAGAGAGGTAAGAGGAGAATGGCCAACAATCTTTCAGGCTGACGATGGTGGTGTAGTTAATATTGTTTCGGCACCCTTCTTTACTAATTGAGCATGGATGAAATGCAACAGTACCTACCTGAGCATTGTTGCTGGTGCATCCCTTCATGGCCACTGCAGTCGACCCGTCTTCTAATCTCTATGAACAGATATATGCATATGAAACGCAGAATCTGTAAGATTTGTTTTTTTTTAATCAATTTCATTACAATGGCCTCCACAGTCACCAGATCTCAATCCAACAGAGCACCTTTGGGGTGTGGTTGAACGTGTGATTCACAGCGTGACTGTGCAGTCGACAAATCTACAGCGAGTGCCTCGATGCTGTCATGTCAACATGGAACCGAAACTCTAAGAAATGTTCGTAGCAACTTGGTGGATCCCACCCAGTATTCCAGATAGTTGCACCATGATACTAAAAGCTGCTTGTGGACTTCCCTGGAGATGTGAATCACTCCTCTCAAAGGCCTTTTCAAAGTATGACACTCAGGGCCTGTTCACACCACAGGTCCGCTTCCTAAATTTAACCAATACATTGTTTCAATTTTCCAACCGGTCAGGTTTGTGTAGACCAACTCAAAATGGTCAGTCCACAATCCAGATATTGTAATAAAAGTCATGAGATGGACATGTTTGATTATTGGTCATACAGTTGGCAGGTAAAAATACATCAAACCCCTCCCAATTTCTCCCTGGATATCTTACATCATGAAACCTCTAGGTTCTGTTCATGTTGGCGTTGATCTAGAGCGCAGACTTTAGAGGACCTGCATATGAATAGTGGGTATCAAACATTTTAATAATGCAGGCATTTCATTTCATTGCTGAATATTTTGAATACCTCGGTTTTCTTATGCACCTTCTCAAGTAATTGAGAGATGTTCGTTTCAGCCCATATATTCAGGAGGCATCTCACCTCCTTGTAGGTCCAAATTTGTTTCACCTGACATTATTGTATGTAAATAGGCTACTAGTTCACCTGTTACAAGGAAAAGAAGGCAGGTTTTATTAACGCTTTCTGTGATTCATTCGAATGGTGTTCACCTCAGAAATCAACCGCCCCAGAATTAACTTGACAGCGGTCAGAGACCACCCCCTTGGTTCGCACCAAAGTTCTAGACAGACGCAAATGAACCGGACCAAGTGGGTAAACGCTCCAGGCTGGTGTGAACGTGCCCTAAATCCCACAATCAAATTATCTACTTTAGCTGTGTAGTCTAACAGGATCAAAGTGGACACTTGCATTTGACTCATACCTCTAACATTGAATCAGCCATAACTTAACTCTATAGGTACAAATAAAATGCATTAGTGTTTAAATGATTAACCTTGTTCAAGTTTTCTTCATGCAGTTTTAATCCGTAGCTTTCATTGTATTCAAACACTGAACCAAAGCAGTCTTTTAATTTGCCATACACCATGTATCACATCAAGGATAGATTTGGTTTTAATGTAGCTGGACTATCATAGCAAATGTAATGCTGACATGTTTATTAGCACAGTGATTTTCAACCGCTGTGCCGCGGCACACCAGTGTGCCGTGAGAGATCGTCAGGTGTGCCGTGGGAAAATGTCCAATTTCACCTAATGAGTCCAAAAAAATATTATCTAGTTGTTGCAAATACTTTGCCATTGTTGAGCGTCTGAGCTGCAACATAGTGGCTGACTAAGTAATAAATACTCTTCCATGCCAGTGGGTGGCAGTAGGTAGCGCAATAATGACCTTGTTAATGTAGGACAGTAGAATGAAATGACGCGTGGGAGAGGTTGCAGTGACAAGACGAACAGCGATGGAGAAATATTTGAAAAGGAAAAATGCAGACTCTGAACTGGGCCCTGGACAACATAACCCAGATGAAAAGCCTAGTAAGGATCAACACATTTAGAGACTTGTCATTAAATTGTCAGCATATATCCGTCCCTCGGTACAACGGCCCGCCAGAAAATATCATATTGTTTATCATAACTGGCCCGCCACACCACAGAGCTCCGGTATGAAAAGTGGCGATGTGAGCTGGCTTTTTGTGCAACATAACGAAGCATCTCACTGCGCTAAACCTCCAGCTTCAGGGACGGGGACGTGTGATCACAGACATGTGAGATGCAGTAAAAGTCTCCACTGCTGTGTTCCCGACTGAGCATTGTGCTGATAAACTGGGTGCACTTGGAACGGAGTTCACTCGGCGATTTGCCGACTTTGCAGCTCAGAAATTTAAATTTGAACTGCTCAGCAATCCGTTTTGCAGTTGACGTGGAAAGAGCACCTGTGGAGCTGATAGACCTCCAGTGTAATGACACTCAAGGCAAAGTATGACTCTGAGGGCACTGCACAGTTTCCAAGCTTCACCCCAGAAACGATGCCTTAACTCCGCCTACATGCTGCTCAAATGCTCTGCATGTGTGGAAGCACATACCTGTGTGAGCAGCTTTTCTCTGTGATGAAGATGAACAAAAACCCACACAGGAGTCGTCTCACTGATGCACACCTTCACTCCATCTTGAGGATTTCCACAGAACCTAACCCCAGCTATTAACTCTTTGAGAACTCGAAAATACTATACCCATACTCAAAGGGGCCCCACACTCTAACTACAAGGTCTTTTTTAATAATTCCAAGGGATTATTAACACTAAGAATGGTTTGCTCATATGAACAGAGTAAATATTATGTATATGTTACTGGTTAATAGCTCATGAAGATGGAACACAGCTCCACTTTGAAAATGTCAAATTCGTATGGTGAAAAAGCACTATTATTCATAATACTATATTAAATGAGGCTATTCAAAGCCTAACCACCCACCATCATAGCAAACGACAGCAGTAGTGAATAGAAAAAGAATTGGAGTGAATTGAGTGAAGTATGCCAGAATTAGAGACATAAATGTTACGCAAGGTCACGAGAGGTCGTTATGTGAGAAACAGCCTCTCCAGCTGTTCCATTTTACTTTTACAACCTAAATAACTATATATTTAACTTCCTTTATCCTTCTACATGCACAATCTATCACATACAGCAGTTAGAAATCATTTTGGAGAGCTGGAACCGTCTCCAAAGCCTCTCCAGGCCGGCGACCTAAGGGAGAATTGCGCAATAGCGGTTGTGTATTGGACAGCTGTAGGGCCCCTGGTTGGTCGATTTTCGTAACGGTATGCTGCATTGTTGTGGAAATATTATATTTGTTACTGAAAATTGCATTCTGCGGTTCAGCTTGGTACTATTCAGAACCGGAATTTGCGGAATTCGCCCCCCGGGGGGCGGGTCAGGGCCCAGAAGGTTTTAATGAACTGGCAGCCAAGAAAAAATGCCAAACATCTGGCTCTGGCACATATGCATAAAATAATGTCGCCTACCTAAACATGTATTCTTTTTGCACTTTGTCCAATATCCCTTCTATCCTGTTTATTAAATGGTGACTCTATTTGGCCCTCAACGTAGTCCCAATTTTTTTATTTTGTCCCTCCCTGGGATTGAGTTTGACACCCCTGGCATATATGCTGTATTATGCTAAAAGGTGTCATTTTGTAACGTTTTTGGTTGTTGGTGTGCCGCGGGATCTTTTTAATGTAAAAAATGTGCCGCGGCTCAGAAAAGGTTGAAAAGCACTGTATTAGCAAACAAATTTCTTGTAACCAATATCTGTGCCAAAGATGATCTCTGCTCAGACGCTTTTCGGGATGGTCTCATGTCAGTGAGACGACAACATGTGCAAATGTTGCCCGTCAGTAATGTCTTGTCCAAAACTATTGCACATCACTGCCTTCAAAAAGAGAAGCAACACAGTGCCTGTAGCACAGCCTGTCCAGAAGCTTTTCACCAACGGGTCGTTTTAGTTTAAGAGAGGGTGGTTTGAGTGTGTGTGTGTGTGTGTGTGTGTCCCGTCTTTCTGTCAGAAGGGCTGCAGGTCATGTGACGGGTTGAGACAGAACACACATCTTTCTCTCTCCCCCTCATCTGGTCTTGCTCTCTTTCTGTGTCACACACACACACACACATGCCTCAACTCAGGTGTGATTAATCATTCAGTGGTTCTGCCGCAATCGCACCGGTGCATAGATGAACGTCACTGTGTGTGTGTGTGTGCGTGTGAGACAGAGGGTAAGGGGATATGACAGCTCTGTGTCAGGAGCCTTTGCCTCCAAGGCCAGATTTATTTTATTCAGAATCGTGTTAGCTGACTGCTTTGTAGCCTGGAGTCTGAATCAATATGAGACAAGATGCACACACACACACACACACACACACACACACACTGGGGAGCCCAATACATAATATTGATGACTCTCATTTCCTCACAGTGAATGGATTGTACAATACAGTTTACAGCAGGCTAGCAGCTTGTAAACTAATCTATTTACATTTATGTGCAAGGTGTGTGTGTATGCATCTGTGCCCGCTTTGTGTGCTCTCTCGTGTGAGAGAGAGAAAGAGACTGTGGGCGTGTTTTACTCATGTTGTGGGGACATAAATCTGTTAACACACTGACATTGTGGGGACTCACCTTCCTTTGGGGGACAAAATGCATGTCCCCATGAGGTAGATCATTATATTTTAAGGTGAAGACTTCACCTTAAAATAGTTTAAGGGTTAGGGTTTAAATAAACTTCTGTCTTCACATGAAACTACTTGTTTAAGAAAAAGAGGTGTTACTTAAGTAACACCTCTTTTTCTTAAGTACGGAAGTTACGTGACCAATAAATTAACATTGACCTTTTGTTTCACACGGTGCAGGAACAGTCTGCTGTGTGAAGGACCATTTTTGTTTAACCGATCCACTTCCACCCGCCCAGTGGAGGTCCTTTGCAGTCTTTATACTTCCTGGTTCATGATTATGTGGATTATATTGAAAATGATTTCGTGGGACATCCACGAAATCACAAATCCACGCATTCATTTTTGTAGGTTTAGCTACAAAGGCTGTATGAGAACAGTCTAGTGTGTGTGTGTGTGTTTGTCATGTTTTTTTGTACAGGACACCTGTGCTAAAGGATAGGTGTGTCTTCCTTTGTATTTCTTTGCATCATCAAAATAAGCGTGTTTTAATTGACAAAAGAAAAGGAAATGACAAAGAATTACAATGAAATACATGTTTTTTTATGTGTTCTATCATTCAGATTTGCCGTATTTTGTGAGCTTGAACAAACCGGCTGTTTCCCCTTTGCTGTATACGAGAAGCTGCGACAAAAGTTTGCAGAAGTAACACTGCAGAACATTTGATCATTTCCTGCTGGGAAGTTAAGTATCTTTACCCACAGGTATCATTAAAGTTTCATCCCCCCCCATCACGTCACACACCTACAGTAAAACTCAAGACGGTGAAATACATTCAGGGCTTGCAGTTCCACTGTGACAGTTCCAGGCTCTCCTGTGGGCAGGTCCTGACAGGGGGAGCCGTCAAAAAGGTGTATTTATGGGTTGACAGCCAGCTGGTGAGGTTTTGAGCTTGTCCTTTCCATGTCTTCTCATCCTCTAAGAAAAGTGAAACACATGGAGTAGTTACAGAACATTTCCCTTAATGTCACGGCGAGGACACTCGGGTCTAATTTTATGCTCGTCTCTCCACTGGCAGAAAGGGTCACACGTAGAGGTTACTGCTCGGGTACTGTTGACCAATTAAACTTCATCCTTGTACGGCTGCCAGCCACAGTAACAAGAGCGCAAGTCTGTGTGAGACTTTAGTTTCTAGATGATTCAAAACTAAACCTTTTGGGGAAAACTGCAATCATTCATTGCAACTGAAAAGAAGGAACCATAGATATAAAATACAAAAAAAAGAATTTACCTATTGAGGATAACAAAACAAACACATTGAAGATACAGTGCATTCGCATATATAATGGATAACTATTACATTGTGAAGAAAATCTTACAAGCAATACCTTACATAATACATAAGAAAGATAATACAGCAAATGTCAAACACTTTTCAGAAGTTCAAATAAGCTTTGAGTGGAACACAATAGCCTCGTAAGATTAAACCAAACTGAAGGCTTCGGCAATTATACATCCATCAATGAACATATAAACGGATTTAATAGAAAGAATTCAGTGATCATTTAAATGTCATGTGTTCTGTTTTGTTAGTGACAGAATCATAGAATAAGATAAGTTGCATATCAGAGAAAAGTTTTTCACTATGAATTCTATTCATCAAAAAATATTGCGATGTGTAATGTCTCCACCTGCTTAGAAGAAATAGGGCTCAGCAGGGCAAGAATAAAAAGTCGACCAAACTGCAGAAACTCAGTCAGAAAATGACATCTTTGTGTTTACAGTGCCACTAATTGGGGGCCTGTACATTTTCATAGATCAAATCCAAAGTGGCACAATAGAAAATTTGTCATTTTCTCGTTTCTGCCTCTTTGAATATAATCCAATAAGCAAACTGTCAAAACGTACACGGACCCTGTACCTTCAAACCCTGTACCTTCAAATCGGACTGAGGACGAACTGGACGCTACTGTGACTCACTATCGCCTCTCAAGGTAAGAGCAGTATTACAAGACAGGACGGGCCGGGGCTAGCTGGTTAGCACGGTCATTTAGGTGGATATCTCTGCAACTCAACACACCGTCACCTCTTCACACTCTGTTGATAATGTTTGAACGTTTCAAACTGAAACTCTGGGCACTGCTTTCACATTTGCACTTTAAACTAAAAAGGACGGAACATTTCCCTGATCTCCTCATGATATGTGCAGTGATGCAGCAGTGTCTCCAGCCCTCCCTAAGAGAGAGAGAGTGGCCTCCCTAAGCAGCCAGCTCTGCTTGTGTCGACGTGTTTCTACCGTCGGGCTCCAGGGTCTCTCAAGTTTAGTCATTAGCTTTATAAATATTATATATATACATATCATTTTAACTGTCGCTGTAGTTTGTTTTGGTGAGAATTGTCCGTATATTAGTTAAATATTGATTCACTTTATATCGATAAAGTGAAAACAGGGCCACCTGAAGCAGAGAACCCTCTGGCTACATGTCGTTCATTAGTATTTACTCTCTATCACTGGAATTCTCTGAGCCTGTGTGCATATTTCTTGGGGGAATCCTGCTGATTTGCTTCCTTTGCTTCTTGAGCGATTTGACTACATGAGCCTGTGTGTATACATAATATATTTGCATCTCTGTAAATCCTCATTCATTGTCTTGATTTTTACTTTTAATGGTCACAAAGGCAAAACAAATGTTTTGGTCTGATGAGCTGACGGTTGTCCTGAGGCAGTGATCAAGCTCCACACTGGTAAACTTAATGAAAACAGATGGACTGAATTTCCAGCATTTTGTGCAAGTCCCTGTCCCTCTTTTTCCCCCTGCGCTTGCTCTGCTCTCTACACTTTCTGCACAGGTGGTTCAGAGCGTGGTTCTCTAACCCTTGATTAACTCAATGCAATTGACACAATGAATGCAGCATTACCGAGTCCAAATCTGGAATAACAATTACACACAAAGAGAATGAAGCCAAATTAAGTTATAGACGTGCAAATCAAAGAGATAATTATAAATAGACACAATTTACATGTTACTGTCTAAGAATCAGATGTTCTTTTTAATGCTGTACTGTTACCACCAAGGTAGTTCTGATCGCCTGTGTGCTCAGATATTATTTTCCCTGACTGTGCCCTTTTTTACTGAAGTTAAAGTTCATGTCTGAGTTTAGTTTTTAGCAGAACCAAATCATAGGCCTGAATCAACCTGCTTAAGTAGATCGTCGTTATTAATGTGTCACTTCATTTTATTGTGCGTGATATGGAATCAGCCTGAGACTGCACCGCTGATGAAAGTCAAGTCAAAGTCAACAAAGCAGACTTACCGCATATTTTTTGTTTTGGTTTAATTTAATCCCCTAATTAGTAAATCACTTTTCTTCTAATGGCATATAAATAGCTTGTGCCGCGAGATCATAACAGGCTTCGACGGAGCTGTAGAACTCTCCTAATGATGATTGACAGATAAAAAGAAAAACACTGCAAGACCGCACAAGGTGCCTCTGCAAGTATTTGAGTGTAGTGAGTGCAGGAGAAGAACTATTGTAGTTATTTTGTACACGAAGATTGGAGAAAAATTTTGGGACATGGTTCACATTAAATCCTGACAGGCTTAGGTTTGTCACAATGTTTTGTACTTTCCACCACACTGAATCACGTCAATGCGTTTGACTTAGAGTGTAAAAATAGCTTTTTATTTATGTGTTGCACGCCACTGAGTGGGGTTTACTTATGAGAGGATAATCGTCTTTTTAAAAAATCTCCTGAAATAAAGTTCAATTAAAATCTTGGTCATTTGAAAAATATTTCAAAAGCATCTGGAATTAGAACATTACAACAAGGCTGAAAATATATAAAATATTTAGTTTAGTGTCAATCAGCAACTGTTAGCATGCAAACACACTAAACTAAGAAGATGTTAGCATTGTCATTGTCACATGATAGTATACTGCCATTAGCATTTAGCTCAAAGCACCCAAATACAGCTTCCCAGAGCTGCTAGCATGGCTGCAGACTCTGACTACTCCTGCTGAAGTAAGAGTAAGAATTCCAAAAATAAAAGTGACAAAAATCCATCGATACTCAATTTCTTCGGGTTGTACCAAATATTTGTACCAACTATTTCAACTAACCCGTGAGATGAGACATCTTTAATCAGAGGATGAAGTCATGCCTCATAACAAGCTACTCAACTTTATACAGCGCTTACTGACATACTGTGAGACCTCAAAACTGAGACTTTGTTTCCTGCATTCTGGTGACTTTAAGAGAATGACATTTACAAAACATTAAGTACACTACAAGAGCATTTTGAATATGTTTAATACTTTTAATTTGACTTCTAATTCTTTGGAAAGAATACAGATTAATTTGCCCTTCTGGTGTGAACTTGGGTGAATCTCTGACATTAATTGTCACACGACGGGGAATCGCATCGGTGCGACCCGCCTGCTTGATGGAAAAATTGACGAAGAAGATTTTACAAAATGCATGCCCCTTTCCTTAAAAAGTTTACACAAGAAACGAGAATTCTTCTTTCCAGGACATTTTACATTTTTAGGGGTATTTCTTTCTCTTAGTAGTATGCTTCATTTCCAGTGGCGGGCCGTGCATTTTATACCCAGGCCTTCACTGCTGTCATGCAGCTGAAATACCACCTTATAACCACATGATGGCGCCACAGCTATTATTCGTTTCTAAGGCTGTAACTATGTACGTATTCGTATTAAACCGTTCGGTACGAGGCATACAATACGTTTGAATAATGCTAGAGCATTTGGAAAATGCAGAAGCTTAAATTCAGGAAAACATAATGTTTTCTGTGCTCATGTAGGACAGTGGTTCTCAGCTGGTCTGGCTGTGGGACCCACCATCATCCCTTAATGACAAGCCACGGCCCATTCGTCTCTTTAGGAGACCGTCTCATGATTTTACTTTCACAACACAAACATTAAACGTACTGCTCTGCAATCTCTTTCCTTGTCTCAGCCCCCTGTGTCACGGTGTGTGGTACTCAAGTCAGGAAACTTGTCAGAATGTCCATATTTGATTGGCTGAGCTGCATCACTGATGTGATTCACAACGCCGACTAAGCCTCTGCTGTTAAGTTTCGTTTCACGATAGTCACGTGCTCGCCCACTGACCAATCGCTGCACTAATGTTGACGTAGTTGTGGGCCGGCTAGTATGGGGATAGCGGGCTCTGACACGTCAAAGAATACGCCCAACATGTCAAACTAAAGATCTGATTGGTTGAACACTATGACAATCAACAATATCGTTGATATAATATCGATGCAACTTGTGAGTCTGCAGGCCTGGGGCCTCTCTTCTACACAGAGGTGAAAATCTGATTGGATAAAAGCTCTACTTAAAACAAGCTGCACTGGAAGCAGAGCAACAGAGGAAGACAGTAGCTGTGCAATGAGAAAATAAGATAATGGGAAAAATATTTTTATAAATTATAATACATGTAGTAAGAAAAATTATTAAATTATAAAATAGATATAACTTTGTGATTCTATTTAGGCCAGCAGAGAAGGCTTTGCAGGCCCTGACGGCCCACCACTGTTCATTTCTCTCTTTGTCTCTCACTCAGTGAGGAGGACGAGGCATGAGCAGCTCTCATCTACGTCACGTGCATGCCAGGAAATGACATTTGGTGTAACTGTGTTGTTGTCTAGATGGAAACGGCAGATTTTTAGAGTAGGAGTGCTTATGCGTGCTGTAATGTGCCAGAAACTGGTTGTGATAATAAAAAGGACAAAGGTGTGAAAATGTGTCATAAATCAGTAGAAATGCGGGAGAATTGTGACTACGGGAGGAACCAGGACGGGAAATGAAAAACTGTAGTCTTCTGGGAAAATTTGGGAGGGTTGGCTTTCTGAAGCCTCTACGTAAATGCTTTACCATGGCAGCCAGACTGCTCCATCAGTCAATTTTTCACAAACGCAAAAAAAGCATATTGAATCAACCCTTCGCAGTATACATTCAGTAGTTAGCGTATCATAGAGGTGCTTACGCTAGCTACACACTCTGCTAATGTTAGCTTCACTATTACACAACATTTGACTAGCTCCAAATCCACAAAAACAGCCTAAGAATGAAAGAAATCAGAAACGATGGAATAAGTGTCTATGTCTATAAGTGTTAGTCAGACCCTCGTCGGAGCTCGCCAATGCTACTCTACGATTGGCAAGTTTGTACAAGACTTTACAATGGGTCAACAGAAAAAAAAACTGGACACAGTGATTTAATGGTTGATGTATGATTTATTTGGTATCTCATCTTACAATGCAGGCTGGTCTCATCCAGTATTCGTAGCAATACCTACAAAAAATAATGCGTTGTAACTTGTAGATATTCCACTAATTTTTTTCATATGTTATCCATGTAATCTTGAACAAAGATAAAGGCTGCAAAATCACACACTGAGCGGGTGGATAGGTCCAACAACGAACAATCTTTCATCCAGGAGACTGCAGTTTGTTCCCCGTATGAAACGAGAAGTCAATGTTCATGTTTTTCGACACGTAAATTGCGTACTTTAAAGACGGCACTATTAAAGACTTATGTTGTAACGAACTTTTGTTGTCTCAACTGTACTAGGTAGCTTTGTTGTCTCAACCGTACTAGGTAGTTTTGTTGTCTCAACCTAACTAGGTCGTTTGTTTGCCTAAATCTAAGTAGTTTTGTTTATGTAGGAAAATGCTCAAAAATGAGGAGTAACTTTTTGTAGGATATCACTAACCGTTGTGTGAGGATACATTGCACAATGTGACACATGAAGACATTATAATAATGACACTTCTTGCAACTCACAGGGTTATGAGGTTATGAGACAACATGATTCGGGAATAGCTGCTGAATTTAGTTAAAGGGTAATGGGTGTTTAGTGAAAGCTGAACTAAAATTTGGCACAAACATTTGTGAAGTATCGATACCATAAGTGCTTTTAAATAAAACACCACATCAGAGCACAAAGCTGTCAGGTTCTATGAAGAACTATATGATGCCTCACAAAGACAGGTGGTATTGGTATCTGGACCTTAACCAAAAAGCCTTTAAAGCATTTATGAAGACATGTCAATAAGCCCTCTCACCCTGAGGCCCTTCAACCACAGTCAAACTTCTGCTTCGAAGAAACAAGAGGAGGAAAGTGATTCAATCTTTTTTTTCTGAAGAACTTACCTTTATTTTTAAAGAAAACATTATACCTGCTCAAGATCACAGAGCTGCTGTGGACTCTGACAGCTACCTCTTTGTCAAATAATGCAACATAGAAGTAGTTTATTGATTTTTAAGGAGAATAAAGGTACAACTACTTTTGTTGAATAGATATTTCAACACTGACTAGTCTTAACACACACATCAATAACTGCTGTATAGGATACAAATAGCAATGGCCCTGCGTGCAATGTAGTATCAGAATGGTGGAAACAGTTGCCCGATTTCCAGAGGATGTTTTTTTGCTTTCAGTTTGACTGACTGAGGTTTTTTTATGGGTTTTTTTGAGCGAACATTGGAACTCTTACAAGACGTGACTCAATTTACTTTAAACAGGTCTGTTTTCCTCCAGTGTTTTAAGAGCACCCAAAAATTATTGTTTTCAATAATGAGTCTGTCTTTTTGGGACTACGGAACTCCACGGTCCAATTGTACTAAGGAAGATGTTATTTTTGAGCAGTGGTGGGCCGTCAGGGCCTGCAAAGCCTTCTCTGCTGGCTTAAACAGAATCACAAAGTTATATCTATTTTATAATTTAATAATGTTTCTTAAATACACTACATGTATTATAATTTATAAAAATATTTTTCCCATTATCTTATTTTCTCATTGCATAGCTACTGTCTTCCTCAGTTGCTCTGCTTCCAGTGCAGCTTGTTTTAAGTAGAGCTTTTATCCAATCAGATTTCACCTCTGTGTCTCTAGGTAAGAAGAGAGGTCCGAGGCCTGCAGACTCACAAGTGAATCCCTTTGCAGTTTAAGTGAATGGGGACGATATTGTTGATTGTCATAGTGTTCAACCAATCAGATCTTTAGTTTGACATGTTGGGCGTATTCTTTGACGTGCCAGATCCTGCTAGCTGGCCTAGCCATACGTGATTGGTCAGTGGGCTAGCGTGACCTGTTGGGCGGTGACAATCCCAATATCTGCTGCCTCTGTCGAGCGGACATTTTCAGCCCTCAAACGCATTAAAACGTATTCAGGAAATACAACTGGGGAGGCTCGACTGTCTTGACTGTCCATGAATCGAGAAGGACTTCTTACTGGAACTAAAATGCACGGATGTACTGAACAACCGTGAGATTAAACTCTTTATTAACAAAGAAAGAAGGATGGACTTTGTCTTTAAATCAGCAGCTCTGGTAAGTTAAATGCGTTTGTTTTTACATCTGCAGTAGCTTTAATATGCTTGTTTGTACATTATTATTTGTACAACTTATGAAGATGGATTTTTGTTTGGTTTCATATGTGATAGGAACCATTGTTATGTCCAATGTTGCTCTGGGGACATATTTAGCGGTGCCAGTGTTGCCAACTTGCTGGCTTTCTCGCTAAATCTGGCGACTTTCCAAACCCTCATGGCGACTTTTTTTGTCAAAAGCTACTAGCGAAAAATCCAGCGACTTTTTCTGTTGTTATTGGAGACTTTGCTCGATAATGTTAAAGCACTACCGTTCTACAGTTACTGTCGTGAACGAGCAGCGGGTGCTGCCGTGAGCCCCTCCGCCGCCCAAAAGCACACAGAGGCGGGTACTTTCACAGAAGCCTTGCGCAGCAGTCCCAGCTGCAGTCAGAGCAGAGAGGAGACGCACTCTCGGCGTATTCTCTGCAGTTAGTGTATTTATAGGTGTTGGCTTCATTTTCACACAAAACAAATAATAACCGTAGCTGTGTTTCAGCTGCAGGACAGCAGTGAAGGCCCAGGTATAAAATGCACGGCCCGCCACTGTTTTTGAGATACAGATTCTGAACAGGAAATTGGCTTTGTTCCTGTTAAACTCAACAACAGGAAGGTGGGAGTGCGGCATCAGAAGAAAAACTTCACCCCTGGAGTTGGCAGGGATTTAGTGATTGTTATTTACTTGATGACACTTTACAATAAAGGCGAAGTAAATAACTAACCAGGAGCTAGTTGCTAATTAATTATAGTCCAGTAACTGTGAATGGGAGACTAAACATCAAATGTTGTCTGTGGAGAACAAAACCAGTGTTTACATTAATTTCTTCTTCTTTTTTTACAAACAAACCTGGCCAACATATATACTTTTACATTTAGAGGGTTGCCCAAGCTACAGTCCATTTGCCCTGTTTTGCTGAAAGGGCTGCAGGTTCCTGCTCAGCAGCAAGACAAGGACAGTGTGTCTCCGTTGCTTCACAGTTGTAGGGTATGTGAATGGAAAGATATTCAACGTGCAGACGCACGTTTCGAATCAACGGCATCACCCTGTGTTGATCACCGGGATGAGGAAAAAAACTGACTGGAGCCCAACATCTTGTCCCCACTGCTTCCA
This sequence comes from Leptoclinus maculatus, assembly GCA_032191485.1. Lineage (NCBI taxonomy): Eukaryota > Metazoa > Chordata > Actinopteri > Perciformes > Stichaeidae > Leptoclinus > Leptoclinus maculatus. The sequence continues at coordinate 22,513,119 of JAVDOI010000011.1, read as the reverse complement.
GGCAGCCCATCAGACACAAAAGTAAATTGAGATAAAACAGACACGGAAGTAATTGAAAAGTTGGAACATATTGAAACACCCGGCAGGAGGCATTACGTTTTGGGTTGTACATCCGTCCGGTCCATTCTCGTGAGAGCGATACATCTCAGCATCACCTGGAGGGGATCAATGTGACCTCACAAAAGACATTTTTGGACATAACTCAAGAGTTGATATGCTAATAATGACAATTTCACACATAAAAGGATGCCATCTTCTTGGATATGAATGGAAACTGCAACTTGATTGGTTGATGAGAGGAACACAACCACAAGGTGGTAATCCTAATCTTTTAATCTATTTATTTTTGTTTTTAATTTAATTGTATAATAGCGGTTGTGGGCTGTTGCCTTTTGGGAAAGTGTTCGTACAGTGTTATACAGAAGTGTTTGAAATGTCCCTTATTTCTGTGATGAAAACAGTTTTCAACATAGTTTCAAAGTCTAGATATTTTCCTAAGAGGTCTCTCAACTGGCGTGATGACATAGAAAAGTAAAATTTGCCTCTGAAACCCAGACATTTTCTGTTTCAGGTCCCTTGTGGTCATAATTGTATACACTGCTATTCTATGATTGCAGGTAACTGATTCACCCATTCGAAGTCTGGTATTGACACCAAGGTTAGGGGCTTGTAACACTTGTAACACTATTGGGTCTACATTGTAAATGTAATTATAATATGTTTGGAAAACAAATGAGAGACAAAAAAACAGGATCTGTGAACATAATTGTATAATTCGAAATCATGCTGTTAAATCATCGGTTGCTAAACCCTTAATTAAAGAGTCAGAACCATAGCTTGAATCAACTACACTAAATGACAGTGTACATAATTCTACCCTACCTGACAGTAAAGATACCACAGAGATGGGGTAATAAGGATAAAAGGGGGGCGCATTGGATACACTTGGGAATAGGATTCCTTGTTCTTTCCGTCTTGAACCAATTGAACATTCTACAGTACAGAATTTACATCATGTGACTCTGCGCCTGTAAAAGTCTGTGGCTCCTCCTGTCGGGGACGCATTTGTGTAATGGTTTTGGCCACTTATAATTAACCCTTACCAGAAACTTTAATGGAATTGGTTGAATTGGTGTGTCTTTCCTTTAAAAATATTATTTAATCTATTTTTATTAAATATTGCCATTTATTTGTTTCCTAAATATGATTTCCTCAATATTTTTAGCAATACACACTTTTACACCAGGATTCTGCCCGGTACAGCCATGTTTGCCTCAAAGCAGTGAGCACCATCTGCTACTAAGAGTTTCTCAACCAGGAAAAAGCTTGCTCCTCTGGCCATTAAGGAACTGCCACTGCTACTGTGTGTTCGGTGGCCTTATATATTTCTGCAGACTAGGGAAGGGGGGGGGGGGGGGGGGTCATGGAGGGCTGAACTCTTAACCTTCCAGTTACAGGGCTGACACTATAATCACCACAGGCCACCATGCTGCCTCTGCCGCTTTCAGATGTACAGCACAACAACCTGAGAACTCCAAGTTCTCTGGGAAACATTTATCACTCAAATCGGAAGCAAGATTTTTAGTGACTGTATATGTATAGAGTGAGTGTGTGTGTGTGCGCGCATTTGTGTAAATAAAAGATTGTAACATAAAACCTAATTTTCCATCTGCCATTTGTTTAAAGATGTGGTGCAGAGAAGGAAAAGCAGCGGGAGTAATAACTTGTTTGTTTCTGCCACAGTGGGACTCTGAATAGAAAACAACACGCATATGCATACAAATCAAGAAGATTGCATAAAGCCCCATGCTATGAACAAACAAATAAACTTTTATGATTTTATTCCATATTGAAATAGCATGGTGATTAATGTGTAAATCAGCGTCGCAAAAGTCTATTCTATTTATAACCCCCCCTCTAACTTTATGGTTATAGCAGCATGTATATATATGTGTGTATACATATATATATATATACTCTCTTTGTTTTCCAAATTAGTTTCCAGTGCATAAAGATTGTTCAGTGTGAAGACAACACAAGAAACACACATATAGCAGAGTCATCTCTACTTATGAAAGGTCATAAACATGGCGATTGCACGCAATATTCTCATGTACAGAAATGAACCTGAGGGCAAACCTTCTGTCACTTGCATCACAAAGTCAACATCGTAATGTAAACACAATGGCACCGTGGGGAATCTAATTAAAGCATGATGCGGCCTCATCAGGTGTGATACATGTTGCAAAGGTGGGTTCAGCGGGTGAAATCAGACACTGAACTGCTCTGGTGGAATGACATTTCCACTTGAGCCACTTGATATCAATTGCGATGTGCTTTTTGCAAGAAGTGGTGTGCTCTGCATCACCTTCCCTTCTCTAAATAACACTGCTGCTCTCGGTATAATTACCATGGTCATACGGACACAGGAGTACTGCCTGGGCACTGAGGTCCAGCTTTATTTTTGGTTACCTGTAATGTCGGTGTTGTTGAACTTTGAGCTCATACTGTAAAATACTCTTGTGGAAAGAATGAGAACAGTTACTTTTTCTTCCTCTACTGTCCAACTACCCTCCCCTCTCCTACTCTCTGCTATACCCCCCCCCCCCTTCTTTTCTCGTCCTCATCTTTCCATCCACTCTTGGTGATTGATTATTACTGCTCGGTGTCTGTCTCTTTATAATATTAGCACTATCTTCTCCCCCCTCTCATCGCTCTCCTCTCCTAACCTCTTGCCCTCTTTTCCCTTTCCTCCTCTCATGTCGTCTTCATCTTTTCCTCTCATTTCCTCTCCTGCACTTTTCTGTATCTCCCCCTCTCTCGGTCTGTTCCTCTTTTTTTCTCTTCCTCCATTCACGGTGATTAATTATTTCAGTCCTATGTGCTGTCCCCTCTCCTTTCTTTAAAAATCATTATCCAATCTTTTATTAACACCGTTTGGGCTTATCTGTGCTAAGCTATTAATAGTTTGGCTTTTACTCTGCTGGAAAAATTAGGGCAATTGCTCTCGAGGCTATACGCCGGAGAATCACTTAAGTTGAATTTAAAAGTTGGAGGGTCGAATTTGTGTTTTTTATGACCATCTAATCCCAAATGTTCCTGGAGAGTGTAAACTGTAAATGGACTTGGATATACATCAAAGTACTTTTACTCGGGGACATAACAGTAGCAGGTGCATTATCATCCTTATTAAAGATGCATTAAACAGACAAGAACAACTATCCATCTTAACAACTCGTTTTGTCTGCACTAAGTCATCATTATTTGTTTCTCCGTTGAACAAATCTTCAAAGGGCTGAGGGTGTTCGCATGTTTTTTAATGAAAATCTTAGGAGCTGGGTGTGGATGTCATGCATGAAGGATATGTCAGACACCACTGATTAGATTATGATGAAACCTGGAGAAATGATGCATTCCTACCGGGTATTTCCACCGCTGCACTGAACGACACTCCCATTACCCTGACACAAGGTGCCATGTTGAGTGACCCGGAGGAAAAGTCTATCTTTGGGGAACAGCATGTTTATTTCTTCTTTGTTTTGACGCTTGAATTTGGTTGCAAAGTTTGCCTAAAATGTCTAAAAACCCGACCTGCTCGAGCTACACCTCAGACTTTTGAGATAGACAATGGTCCCAAGTTCGACGTCATTGTTGGTCAACATCACAGACTGATCAAAACAACCACGATCTTCTACTTTCAAGTCCATTGCAAATGCAGATGTCATTCCGATGACGGCCACGGCTGATAGAGTGGGTTCAGCCAGGGCCCTATTCCTCGTACGTCGCTCAACTAAGTCGATCAAATGTCCAATTATCCAGCTTAAATTACCGAGATGATTGAAGGCAGGCTATCTCGGTTCCTCAAAGGCTGATCAGCGCTCAAACAGTCTCGTTAATTCGAACAAGACCTCAGTACTCAGGATAATTGGGCGTGCCCGTTTTACGTCAAAAGGGGGAAGGCGTCGATCACCGAAACCATGATTTTCTAACAGTACGGCGAATAAAGTCAAAGAAAGAGCGTCTTTTTTCTCCGCTGGCGAGCAGGAGATGATCATGACAGTTTATGAGGAAGTCAAGACCATAATCATGGCTAAATCTAACACCGCCACCGCTGCGAAATATATATATAATATAAAATATCGCAGACAAGTTAAATCTGTAAGTGTTGGGAAAATGTATAGGCTAATTTTAAGTGCCTCATCACCCCAATCAATCAGATTATATTTCTTTAAATGTGCGGCAGTAGGCTTAATGGAATGCATCATCGAATGAGCTCTTATAGCGAAAATAATGATCTCAACTCTTTCAGAATAAGTAGATAAAACAAGCCCGAAGAGTATCTAATTGATACGAATTAATAGATACTTATGAGGATATATGTACTGTATGCGCTTATGTATCATACTATATATGTGTATATACATGTATGTGTAGATTACCATATAGCACTAGGAGTTTGAATATGTGTGTGTGAATCTGTGTATGGGTGGATCAGTATGTATATTATTCATAATCAGAAATTCAATCAATTGAAGCAGTGAAAAGAAATTGTATGTGATTCTCTCTATTCTTATCATGAGTACAATAATGATATGCTATGGTGTACTAATAACACTGTCATATAATTATGAGTGCTTTCAAGCCCCATGTAGTTTAACCAGCCATCAAGAGGACATGGGAGCAAGTAAAAACTAAGCACACAAACATTATTCAGAATGGTGAGTCCATACAATATGTGCCATGGTAATGTATTGAACACATCCATACGTTTCTTAAGCACCAAATAAACTTTACGAACAGCACGGCATGCAGTGGCATCGCCCACACTGTACAATAATGTACCACTCGCAAAAAAGCGCACGGCTATGATCCAGTCTGTGAGACGGTCAATGCTCGGCAGTGTGTGGTGTTCACAATGTATGACTCCAGAAGGTCTTGTAAATAAATGATTCCTTGTCGGCAGAATCAATAGCGCTCGTATAAGAAGTCATCGTGATGGGATATGGGATCTTGGCGATCTCGGTCCGTGTACGTTTTAGTCATCTGTTTTACCGTTAAAATACGGACATTTCCGTATTTTCGTTTCATCGAATGAACGTAAAACAGACGATCAAAACGTACACGGACCATCTCAAAGAACTCTCTCCCTATAAAACGCTAATTTAACTAATTTATGATTTTGCCAAACTTGCTTCGTGGAACCGAAAAGCCTGACTGGTGTAATCTTATCCTTGAAATTATCCGGCGAACTCAGTTAGCGATGTACGAGGAACGGGGCCCAGGTCTTCTGGGTTATACGAGGGGCATCGGCACATTCCAGCAAGTAGCACATGGTCTGCTCTGATTGGCAGCTGCATGTGTCTTCTGTTGTGTTATTCCTCAACTCCCCTGCTCCACTCTATTTAGAGACTTCCAGGTTGCCCAGCCATGGTCATGACCACTGGCAACCCAGTGGGTTCCATTTACTGTATCTCTCCAGGTATTGATCCTTACTTCTTGTTTGGTCTTCTGGAGGGGGTGCATGGTGCATTGCGTTCTTTGCTTGTCTTGGGCGATAATGGATCACCTGATGTGGACGGGTAATGATGCCAACTAGGGCGTAGATGCACGAGACATAGTCGCGATGCATGCCATAATAATGTGGCAGATGTACTTTAAAGCTGCGTCGGCCAGTTTGGTGTGACGTGATAGGCTCCTCTTGCGCTAAAATGGAGGTTGATATTCATGTTTTTGACTGAAATGTCTTGTAATACATGAAATGTACACAATACATTGGATTGGAACAGTTATTCATGGTCCCCAGAGGCTGAATGATACAGACTTTAGTTTTGATCACTTATCAAGAGAAATATCTCATCTAACGGATTGATTGCCGCAAATTCTGATACTGATATTCATGTTCCCCAGAAGATGAATCTTAACATCTTTGATGATCCACTCACTTTTTCGCTATGGCACAACCTGCTCAGTTAATTCGTCCAATACTTTGGTTTATGACTGGGTACTTGCAAAAACGAAGTCATTCACACGTTCCCTGTACTTTTGCTGTACTTTGTCTTTAGTCGTAATTAGAAAATGTTAACATGCTAACGCGCAATGGGGGACATTATACCTGTAGTCGTCAGTTAATGTGTGCATGTTAGCTTGTTCATGTTAGCATTTTGCTCAAAGTACTGCAATCACTGCACTCAAGCCGACGGGGTGAACTTTCTTTAAATTTCCTCTCCTGGAGTTTGTTTCTATAGTACTTGTTTTTTGTGGGGAGGTTTTTCATTCTCTACTGTTATAGCGGTGCTTTAACTGTGACACTCGATGCTAAATTAAATGAGCTCTTAAGATGGATAGTGTTTCACATGAACTCGTATTGGATCTATTTATTTTTTCTATTACAGCTGGTAGGTTTGTATCACAATAATCAATAAAGCCAAATGGATTTAATGCCGTGCTTTTCTAGTTTTTCAACCTACCTGTATTTCATTTTAATATTAATTGTGCAAATTGAGTAAAATAATGTGTTGTCCTATTCATGCTGGGGAAATCCAAAGAGAAATGCAGACAAAAATCAATCTCAATTCAGTTCACTGTGATTTTAAGCTGCAGCACAACAAAATGTGCAATAAATCAAGGCACTAAAGGCGGTACACTAGATACAGGCTCATTACTTTCCCGTTATGGGTTGAGAATCATTTAACTTGGACTTGCAGGGACTCTCCACTGTACAACCAGATTTAGACCATTTAGTAGAGCTGGAGGCTGTGGAACAGATGGTTCACTGTAGCAGAACAGAGTATTCCCATAAAAAGTGAATTTCACAGCATTTGGACCTCAAGGATGGATGATGTTATTATGATGCTGCCTACTTAACTTAGATGTAAAGCCTAGATATTTACACTGCAGTGCTTAATGTGTTGAGAACAGCTTCATGTTTATGTTGGGCAGTGGAGGGGCACGTTATCATCCGCATAAACTGTAAGCATTCAATCTGCAACAGCGCTGTGTTAACATGTAGGTGCGTTGACTCTGGGACAACACAGATATCATGCTTTACACATTTTTTAATCACAGTTGCACATGATAATACGGAAGACATTTACAAATTTCCAGCGAGAGACAGAGAGCGAGTGTGTGTGCAGTAACCTTGATGCAGTCAGTGTGTGAGGAAATGACATTTCCAACTACTGCAGACTGTTTAAGAGAAAGTAAATTGAACACTCACTCTGATTCTCTCTTTCTGTGTGTGTGTGTGTGTGTGTGTGTGTGTGTGTGTGTGTGTGTGTGTGTGTGTGTCCTAAGTGACCTCTGTGCAGGACTTCCTCCAGTGTCCACAGCATAATTAGATGGAGCTGAGACCATCTGCAATACATCCATCACTGACACACACACACACACACACACACACCTCTGCACCTGCAATGAAGACAGAGAGAGAGAGAGAGCGAGAGAGAGTGAGAGAGAGGCCACAGTCCACCTCTAATCAAGTTAACTCAGACATATCCAGGTTAAAGGAAATTAATATTTGCCGCAAGCTCTCACCTGCCTGGACATGCATTCCTGTGGACTTTATTCAAATGTCAAGACAATCCATCAATCTATAATAAATACATTGTATTAACATTATTAATGTAGATGGTTTTTCATAGTTCGTTGGGTGGGGCGGGACACAAACACGGTCAGGGCTTTATATCCCTCAGGGGCCTCCTCGACTAAAAATGATTGTAGTCACTGTACTTGGGTACTTGGGTAGCTTAACATTTCCATTAAATAGCAAATGCTTCCTCATTGGCAAACAAAACAAGTGTTATAAATATAACCGGTGAGCGGGTCATACCCTCTAGCCTGGGAAATGTCCAGTCAATGTGTCCTATCTGGTCTAGATATATTTCAATATTAGTTCTCATAAAAAAGACATACCTCTGTGGATTCCTGAGGTGCCCCTTAAGGGCAGCGCACACTGTCCGAGATGCAGAGCATTGTGGGTGTTCTTTGATGCTCGTTTCACACAACAAACGTGCTGTACAGACCATGGATGTGTTAAAGGTACCCTGTGGAGCAAACACACTGTGAAAGAGTTAAAGTTCTAAGACAAAAACCCAGACAACTTCCAAACCGGACAGCGGCGTGGTAGTTACCGGTCAATCACAAGGTAGCCCCACCATATAGGCCGGCCGTGGCTCATTGGGTAGGTAGGGTTGTCCGGCAACCGCAAGGTCGGCAGATCGATCCTCAGCTGCTACGAGTCCTGTGCCGAAGTGTCCCTGAGCAAGACACTGAACCCCTAACCGCTCCCCGGGTGCTTCTTAGCAGCCCAATATGCTAGGGATGGGTTAAATGCAGAGGTCAAATTTCATGTATATGTATAATGACGAGTATAATAAAGTTTATAGTCGGTCTTAAAGTGTAAAGAAACAATCGATTGAGACCATAAAGTAATGTTTACAATGTTTACTGAGAAGTACGGTCATTTTTCTTCCATACAATCAAACTTCTTTTTGCAACCAAAGGAGTCGCCCTGATGGCCATTAAAAAGAATAAAAGGCACTTTTACAAGGTTTTCGCCTGGCCCCACACAAGGACCTCAATGCACATAAGTGACATGATACACAGCCCTGCCTATGGTTTCACACTATTTCACTGATTGACAGGTGGCAGTAAATTGCAAAGAAACGCAGCAATGTGCCAACAAAAGGCAGTGACGAAGAAGTGTGCAAGCTGGTAAACATGAATCGAAACAATGCAGGTTTAAAAAGGTTAAAAAAAAGTCGGCCTTGCAATTGTTTAATGAGGAAGGAAATGCATTCAACATGACTCAAGGTTAGTTGTTTTTGGTGAGTAACACTGACTGTAAACACATTTTGTTTGTTGACAAGAAAACTCCACAGTGTACCTTTAAGGAGAACTGGATACCCAGTTCCAATCACCCAATTCACTCCTATGAGAACGTTGGTCACTGGATGCACACACCAAACTTTCATGCATTTTGCCTCATATCACACATTGTAAAACTTTCCAGATGTTGCTGGACCAAATGGAATCAAATTCTGATAATACAAAGAGTCATTTTGGGGTGTTTGGATGCTCAGAAAAATGTATTCGCCATTTTACAGCCGCTCCTTTTCTTGTGATTATGTATGGGAAGACTACTTTTTGTGTGCGTCATCCAATGCTGCCAGAAGTTGCAATGAACAACTCCTAAATCTCCTCACAGCCCAGTGCCAACCCTGAGAGCTGGGTACAGTTGAAGGCAGTAGATGCAAGGTGCCTATCTGGGGAGCAAATCTGACAAGGTTTGTGCTTTTCTGGAATGCTTTTTGACATGTCAAGCAGTCAGTGTGTGCTGCTCTCTTGCTGTTTTTTTTTGCTACGTTGCCACTTGAACAACTATTCAAAATGAAAATGCAAGAAGCTCTGGCCAAATGTTTTCAACATGGCTAACATCGACTGGAATATTACATTTGTCTGCTAGAGCCATAACATGAAAATACCACACCAAGACACAAAGCACACACTGAGCACTGTAAGTGTCATTTGATGCTCAATCCACACAACAAACGTGCTTTACAGATCATGGATATATTAAAGGTATCGTGTGTTTGGGTCGCACACGTACTGTTTAGTAGAAGTAGACGTAGTCACAGCGACGTCACCCATCGTATCATGGGCTACCATTTGGAAGCCTGTAGTTGGACATTTTGGCCGTCGCCATCTTGTTTTTTTTGCAACCAGAAGTGGCACGAAAGGGTGAAGCTACGTACTACCCGAACACGACAAACCCAAAGCTGAATAAGACATTTTTAAGAGACCGAAATGTTACAATATACTTTAATGACCTGAAAGCACATGGGCGCCTCTACTTTCTCTGTAAACTGAAGAAGGCAAGAACACCCCCACCCATCATGTGCACCTTTTTACAGAGGCACCATTGATAGCATCCTGACAAACTGTATCACTGTGTGGGGCGGAAGCTGCACTGACTACAACAGGAAAGCCCTGCAGCGCATAGTGAACACAGCTGGAAGGATCATTGGTGCCTCACTCCCCTCATCAAAAGTCACAGTCTTTTTATTATCTATGTAAAATAAGTCTGAAAAAAAATTAAAATGCAAGGTTTCAGCTTTCATTTTGAAATCAGCTTCTTGTTTCTGCTCTAACGGTTTTATATTACACGGTCATTTGAGTCAATGTGACTGTCCAAGATATTGGTTTATGCAGGTGTTAGTAAACTTACTGTATATTTCAAATATGTCTTATCTTATAATATTTCATAGAAGATTCCATCATGTTGATATTATATTTACAATATTATTAGACCTTCCCTGCTTTACTTAGAGATGAAATATTTGGTCAAGATTAGCTACAACGCTATGAGGAGCTTTTTGAATTTATCCAGGCTGGTTTAAAAGCTTACTTGAATCGCCCAGTTTACGGTTGGAATAAAACAGCTATGAAGATATGGACAAAGCTCACTGAGAGCAGAAGAGACCTATACTGTAAACCAGGGACATATTCAACCATGCGAGACGGACGCGTCTACAAAGCGAGAGAGTGAGGGACACTGCTGAAAAGACTGGCCTGCAGATCCTTGTGTTAGGGAAGTGACTTTGCAGCCTTCACTGACTTACACATGATTTTTCAACTGACAGGATGGCTGACACAACCAGACACACACACACACACATACCCCCTCGCACACGCGCTCCAGTGCAGCCGGACACACACTCTGTCTCTTTAATCACACACGTGCACACACGGGCCGTAACAGCGAGGCGAGCGGACACATTTTTGTAGGCCGTCTTTTTTTTTTGAAAGAAAGAATGAAAAATATACATTGGTGTGTGTGTGTGTGTGTGGTGTGTGTGTGTGTGTGGTGTGTGTGTGCTGTGTGTGTGTGTGTGTGTGTGTGTGTGTGTGTGTGTGTGTGTGGTGTGTGTGTGTGTGTGGTGTGTGTGTGTGTGTGTGTGTGTGTGTGTGTGTGTGTGTGTGTGTGTGTGTGTGTGTGTGTGTGTGTGTGTGTGTGTGTGTGTGTGTGTGTGTGTGTGTGTCACCTCACATCTCTCTCCCTGTGAATGACTGGGACAACACCAGAGAAGACAGATTGTATTTCTTGACCTCGTACAGAGAAGGCTCTGCTGAAATCTAACCTCCTCGTGTCCACAAAGACGACTTTTGAGGAAACAGGTGTCATACATATCAACATGTGTAGTGTAAGGAAGGTAATAAATAGTGTGTTTATCTGTTCTAACAGAAGCTGCAAACGTTAGCATGCCCGACTAACAAAAGTACTACCTACAGCAAGGGGTTTATGCGCTTATTTTACAAAAGGTAACAAAAGGTTACAACATTTATTGTGAATGTTCAACAGGGTTGCACAATGAAATGCAGATTGATATTGCTACACAACAAAACACAAAAATAACAGAAAATACATTATATATGGAGGGTGGAGGATGAGTTCAGAAGTCTCACAGCCAGAGGAAAGAAGCTGTTCTGAAGTCTGGTGGTTCGGCAGCTGATACTTCTGTATCTCTTTCCAGACAGCAGCAGGGTGAACAGGCTGTGGCTGGGTGTGTTTTGTCTTTTAATATCTCTTTAGTTCTTCGCAGGCACCTCTTCTCACCAATATCACTGATGCTCAGTAGATGGGTGCTGGTGATGTTCTGGGCAGTTTTAATCACCCGTGCTAGAGCCCTGCTTTCCTGGGCCGTGCACATCCCATGCCAGTTTGTAATGTTTGCAGTCAGGATGCGTTCTATTGCTCCTCTGTTAAAAGTTGACAATAGCTTGGCACGGTAATTTTGCCTTCTTAAGTTTCCTTAAGAAATACAGCCGTTTATGAGCTTTCTTCTTTAACTTTATAGGTTCACAGTATATTTCGTAAAAAGTGACTCTGTTTACAACTTTTCAACAGGGTACTCGTTAGCCTACACTAGCTAGCTACAGTAGGGTGAGCATATTTTCAAACGCCCAAACCGCAACTCTGAAGTGTACCTCATGCTCATCTATGCTTGTGCACGCACCATAGACACTTTCATCAGGATGGAGGACAGTTATTTCAACGCTTAGTATGTTAGCACATGTAAAACTGTCATCGTAGAATTTCCAAATAAGCAGTACAGTCCATGGATCAAATGCTCCGGTTGTGTTCCACCAGATGGTAGGCAAACGTCCCCTCCTGAGTTGCCCACTTCAGATTGCAGTCCCTGTGATTTGCCCCGCTGAAATAGATAGCAACGGTGTCACTCCCCACTTGTAGCCACCGCTTATCTTTGGCCATCTTAATGTTGTCTTTTATATCAGCATTTCCAGCAAGCACGACCAGATATGTTCTCATGCAGTATTTGCAGTCAAATACAGAACTGGTGCGATAGAAGGAATTGTAATTACAATTCTTAATTTGAAAGAAGGGCAGAGAGTCTCTTGGTGAATGCAGTGCAGAGACTGATCCTTAGAGCCAGAGGACTGAGCAGAGCGAGGCAGGGAAGCGAGCAGGGATGCCGGGCAGAGCGGGTCTAAAAATCCCAGAAGAGAGACAATTGATTTCCAGAGTGTGATCCAGGTTAAACAGGATGGAGGCAGGAGAAGAGACGACGGCAGGCACAAGAAACAAGAATTAGCAAAACGTGCACTTTAACGAACAAGAGAATCAAAACTGAGTAGCTGAGTAGAGCCAAGCTGATTGATGATTAGCAGGTTGCCATGATGCCCGCACACCTGATCTTGTAATCAAGACAAACAGAGAGAGCAGAGAGTCCTGGCAAAGATCAAGCAGAGGGTGTCGGGGGCCAAGGAATGAGAATTCTGATTTTTTGTTTTAATTTTTACTTAATTTGACCGATGAACAGACTCTACCCACCAAGCCACAGTAAAGAATGTGCTGGTCATATAGCATGTGGTAGCATGTGGTGGCTAGCACCGTTGCCTCACAGCAGTGGGTTCGATTCCCGGGCTAAACGGGCCTTCTGTGTGGAGTTTTGTTCTCCCTGTGTCAGCGTGGGTTCCCTCCGGGTTCTCCGGCTTCCTCCCACAGTCCAAAGACATGCAGCTTAGGTTAACTGAAGACTCTCATGTAAGCGTGAATGGTTGTGTGTACGTGTCAGCCCTGCGATAGTCTGGCGACCTGTCCGGGGTGTATCCTGACTTTGCCCAATGTCAGCTGGGATCGGCTCCAGTTCGTCTGCTATGTTCCTGTAAATATCCCTAGTGCTCATGTATGATTTTCTTGGTCCAGTTTTGGGTCTTTCTACCTGTTGGATTTTCAGTTTCTCATTTTTGGACTCATCTGCTTTGTAAGTTTTGTTTTGGAGATTTCTTTATCAAAATCACTGTTTATCATCCTTCTGCTCCACGTGTCTATCTAGCATTTGGATCCATTCCCTGTTGCCTTTTTGCTGAACCGTGATAAGGACAAGCGGTTAAAAATAATGGATGGGTGGATGTAAGTGTAGTGCTTACAGCTTGTTTCTGAGAGGCCTGAAAAAAATCAGTTCATGCATGTTTAAACAATTTAAATAAATCTGCAGCAACATAAGAATTGCATAATACTGTGTATCTCCACAACTTCTCAACTGGCCAAGGAACATTCATTTTATCTAACAATTAGATATGTAGGTAATACACTACATGTAGATATACATTTATATTTATCTATCTATCTATATATATATAAATTCATTGACAAATGTATGATTTCATATACAGTACATACAGTAGCTGATGAAAGCTTGTACAGTGGCTGTTGCAAACACTCAAGCTCTGTATATATTGAGCCCGTACTTACACTAATAATTATAATCATAGCACCCCGAGGAAAATGCTTGTTTCTCGGCTGGCTGGGGATCCATTCAAATTGTACAGCGGGACACAATGAACATAGTTCCACTGTAACCGTAAAGGTGCATTAAACTGCTGGTCACCATATCAACGATCCTTTCTGGATCTATTTTTTTGCTTTCGGTAAGCGGTATTAACACAACAATGCATTCGGTGCTGGGCTGTTTGGGTATGTATTCAAGCAATTATGAATGCCAAGCAAACAGGTCCATCTTTGTCAAAAGTATGATCGTCGGATTGATATTTCAAAACTTTGAACACTGGAGACCTTCACCAAACATTTTATTCATCTCTGAAATACTGAAGGGAAATGTCAATTATATATATTATATCTTTCCGAAAAGATAACGTATCTGCAGTCGGTGCGTGGTAGCTTTTTCAAAATAAAACAGACAGAAATGGATGAGTGGAGGGCTGTAATGTACAGTTTTATTATGTGTTCCACTGTGAAACACGTTTATTTTCAGAGAGACTTTTTATTACAGTTATTCTAATAAAACTGCCGCTCTGTGCATTTCAAAATCCCCCCCCCCCCCCCCCCCTGTAGCCTACAATACAGTACTTTCCAGTATTTTATTCTCCAATCACCCTGGGGGATCATTTTAGACTGTTTCCAAACCATTGAGCTGTCTCCTCCTCACAGCCAGCAGAAGTACTGGGACAGAGGACGGAATTTATTTTTGAATACCCCAAAGACGTTGAATATGGTAGGTAGTATATGGGAGAGAGGCAGAGTATGTATTGTCTGACATTTTTCTGTGCGGAACGTGCCGGCATATTTTGAACCTTTTTCGTCCTTTGTGAGAAAATAGATTTTTTAAGAAAGTAACTAATGAATAAATTACACTTCAGTGAGTCAAAAAAGACCCACATTTGAGGACAAGCACTCAAGTTGTCCCGCTTGTAAGTATACACAATGTAGTACTATATATTCATAAATCTGGGCCTCCGGTGATAACTGAAACCAAAGGCATGAAAATCTGAAAATAGCTCATGAATTCTTTGCCTCACATCACACTAAATGTGATAAATATTTCACTGGCCTGTAGTTTATTCCTTCAAATGAGAGAATGTGTTTGCACTGTATCATTGTCTTCCAGATTTATTGTGTTGAGCTGAAGGAACTTGTGTGCTACACTTGAAACTGATATTGATTTTTTTTCCCTTAGGTGGCTAAAATACATTATGCTACTGCCTGCATCCACAGCAGTGCATTGCTTAGCTTCCCAGCCATCAACTGTAGGTAACTGACTACGGACATTGTGGTAGAGCAGGTCATCCTTCAATCAGAGGATCGACGGTTCGATCCCCATGTCGATGTATCCCTGGGCAAGACACTTTACCCCAAATTGCTCCTGCAGTGTATGAATGGGTATGAATGAGTCCTGGTGGACAGGTGGCACCTTCCATGGTAGCCCCTGCCATGGTAGCCCCTGTACAAGTCCATTTACTACCATTTACTAATTACCAAGTACAATCCCACTTCAAAACAGCCAAACTATCCCTTTAAGTGTTAAATAAAATGAATGTTTCTTGGCCAGTTTTGCATTAAAATTAAAATATCACTAGAACTATGGTGCAGGACAGAAGGTCAAAGTTAAACCAGGAAGTTACTGTGCAAATGCATTAAATTGTCCACAGACACGTTACCTAGTAGCGAATCCTCCGTTGCTTTGAGGATTACCCATAATCCATTGCGTCTACTATTCAGTGCAGGTACAAATAGTTTTCCCATTTAGCAAGATTTAACCTGAACCTTTTCAACTATGTTACACTAGCAGACAGGCAGGTAGTCCGTCCAGTCAATACATTCAGGCCGAATTAAATGATTGGACTGGCTTGTTACAGTCCTACAACAGATACAATTCCTCTTCCTATTTGTCAGAGCATTTGATTCATTGATTGCTGTCAGGATCTAATGAGAATTTCAGAAGAAGACTGCCAACCCTGCCTTTAAACCACCATAAATATGAATATGTGTGTATGATGTCATCTGGCGATCTGTAGCGATTGTTTGAGAAGCATATGGAAATGTGTGTTAACAATGCTGGCTGGGGTAAGAGCGGTTTACAAGCTTAAGGCCAAAGAACGATGCCTTTGGCCTTTGCTACATCGCTCTGGAGACATTTTTGAGAAACTGCATTTTTTGACATCTATTAAAATGATTAAACCCATATTGTTTTGGTATACGGCATCTAATTCACTCAACACAACACAAACCACATTATTACTTGAACACTGCAGGACACCTCGAAGGTTCTGTGTACTGCCGTTAATTAACAGCATAATGACTTTGCTAATGACTTGAGGTGCACTTGATTGTTTTGCCCTGCGTGCCTTGTGTGACGCTGTACTGTAACAGCACCGTGTAAAGTGATTCATTCGCTTTCAACATCTCACAGTCATTTTTTTCCAGGCTTTATGTCTCCATACCTGTGGTTCCATATATTGAGATGGCTAAATATAAACACAATCAAATAAAAGTGCTTACGTGTTCCGCAAACAAATCCTATAGAAGTTTCTTTCAAACCACAGGAAAGGGAACTTTGCACTTATAGTTGATGAAGAATTTGTCACGGACAAAAGTAAAGAATTCACTGGAAAAGTCTGTGAGGTGATGTTTCTTATGCTTTTTAGGTTTTTTGATCCAATGTTGTAAGACTTTTTGGAATGCAAGAACTTAGTGGCCTCTAGGTTTTCAACCTACAAATGCTAACATTAGAGTCTGAACGATGACAGCGTTGCCTGCTCTTTCCCTGACCCCCACAAAAAGTGACAAAGAAAAGATAACTGCATTTGATCAAAGGGGGAGAGCAACCACACACTCGAGTGGAAGAACTTTTAGGTCAAAGTTGGCTGCCAGTATTAAAATCTAAGCACAACAAGTAAATATCCTGCATTCAATTTTACCTGAGTGAGTTTCGGAAATATCACTGAAAATTACCAAAAGTAATTCGGCAGAATAGCTCGTTGTAATTTTTCGTGAGAGAAATAGAACTCTTTCATAACCAAAAGCATACTTTTTAAAGGTAAAACATTTTTATTTTATACTTTTCATGCATGAATTGGTGCCTTTGCCAGGGATATAAATCATCACCAAAATGCACAATTAAGCTGACAGATAAATGTGGTAGAATAAAAAAGGACCCACTGATATTTTGTCACGTGTAAGTAGAAGAAAAATTGAAATATAACATCAAAATGACTTATTAAGTGCTTGAGTAAATGCTTCATCCTTGTAACCACCAACAGTCTCACGAGGGAGGCCCTTGTCCTTCCCTGAAACAGAACACATCGTGGTCTTCCCCTTCTCTCCCCGTGTCCTTCGAACCCCTAATTCATGTACATGTATGAAGAAGAAACTCCAAAAAGGGTTGACTCCTAAAAGAAGAAGAAGAGGAGTCCACTTATTTGAAAGGCCAGTGTACCGGAAACCTTTGACCACGATCAGGAGCAGACGTGATGCTGCCCAGATGATGAACGCGGAACATTGAACCTGGTGACCTTTTGGACCAATTAACGTCGCATCACTTCTGAAACCAAAGGTGTCCCTGCGCTCGACACGCGCACACACACACACACACGAAGGCAAAGATGCAGACACACAAACATGCACGTTCAATCTCAACCCCATCTGTTGCGTGGCCCCCGTCAACTAAATGTCACTTGATGACATCATAAGCCTGTCAACCTTTCCCCTCCTCACGCACACACACACACACACACAGTGTGCTTACACTCAGCCTGACACAAGCAAAACTCTGCATTGTGACACCTCCTGCCTTGTCCTTTGTATGTTGTCTCCTCCACCCACCTTTTTCTCCTCATCTCTCTTCCTCACTCTTGTCCTCAATCCCTCTTCTGGTCTCCTTCCTCCTTGCTCCTCCTCTCTGGTAAACCCCCTTCCTCCCCAATCGTCTCCTCAACCCAT
The DNA here is from genome assembly GCA_032191485.1 of Leptoclinus maculatus. Taxonomy (NCBI): domain Eukaryota; kingdom Metazoa; phylum Chordata; class Actinopteri; order Perciformes; family Stichaeidae; genus Leptoclinus; species Leptoclinus maculatus. The sequence goes on along the minus strand of JAVDOI010000011.1, from coordinate 22,495,361 downwards.
CCCTGTTCAACTTTTCAACCCTTCTTTCCTGACGTCTCCTCTGCACTTTTGTCCTCCCCACTGCCACTTTTGTCCTCCCCACTGCCCTGTCACTTTACCCCCCCCCCCCCCCCCCCATGCCCCCCCTCGTCTTGTCCCCTCGTCTCATCTCCCGTCCAAGTTAACTTTGTTAGTCTGCACAGAGTTTTTTGACTGTTTAGTTGAAGTGACACAGAGGGCTTATTCACACCGTTGCTTGTCCTCTCTCTCTTCCATCACCTCGCCCGCACACAAATGCACGAGACCACAAGCAAAAAGCTAGCACACACACCACACACACACACACACACACACACACACACACACACACACACACACTGCTGCATACTGTTGACACCTGTACGTATGAGCAGAAGTGCAAGAAAAAAAGGTACAGGATGGTTAACTGTGGTTGGGCACCATATATCTGCACACATGCAGATATACAAGCACAGCGCCGTGTATCATTTCAGCATGACTGAACACTGTTCCAAATGTTCTGTGGCTGTATGGGTATGCCTTCGAGGCCAAACCCAGACTGACGGATACCCAAAGCATTAATCATATATTGTCATATTTTGTGGAGAGAATCTTTTTATCTCCTCACAGAAAGCAACTCAGGATTTGATAAAACTTTTGCGTTTAACGTGCTTGAGCCCCACGTTTAGATTTCCAGGTCTTTAGATAGTATTGGATAACTAGAACATTTCGCAAGAAATTTTGACAGTGTGGCTTCTACTGGCTGAAGACGTTGCAATACATATATAGGCTACACGCCGATATTACCGGTAGTATCGTTGAGATTAAATTGAGATATTACTTCTCGCTTTTCTGCATTTTAGATTCATACACTTGGATTGAATCTTGTATTTGTGTGGCTTTCATTTTGAAAGGGTGGGACTGGGTGGGTGAGAGGAGACAGAATCATAATGTTTGACACTAAAATGACAGGCTTCATCACAAGCATTACAGTTAGAATTAATTCTGTGGGGCTTTTATTTTGAAATGGGGGGGGGGGTGAAAGGGGAAAAGTCCTCTAAAAATATCTAAGACCTGAATGACTGTATGATAGAGAGAGACAGAGAGAGAGAGAGAGACAGACAGAAAGAGAGAAGAGAGACAGAAAGAGAGAGACAGAGTGAGTGAGTGAGACAGCCAGACAGACATACATGAGGTCTAACAATGCCTTTGACTGAATATCTCCAAGTCATGTGTGTGTGTAGAGACAGACAGAGAGCGTGCGTGTGTGTAACTGGTTGCCATTGTGAGGACGCACCTGGTGTTAGAGGCAGACATTGCAGTCATCAGTGATTTTGAACAAAACCCCTTCCTCCTTTTAACAAAAAGCAGGAGTCTGAGTGCCAAAATATGGATATCGTGAGAAAGATAAGACTCTCCTGAACGCGGTAATGTGGTTTTTATGTGTGTGGTGTTAAAAATGTGAGATCCAGAGCAATATACAAAACTGGTACCGTCTGCTTTCTTTGAGAAATGAGTGGTCAGATATAACATGGAGTCTAATGGAGCAGTTGGTTGGCGTTCATGTTGCTCTGCGGTTCTTTGAGCCAAATGTGTAAGTCTGTTGGATTCCATAGACATCTGTGTGCGACAGCACAACATTTCCAAGCTTTTTGGCCAAAAATGGTGTATAAAGAGTAAACATTGTGGGACCTGGAGCAATTTGTTTGGAAAAATCACAGAATATTTTCCTGCTTTTCCATATCAAATGTATTATTGTTAGATGAATTAAGTGTCCAGTGCCATACACTTTGTTTTGTCCAGTTTGATATATTCTTGTAATGTTCAATTTGAACATAGTTGAAGGAAATTATTTTAATAAAAGAGTTGAATTATTAATTTACTTATATTCGTTAATTTTTCCAATAAATGTCCAATTACATCAGCACATTCATTATTTTAGTGTTATAGTTGTGGGTAATTATTAAAGCATCTTTTATTACCTACAAATAGACACCAAGATCATTCAAATCGGGGAAATACAAAGTTTTATTAAGAAAACTAATTTTCGGGAGGCCCAATTGGTGGCCATTTTGAAAAATAGCCGCCATCTTGGATTTTTGAATGGCCAATCAGGCAGGTTTGACCAGATACCTCTGGAGAACAACCACCAAATTTCATGCTAGTAGATTAATTTGCACGATTAATCTACTATCTGCCCCACTACATTGAATCAACTGAAAACATTACACAATCATTTATATCAGTATTTTAAGAGGATTTATATTTTTATATATATATATGGTTACATATAGTTTCATTTCTTTGCCATATTTTAAGGATCATCAGAAATCATTACATTCATAAATTCAAAGATAAACATTCAATCTCGTATCCATAGTAACGATGCCATCAAGGACTCCATGGATAGAATGGTGTCATGATGACATCACGGATTCTTTGCCGTTATGACGAAGTTCCGGAATTAATTTAGTTTACATGCCTGTGCCTTTCCTCAGACATTTCATACAGATATCAAGTTGCTTCAGAGACACATTTGAGAATTGCATTGGAAAACTCACACAGTATTTCAAAGCACACATCAAATTTGTTCAGAAACACATTTGACAATTGCAATGGCAAGCTCACTGAGCAGAAAAACCCCCAAAAAAGCGCTGGAGGAGATGGAATTAAATTCCAAAGAGGTTGAACCTCCAATGAATTTTTACCTAAGTTCACTGGAGGAACAAGTACGATGTGAACTGTTGGATAGCGTGGCGAGGCTCACCCAAACAACAACTGAGGGGAGAGTCCTCCTAGAAATTGATGAAGACTGTCTGCAACATTTTCTAGATGTTCTCCATGAAAAAAACAAAACCACGAAATCCCAGGTACAGCTCATCGCATCCTTTCAAGCACAAGAGGAGGAAGCAGCAATGCAGACTCTGGAAAAAGCCCAGGCTATCCATCAAGCCCAGATGGACGAACAGAGAGCGGAGACAAACAGGATCGCAGCAGCTCTGAAAAAAACACAGGACCTGCTGGAGACCGAGCGTCATGTTCAGCCAAAATCTACCACCGAGGGGGCGATGGAGATATCTTTCGTTCGAGCACAAGAGCAAGAAGCTGCAAAGCAGACTCTGGAAAAAGCTCAGGCTTTACATCAAGCCCAGATGGACGAACAGAGAGCGGAGACAAACAGGATCGCAGCAGCTCTGAAGGAAACACAGGACCTGCTGGAGACTGAGCGTCACAAGGAGGCTCTTAAGAAGGCCAAGCAGAAGCTGAAGACTTTAAGTCTACAATGGCAAATCAAGAAGCCTTCCCTCTCACCAGACCAGCCAAAAGACTCTGACCACTTTCACTCCCAGGTGGAGGTCATTGCTTTCGTTCGAGCACAAGAGCAGGAAGCAGCCAAGCAGACTCTGGAAAAAGCCCAGGCTTTATATCAAGCCCAGATGGATGAACAGAGAGCGGAGACAAACAGGATCGCAGCAGCTCTTGAAGAAACACAGGACCTGCTGGAGACTGAGCAGTACAACCAAAAACAGGCTGAAACTACCACCGAGGAGGCAATGGAGACATCTGAGAACCTCTGTTGGAGACTTGATGAACTGTTAGATGTCAAAAATAAGCTCAGGGCAGCTCTTCGTAAGGCTAAGCAGACGCTGCAGAGATTGCAGGCAGCCCATGAAGGCCAGCTGGAGGAGCAGAGAGCGGAGACAAACAGGATCGCAGCAGCTCTCAAAGAAACACAGGACCTGCTGGAGACTAAAACTACCACCAAGTCTGAGTTGGAGATATCTAAGAACCTCTGTCAGGCTAGAATTGTCGAACTATTAGATGTCAACAGTAAGCTCAAGGCAGCTCTTGATGAGGCTGAGCTGGAGCTGAAGAATAGACATCTACTGTGGCAAGAGAAGAAGTCTTCCTTCTTAGACCAGAACAAAAAAGCCTGTGAACTTTACCATACCCAGGTGAAGATCACAGCTGAATTTGGAAGAAAGGAGAGGGAGGCTAAGCAGACGCTGCAGAGATTCAAAGCAGCCCATGAAGCCCATGAAGCCCACTGTCAACATCTTTAAATGAGATCCGTGCGCTATGGGGCGATTTTCAGAATCTCAGAGGTAAATATACAAAAATAAATTGAATTTAATTGAATTGAATTGAATGTTTGTGTTTGAATTATGTCATGCTTGTATTTTAATGTGTAAAAATACATTTTGATGTATAAATTCATGGACAATCACTGATGAGTTCTCATTTGCACCCAACAGCCTGAAAATATACAGTAAGTTGGCTCAACTGATTTAACAGGTTGGTCCAAATATAGTGTCTTTAGTCTGTTGGTCATCTAAAGAGAATAATTCAATTAAAAACACCTGAACATTACGTTTTGCAACATTTTGCTGGTTTAGTACGAGTCTAAAGTGGCTTGAGAACTTAAGGCAAGAAGGTTAATTTAATGTCTCAGCACCTTTCAAACTGCAATTCAAGGTTTTATGGCAAGGAAATGCATTAGAAAGGTTAATATATCCAGCATCCAGCAGCAGAAGTGAGCAGAGGGCTGTAAAGACCCGCTGACGACATCATCAACTGTCTGCAGAGACCTGAAGCCCCGCCCACGCTGCTGCACAGAGCACCAACGCTTGTATAGTATTAATTATCGTTAATATTATTTATTTATTCAGATGCATCGATACCGAAACATATTTCTGATATCAGTCCAAAACTGACTCAAATAGCTGAATCAGCTATCGGTGACGACATGCAGATCTGGTATTGGATACCAATATTTAAATAATTACCAATTCAGTACATTTTTATCTATGTATTTATTTGTCTAATTTTGTTTTTCAAAGTTAGGAAAGCAATGTTTAAGTCAAGCCTGATTTTGCCTTAGACACAAAATAATGATTTTAGGAACTTCCACACAGTGAGGCATACAGTTTATTAATCTAACACTGGTATCAGATCGGTACTCGGTATCGGCCGATACACAAAACCCAGGTTTCATTATCGGTATAGGGACGGAAAAAGTCAGATCCTTGTATCTCTATTTATTTATTTCATGTATTTATTTATACATTGATGTGTTTACATACGTACATTTATAAACGTAGGTATCATATACTGTATATATATACATAAAATTGTGAATCAATTAGTATCGTGGTTGATCTGCTGTTCAGAGGCAGTTTATAGAATAACAGCGGCAGTGAATTAAAATCACTGGCAGTCAGAAGTGAGATCTGAACCCACGCCTCCATAAAACACATACTAACTTTACACAGGTTCAGGTGGTTATATGTGCATGTAGGTGTGAAGGTAGGTGACTTTGGACCTACCTGACTTTACAAAGCTGATCATCTCGTGGTCTTCAAACTGTGCTCCCTTTTAAAATCAGGTCCCACCATCGTTTGTCTTCAGATCGCTGGATCCACGATATAGGTAATGCCAATTTACGTCAACGTTCTGAAAGAGTTTTTACAAACAGTTCATCTTGCGTTGGTTTTGTGCAAATGTTGCACACTGAATGATGATGATGTCCATTCAGTTTTCCAGATGGATTTATTGTGCTGTGAATACAACAAGACAGTCTCAGATGAATATCTGCTTCTGCGATCTCGACTGTCCTTTTTGGTCTAGCTCGCTTATCTTAGACAAGAATTACATGAATTGTGAACACACAACCTGAAATATACAGCCTAACAAACTACTGCTTATATCTGTCACAGGACACACCATTTATCTGTACATAACCTTACATGGGAACAATACAATTATCAGGCCAAGTTACTGACGTTACAATGGCGCTAAACCGCTAGCGCGCGAATAGCCTCGTTTAGCTAATGATGCTAGCCTTAGTTAGCCGCCCTACGTTTCAGTATTAAACACTTTATAAACATCAAAACATGGCACTGCAATGGCGAGCGAACTTAATATAAATGTATATGGCACTTGTGTACTTCTCTCACCTGTGAATACGACAAGACAGTCTCAGATGAATATCTGCTTCTGTGCTCTCGATTGTCCTTTCTGGTCTAGCTCGCTCATTTTAGACAAGAATTACAGCGCCAGTCACACCAAAACCCGCTACTGCCACCTATTGGCACACAAAGCGTTTTAAATTATAACTAGAAAATCCCTAAAGAAATTTTGACAGTGTGGCTTCTACTGCCCGAAGACATCGCAATATATATATACACGCCGATGTTACCGGTAGTGTCGTTCAGGTTTGATTGAGATAGCGCTTCTCTCTTTTCTGCATTTTAGATTCATACTCTTGGATTGAATCTTGTATTCTGTACGAACCTCATTCTGAGCTTCATGTTAAGATACAGTTACTCCATGGGGCTTTTATTTTGAAAGGGTGGGACTGGGTGGGTGAGAGAGGGTGAGAGGAGACATTCATAATGTTTGACACACAAACACAGAGGTTATTAAATGACAGGCTTCATCACAAGCATTCCAGTTAGAATTCACTATGTGGAGCTTTTATTTTGAAATGGGAGGGGGGGTTCTCTAAAAATATCTAAGACCTGAATGACTGCATGATAGAGAGAGCCAGAGAGACAGACAGACAGACAGGAGGTCTAACGATCTTTCCCTGAATATCTCTAACTCATGTGTGTCTGTGTTCACTAATTAGCTCAATCACAAACACCTGTCCGTGAGAGAAATTTGCCTCCTCGAGTCTAACCATTCTTAGTTCAAGACTGATGTCTCTGGCAATCTTTCTCATTTGGAGATTGTCCTATGTTTTAACATTTTACAGCTTACCTAACTACTGTCCTGCTCTGCGATGTCTTTCCTCGTCTCGCCCTCTTGTGTCATGGTGTGTGTACATGTCACTCCAATCAGGAAACTTGTCAGAATACCCACATTTGATTGCCTGAGCTGCATCAGGTATATCTCTAAGTCATGTGTGTGGGTGTGTCTGTGAGTCTGTGTGTTTATCAACATCAACAGCTCAATCAGAATCACCTGTGTGCCTGCAGCCTGTTCATGGAGAAAAAGCAGGGAAACAAATCTCAAACAAATCCTCAACACCCCCATAACCGTAGCTCCTATTGCTCCGATATTAATAAATGAGAGGAAGGGTGAGTTGAAGAACAGATCATGTGAAAATTGTGTCTCTAGTGTAAAAAATGTGGCTGAACAGGCGATTTAGAAATGGGGTACCGTGTTCTGTCGAAGATGTTTTTGAAGCAAGATTTAACATTGGTCTCTATGGAGCAGAAAGTTGGTTTTCCTCTCAATTAAAGGCTACTGTGCCAAATGTGTAAGTCGGTGGGATTCCACAGTCAGTTTTTTACGACAAGGACAAGATTAGCTACTTTTCCATCCAGAAATTATGCATGAAGAGTGAAAATTGTGGAGTCAGTGGCAAAAGACAAATCTTTTTTTCACAAGAATTTGAAGCTCCTCTTCACTCTAGCGGTGACATCACGCACTCTAAGCTGCGCAATACACACCCATTATAAAGTCAGAAACAGACCCAAATTTTCCTGAAAATGAATCTGTGAGTTCATGAAAACTGTGCTAGCTATCAAAATGTCCATTTGGCTCAATAATGTCTAGCGTTTTGTCTACGTTTTAAACTTTAAATAATTTTTCTACGTTAAAGTATGGCTAGTCAATATGGACCCAAAGTTAAGAGGTTTTTTTGCTCTCTTCATGCCGAAACCCTATTCAAGTGAATGGAGAAATTTTGCTCCGTTTTTGGGGATTTTCGGGAAAACCGCTGGGCGAATCTCTCCGAAAAATACTTAGCACACTATTCCCGACCAGGCCGCTGTTGGCAACGCTGTGTGAGGAGAAGCGCGCCAAACTTCCTGGATAATAATAATAATAATATTATTAGTCCCGCAGGATTACAGCCACACTGAATTAAAAAGCGAGTCCCAAATGTTGCAAATTTTAATTCCTGGAACAGAAACATCCTATTTCTCCGGTGAAACTTTTAATGAATTTCATGCGCAGGAAAGGGTCTATCTCTGTGTCAAGCTTTTTCCATATTCAGATCAGGTTTATGAAAGGTCGGGAAATGATGTGTCAAAGGACATGCAGTGATTCGTATGAAATATTAAATGTGTTGTATTTTACTGCTTGTTTTGTAATTTTTTTTGTAATTTGTTCGCCTTTTAATAAGTGTATCCACAAGAGTGTCCTCCCCAAAAGAACAACAGCCTCAGCTAACCAAGTCATTTTTGTGCCTAAATCCAACATTAACCATGTGGCAACCTTCTAATAGGTGAACACAATGCATCAGTGCTTTAAACCTGCATTTTCTCTAATGGCCAGCAGGGGGCGACTCCTCTGGTTGCAAAAAGAAGTCTGGTTGTATGGAAGTCTATGAGAAAATTACTCTACTTCTTACTTAATTTATTGCCTCAGTAAACATTGTAAACATGAGTTTATGGTCTCAATCTCTAGTTTCAAGTCTTCTTCAATACAGCATGATGTTCATTTAGTAAACTATGGTCCATTTAGAGTCAAACAGACCATAAAGCAGAGTATGCTTTATTTAGGGGTATCTTGTGATTGACAGATCGCCACCACAGCGTTGTCCCATCTGGGAGTTGTCGGTGTCTCTTTCACAGTGAGTTTTCACTTCATGAAAGTTAATTGTAACATTTTGGTCGCCTAAAATGTCTTATTCAGAGTTCTGTTGTACTTAGCTCCACCGTCTTGTGTCACTTCCTGGTTGCAAAAATAAAAACAATGGGAGGCATTAAGTCCACTTCTTATACATTCTATGGTTAGAACATCATATTAAAGATTCAACAGTTTTGAAAGCTACTGAAAAATGATGTCGTCCCACGCATTCTTTGTATGCACCTTTATTTCCCAGGTTTCTGTCTATAATTTGCAACCTGATTACCTGGACTTTTAGCAGTATTATCTGTATATATGTGTGTATGAATGCATTATAAATTAGTCATCATTTGATGAAAATATGATTGAATTTATCAATAATATAAATATATAACCAGCAGCCAATCAACTAATTATTACTTTTCAAAGGGGGAGAATTTCAGTGTAGCCAATAAAATTTGAAGGATGGGGAAAACATATGGCGACCCAAACAGCAAAGGGTTTCCACAGCTTGGGGCCACAGTTCAAATACTGTCGACAGTATTACCAAGTATTAGAAGGAAACATTTTAGGTGGGGAAAAGACTACAAAAGTCCACAAGTCTGTGGTGTACTCTGCTTTTTTCTTGACGTCTCTCATGCAGGGGTGCACAGTACAGTTAGTGCCACCTGTTTGAAACATGGTGTTGTTTTAGTATATAATTATTTGGATTATCTGTAGCTGGAAACACAGCTGCAAAAATAATTTCACGTTTCAATGCCATTATTTGTTTTCACTTACCATTATGAAGACATTTTGTATGCACAATGTAATGGCTGCAGAATAATGAGACCATTGGCGTTTAGATTGGTTCCCTTTAAGCCTTGCTTTCACTATGCCATTCTGTCTGCCATTGGGTAGGATCGCCGGGAAAATGAAGGCTCAACCATTGCACAACCACAACAGGAAGAGGACAGCACTTTTGTTTTCCCCGCTTTCTATTGGTTGCTATCCCCAAAGAGTATCAATGTAAGTTCTTTGCAGTTACTATCCCCAGTAGCGGAAATTGCAGACAGTGAAACAACCCAAAAACACAGTGTGTGTCCTTGGTTGTTGGTAGTTGCTACTAGGCTCCGAGGAAAACAGAGAGCTATCTAGTTGTCTTCGTGACAGCAGCGCCGAGTCTGTTCTGAACAGAGACTCCTCTGTTCAACAAAAGTCTGTTAAATGTATGATGGCAAGCCTGTTGGACAGAATTTTTAAAGTCCTCTAGTTTGTTACCATTTTTTCCAAAGTTAGACACTCGACAGACAAAACTCTCAGGTGATTTTAGGACAGAGAATTCGTGGAGCAGGATCATTAATATTGAATAGAGGACGGATTTACAGACACTGTGGCATTTCCCAGTGTGATCTTACAGGGATATGAGCAGATTACATTTGGTCTTTGGAAGCAAAGCTTGTTTTGGATGCAAGAGTGATGTGAGTGATGTATTTCAACATAGATCACAGATGTGTTGTTCATGAAATATTAATCCAACAAAACATTTTTACATTTTTGAAGTGTGTCATAGGTATTCCAATAAAGACGAGTGGATGTTCATATTCTTATAAATATATTTATGTAAAGTGAAACAAGTTTGCTTTTAATGATGAATCTGTGGACACTCAAACAGCCGAAAGGAGAGTTAACATTGGACTTACATTGGCCAGGTGGACAGACACGCGACATGCCAATATTGCTAGGAAGCTGTTTCCTCATCTGTTCACCATGAAATTGCAATGTCACTTTTGTGTTGCGTAGTGTCGGTTTTGGCTCCCAGCGGGGACCGGCGGCCTTCAGCAAGGCCAAACTCCGGTCGTAGCCAGAGGAGACGCTTTTTGCGGGCACTGAGCTCTCCGCCTCCTGCTGGAGCTCCGACTGCAGGTCGCAGACGGCGAAGTCGGATCTGGGTCTGGCTGCTCCTGGAGGCCCCGCTGGAGTCTGAGCTGAAGTTTCTGGTGAACCTACTTGATTTCCAAAGGAATCCGACCCGGTGACACCAATGACAAGCATTAAGAATAACAAATTATAAATAGCCAATCTTCTGGCTGATGGTCTCGTTTACTTATGTAGGTCATATAGAGGAGAGGCATCAGTATTAAATTGAGCGTGTCATAACCAGTTAAAAGTTCCTCACAGTAACTTTAAAATCTTCCACACATTTAAAGGACGTGTTTTCTAAAACTACAATAACTATTAGAGCACTTTTATAGGGGAATACCACACAATTAACCCATTAACCACTGCTGTTATTCAGGCCTAAAGCACTGTTATTTATTAATTAATTTGTATCTATTTTCCAAAGCTGCAAACGTAAGTGACCACAGCGTCGATCAGACTGGAGCTGAACCGTAATTAGTGTTTTTCAGATGTTTGCAGATCAAAGTTTTAATTCAATCAAAACGTGTACCATGACTTCTAGAATCGCATCCTGAATAGTAAAATCATTTCAAATAAAAAAATACTAAATATTACCTTTTTATTCTGCTGCCATAGCAACTGTACCTCCCTCTAGTATTATTATGCTCACATAAAATAATAGAATATTGATAGAAATGCAATCTACTCGAGCCAAAAGTCGAGAGAGGAGATTAACTGTAAAGGGGAAAGAGGGAGGTCATAGTATCATCCACACATCTGCAAGCCTTCGGGTGAAGGTTTCCAACAGAACAGGAGCGTTTGACTTAAAGAGCTTCCCTCCTCCGGAGAAGGCTTACTGAGCTCCCAGCTCTTCTTCACCAACGTCTTGCTTTGCACTCACATGATTGCACAGCCGGAGCTGCCTGCTGGGATCATAGTCTGCTGCTGCTGGCCCTTAAGCAACTTCACGATCCCGTTACCATCAGTATATGAGTGCATTTTACAGAATGAACACCCTGCCGTTTTCCAAAAGACTAGGTTATTTTTCGGACACTTGTGACGTTAATGTGTTCTTCAGATACCATAAAATGCCTTGTAAGCATAGCTGAGCCATACTGCATGCAGCAAATATGGAATGAGGAAAGACATGCTGCAGCTAAAAATCACTGTGTTAAATTAAGTCTTAAATTACTGAAATAATGGGATATAGCTTTTAAGTTTAAATTTTCTTTTTTTAAGTAGTAGCTTGTCATTTTGGGGAAATATACGTATGCACTTTCTTGGGAGTCGCTTAGCTAAGCATGAAGACGAAGCAAAGGGAAACAACTCACCGGCTCACTCAAAAGTTAAATAATAGAGCTGACACTTCTTAAAGGAATACTTTTACTCACCTTGTGTTTCCTTGAATTCTTGAAGAAAAATGTTTTCTTGCAGGCCGTCGCATTGAACGAATAATCCAAAAAACAGAGAAAAGTCTTAATGAAGTGAAATAAATGGGGGGCAACATTTAACAACAGAAAAACTATTTCAAAACATCCGCTTACAAACTTAACTCGTGCAGCATATAACACAAATATGTCCAGTCGTATGGTCACTGCTTCCTCACACTTGCGCTACTCACACTACTGGTCCCTGTGAGTTTAAAGTTTTTTAAATAGTAAGGTTTTGGAGTTGTAGGAGATTTTGCAAGCAGGCGTTTTGATATAGTTTTGCTTTTCTCCATTTTCGTCTTCTTCGTTCGTGGTGTGACGACCCTCCTCCTATGCTACACTAGTGGCTGTTAATCTGTTACAGGTGCTGAGTGGAGGATCGTCAGCAGGATGAGTCACACCTGTGCCGGTGTGGCTCATCCTTAAAAACCCTTTCCAGTTGGCAGGGAGAGGCTGGAAGGAGGACCTTGGTTGACAGACTCACCATAGTTGTTGCTGATTCTGTGAAAGTGCTATTAACATTGTGTTTGTAGGAGACCAATTAAATTACTACTTTTGGCCACCAGCTCTTTGTCTCCCTGTTTTGTTCCAGTCTCTGAGCCGGGCTGTGACATATGGGGGCTCGTCCATTTCTGATTGACCCGGTGTCTGCATTGATGTAGTATCAGTAGCAGCTGTAGCATGGTAGGCTGTGTGCCATGTGTTGAGTGGTTGTGCAATCTGCGTATTGGGAGACATTTGAGTTTGGTGAGTAGGCTGATTTGTTTGGTGCGAGTTTCGCCGACCTGTTAGGCTGGTGTTTATATGTCAGAGTCTGGGTGGTCCTTTTTACACGGTGAGTAAATTGCTGCTGTTCTGTCCCTGTTAGGCTGAAGAGCGGACTCCCTTTGGAGTTCGTTGGGGGGTTTCTATAGTGTGGTGTGAAAGTGGTTAGAGCAGTTGTCTCGGGGGCACGTCCGAGGCTGTGGGTGGCCAGTCCATGGTTGCTTTACCGGGCCTGCGGGTTTTAGTGCGTAAGTACCCACCACAAGTAGCACCTGAAGAGTAGGGGGGAGTTTAGTTAGTTCTGGATAGGCAGTTAGAGGGACGGGATGACGGTGAAGCTTGGCTGTGTATGGGCCGTTTGATTTCTGGCTGCGGAGTAGCCTAAAAGGTTTTCCTTCTGCACTTTTGGTTTTGTGATTTGGCCACCAAAAAAAAAATAAAAAATGGCTTCTGTTGAGGTTTTTTTTGAGAGCTCCATCAGAGGAGTTATTGGAACAGTGTTCACGAGAGCAGTTGGTGAAAATTGCGGAGCATTTTAGGATGGATGTGGGGGATAAGCGTTTGAAGGAGAACATGAAAAACATTTTAAAAGCGAATCTGTTTGACGTGGGTGTTCTCCACCCTAAACTACACGCTGTTGGGTCCGTGGCGGACATGTTTGGTGCAGCTATCTCTAGTGAACCTCAGGTGAGTAACGTTCCAGAGTTAACTTTTGAGCAGCGCAAGGAGTTACTCTTGTTGCAAGTTGAAATTAAAAGACTTGAACTGGAAGAGCGCCGGTTGAGTTTGAGTGAAGTTAGTGGCGTGAGGCAGGTCGCGGCTGGTTCTGCTGGGCCATCACGTGCTTTTGATGTTGCTGTGAATTTGAGGTTGGTTCCTCCATTTTGTGAACAAGACCCGGATACCTTTTTCTCGCTTTTTGAGCGTGTAGCTGAGAGTAGAGATTGGTCGGATGTTGATCGCACGTTACTCTTACAGTGCGTTCTCACGGGTAAGGCGCAGCAAGCGTATTCCGCGCTCGGTGTGGCTGAAAGTAAAATGTATGTGTCTGTCAAGGCTGCCGTCCTAAGAGCCTATGAGTTGGTGCCTGAGGCATATCGCCAGAGGTTTAGGACTTGGGAGAAGTCTGGAAGACAGACACACATGGAGTTTGCCAGGGAGCTAACTACTTACTTCAGTCGGTGGTGTACTTCACTGGGGGTTCATTCTTACGAGGCTTTATGTGATTTGATAGTTCTGGAGCAGTTTAAAGATTCTGTGCCCAGTCACATTGCTATGTATATAAGTGAACATAAAGTGAAGACAGCGGCAGAAGCAGCCACTCTGTCAGATGAGTACGTGTTGACGCACCGTGATGACCGCAGGCCTCGGGATGATGGTCTGTACAGAGGGAGTGGTGGTAATTTTCAACCAGCCGGAAAACGATGGGAGGAGAGACCCGGACCTCGGCAGGGTAGATCGGAAAGGGCAGCACGTAGTCAGCTGCAGGTTGAGGCCAGTGACCTATGTCATTACTGTAAGGGCAGGGGTCATTGGAAGGCTGAATGCCCGAATAAAAGAAGTTCCAACAGTGGGTTCAGTAGTGAGCATGTCAGGCCTGTTGCACTGGCTGCTCCTGTCCGAAATGTCAGGCATGTTACTTCTCCCTGTGTTCTTCCTTCATGTGAGCAGGTGGAACCTGGAGTGGATTGTGGCTTGGAACAGTCAGCTTTCGCAGGTTTTATATCTACTGGACATGTGTCATTGCCGGGGGGTGATGTTAAGGTACCGGTAAAGATACTGAGAGATACTGGGGCTTTTAATTCCTTCATTTTGAGTTCTGTGCTGCCTTTTTTCCAGGGGACTAACACTGGGGAGTACATCCTAATGCGGGGAATGGCTTTAAATATACTGCCTGTGCCATTGCATAGGTTGGAGATCGACTGTGGTTTGGTTCAGGGCGAGGTAGCCATGGGTGTACGTCCTGCATTACCAATCAGAGGGGTGGATATCATCCTGGGAAACGACCTGGCTGGTAACCGGGTGTGGGCTGACGGGCCGCCACCTCCTATAGTCACATCTTTTCCCTCTGTTACGAAAATACCTGATGAGAGTGCACAGTGTTTCCCTGATGTTTTTACAGCTTGTGCAGTTACACGGGCTATGTGCCGTGAGGAGGCAGAATCTGAAGTTGAGCAGACTATCGCAGACGACAGTGGGGCCTTCTCTGTGGATACACCAGACTCTCTTTTGTCGGTTTCCCGCAGCGACTTGGCGGCAGAGCAACGGGCTGATCCTGCGCTTAGTGAGCTGTTCGACCAAGTGATCTCGAGTGCCGATGGGAGGAGTGCTGCAAAAGGTTATCTGCTGTTGGATGATTTGTTGGTGAGGAAATGGGTGCCACATGGAGAGGACTTTCTGGGTAATCCTGTTTTTCAGGTTGTGGTCCCATCCAAATTCCGGGAAGAGGTGCTGAGGACGTCGCACGATCAATCGGGGCATTTGGGAGTTCGAAAGACGTACAACTACGTTCTCAGGTATTTCTTTTGGCCGCGTGTGAAGAGGGATGTGTCCAGATATATTAAAACATGTCATACATGACAGGTAAACCAAACCAGACCATCAAGCCGGCTCCTCTGGCTCCAATTCCAGTGATCACTCAGCCATTTGAGCATCTTATCATTGATTGTGTTGGTCCTTTACCACGTTCAAAGTCTGGAAGTAACTATTTGTTTACTATAATGTGTCAAAGCACAAGATATCCGGCTGCCTATCCGTTGCGTACCATTACCGCTAAATCTGTGGTCAAAGCACTGACAGTTTATTTCCATCTTTGGAATTCCTAAAGTCATTCAAAGTGATCAGGGTTCCAATTTTTCATCACATTTGTTTGCTCAAGTTTTGAAACGGCTCAGAGTGAAACATAATAAAGCTTCTGCATACCATGCTCAGAGCCAAGGGGCATTGGAGAGGTTTCATCAAACTCTTAAGTCTCTGTTACGGGGCTATTGCGTTGAGCTAAATCAGGACTGGGAGGAGGGGCTTCCCTGGCTGCTGTTAGCTGCCAGAGAGGTTGTGCAGGAGAGCACTGGGTTTAGCCCAAATGAGCTTGTGTTTGGGCATACTGTGCGCGGCCCACTGACTTTGCTGCATGATCCTGTTGCACAGCCTGAACCCCCTCAGAATTTGATCGATTATGTTAATGGTTTCCGGCATCGTTTGTACGTGGCTGGGGAGAAGGCTAAGGAGAGTTTAGCCTCTGCCCAGACAAAAATGAAGCATCTCTATGACCGGAGAGCTGAGGTCCACCAGTTGAGTCCTGGTGATCAGGTTCTTGCTTTATTTCCACTTGTATGTTCACCATTTCAGGCCAAATTTCATGGTCCTTTCGTAGTTTTGCGTCAGGTTTCTGAGCAAAACTATTTGTTGTCGACACCACAGCGTAGAAGGAAAACTCAAATTTGCCATGTAAATCTGTTGAAGGCCTATTACACTCGTGGGTCACAGCCTTCTGCCTCGGGCGGGAGTGTGCAACAGCAGGTTGTTCAACCTGTGTTAATGGCAGGAACTCTGGGAAGACAGTGGCTGGTTAATTTGACGGTACCTGAGGATGATGGGGTGGTTTCACCTGATGAGAGTCTGTTGCGGGGCCGGCTAAAGAACTCTGAAACGCTGGGCAACTTGGAGTCTTTGCTTGAGCACTTGGCAAAGGAGCAGTTCATGGAGTCTGCTCTTATTAACAACTATCTGTGTTTGTTTAGTGACGTGCCAACTCGTACACATTTGATAGAGCATGACATTGACGTGGGTGACGCGCAGCCAATTCGCCAGCGTTTTTACAGGGTGTCAGAAATGAAACGCAAAGTAATGGAAAAAGAAATACACTATATGCTCGACAATAATATTGCCGAACCTTCTGCTTCCAGCTGGGCATCTCCCTGTTTGCTTGTGGATAAAGCAGATAAAAGCCCTCGATTTTGTACAGACTATCGTAAGGTAAATGGGGTAACTAAACCAGATGCGTATCCACTGCCACGCATGGAGGACTGTGTGGATCAGGTAGGCTCAGCTCGCTTTGTCAGTAAATTTGATTTACTTAAAGGATATTGGCAAGTGCCACTGTCTCAACGAGCTAGGGAGGTGTCTGCCTTTATAACTCCTTTTGGGCTTTTTTCCTATTCAGTGATGAGTTTTGGGTTGCTTAATGCACCGGCGACCTTTCAGCGCCTAATGAATATGGTTGTGTCTGGACTGGACGGCTGTGCCGTGTACCTTGATGATGTCGTGATCTACAGTAATACCTGGGAAGAGCATGTCTACCGCATCAGGAAGCTGTTTGATCGGCTGCGTGGCGCAAACCTGACTATCAACTTGGCGAAATGTGAGTTTGCAAAGGCAACCGTCACCTATCTTGGGAAGGTAGTGAGCCAAGGGCAGGTGCGGCCGGTACAGGCAAAGGTGACTGCAATTGAGCAGTATCCGGTGCCCACCACCAAGAAGGAGCTAATGCGATTCTTGGGTTTGGTGGGTTACTACCGCAGTTTTTGTCAGAATTTCTCAACTGTGGTAGCTCCATTGACGGATCTGTTGAAAGCTAGAGCAAAGTATGTCTGGTCAGGTTCATGTCAATGTAGTGGGGAACACTCCCCAGAGTGTAGGGTTGTGAACGCAGCCCTCAGGCTAGGCTCCTTCCCCCAATTAGTGCCAGCCCTTAAAAGGCACCTGTGGTCCTGGCCTCAGTCCTGTCTGGCCCCTGCCCTGGTGTTGTGGTTCACCTGCTGCTGTTTTGCTGCCTTATTTTGTTTGTTTGTTTTTGCCTCCATTCTACTTGTTTTGCTTTTGTTGTGCATGTTTGAGCTGTTTATTTGTTCTGCATGGTTTGGTAGTTTTAATGATTTTCCTTTAATCCTTTAATAAATATCATGTTAATTTTATGAAACGCGTCTCTGTCAAATATCAGTAATGAATCTGTGTGTCCTTAATTAATTCAAGACTATATATCTATATTTGGTTCGTTAAGTTTATATTTCCTGGGGTGCAAGTCTCCAGGTGGCGTTGTTGGTTCCCTTTAAATTTCTCCCCCCCCCCCCCCCCTAAGGCCACGCTACATCAACAAGCCTTTGGAAATGTTAAAACTGTCCTGTGTTCTTCTCCCGTCCTTGTGGCACCTTGCATGGATCGTCCGTTTGGGTTGCAGGTGGATGCAAGTGATGTAGGTGCTGTGCTGTTTCAGTATGATGGAAATGACGTTGAATGCCCTGTGAGTTTTTTCTCTAAGAAATTTAACTCTTACCAGTTAAATTATTCAGTCATAGAGAAAGAGACTCTTGCCCTGGTGTGGGCATTGCAACATTTCGAAGTCTATGTTGACTCTGGGGTTCCTCTGGTGGTCTACACAGACCATAATCCTCTAACTTTTCTCCATTCCTTGTGTTGCCCGAACCGCCGTTTGATGCGATGGTTTCTGTTCCTGCAATCTTACTGTTTGGACATTCGCCACATTAAGGGCTCTGAAAATATTGTGGCGGATGCTCTGTCAAGAGCACCATTATCTTAAGATTTTAACGGTGTTCTGCATCGTTCATGATTTTCCGTCTCCTTTTCCTCTGCCACTCTAAAAGTTGCCAAATATTGGGATTCCTGGTGGGAACCCTGTTTTTATGGGGGGGGGTGTGACGACCCTCCTCCTATGCTACACTAGTGGCTGTTAATCTGTTACAGGTGCTGAGTGGAGGATCGTCAGCAGGATGAGTCACACCTGTGCCGGTGTGGCTCATCCTTAAAAACCCTTTCCAGTTGGCAGGGAGAGGCTGGAAGGAGGACCTTGGTTGACAGACTCACCATAGTTGTTGCTGATTCTGTGAAAGTGCTATTAACATTGTGTTTGTAGGAGACTAATTAAATTACTACTTTTGGCCACCAGCTCTTTGTCTCCCTGTTTTGTTCCAGTCTCTGAGCCGGGCTGTGACAGTGGAAGCATGCAAGAATAACAAGTTTTCTTCAAGAATTTAAGGAAACACAAGGTGAGTAATTAATATATACAATTTCATTATGTGTGTGAGGTATTCCTTTAAGCTCAATAATGAACATGCACTTGTTCTGTGCTCTTACTCCCAGGTAGGCACAACTTTAAGCTTCATATGTGCCAGTGATATGTATAAAACTGTGTGTTTTCTGAGTTTTATCTTTTCACTGTGAGTCATTGGAAACTTTTGATCTTTACCTCGGTTTGTTTGTAAGAGAAAATGAACAACACTAAAGTAATCCTCCTCAAACACAATCCAAATCCTTGGTACACATTTCAAATGCCAGTCCTGCTAATGGCCAAGTTACTGATGACGTGTGCAGCGACGAGTTGATTTGTCTCAGTGTGGCTCAGAGACGTCATGAGTGGACAGGTGACATAAAGTCATCATAGCTGGTTCAGAGCAACTGTTAACCCTATGATATTGCACTCAATGATCGCTCTGCTAAATTAGGAAGTAACTGAAAGGGTTAGATTGGATTTTAAGTGGGCTTGTATGTATACTCCCTTCTTCTATGAAGTAAAGCGTCCATTAACGGTAGCATCAGAAAAACGTATTTAAGCCACTTTAAAGGATCAAACATAGTTTAAGTGTAGCTATATTTCCATAGCTTTACCTTACCATCAGACAGCCTTTGAAAGTGAAGCTGCTATATCTCTGTCTTCAGAGCCACCAGACTCTCAAAAACAGCAATTTTCACTCATAGAAAACGAAAGAGTTACTGGTCTGCCGTTGCCTAAATTGTACGTACGTACGTATTGATCTTTCAATAGATAAGGTCTTTCAATAGATAAGGCACAACACTGGGAAGAAAAATAACAATGATAAACCTCTCCGTTATTTTACAGTTGTTGAGACGGAGGATATTGCGGTTATTGAGTAAACTTTAAGCCCAAAGCACAATACAGAAATGTCAAAATTCACAAGCTTCTTTGTTTTGTGTGTCACAAGCACATTGGTGTGATTTTATGTCATCAATTATTTATTTTCATTTAACTTTAAAAAATGGAACAGGGACTGTACGATACTCCATTCCTCCTAAGTTACTTTAGCAAGCCGAATTCAATGTATGTGCAAACATACTTCTGATCAGTGGCGGCTGGTGGAAAATTTTCTTGGTAGGGCTGTGCCACATCCAATCAATTTCAGCAAACATCCCAGAATGATTTAATGCAAACAAATGAAGGTATCAAACACGCATTACTACTTTGCAGTTAAATATTTAACATTCATTCCAACACGAAAAAAAGCAGTAAATAACACTTTGACAAACACGCCAGGACATCTTATTTCAGTCACCCTCACAGGGAATTCAGTATAATATAATATATATATATATCATATAATAATATTCAGTATAATATAATAATATATATATCATATAATATTCTGTATAATATAATAATATATATATCATATAATAATATAAAACACACACACATATACATATATATAATTATTTATATATAACTATATATCCATTTCTCAGACAGGTGCTTCATGTCCCTCACTCCCTAACTGTCCATGCTGGTTCTGTCCCCGTTGTTTTAAAAAGCTAAATAAGTTATTAGCATGACGTCATCCAGCGAGCCAAACCTGTCTGGTGTACAGCTACTAGAGAAGCTTCATGTACTGCTTCTCTTTCCTGCTAGACTGCTGTCTGATTGTGAGGTCAGGCTGATCTGGGATCAGCTCTTTCAGTAGTTTCTCCTCTCAGTTCTCCTCTCAAACCGGTCTTGGAGGAGCAGTGCTCGTGCTGGCGCTCGCCTGTAGAGACTAGTCCCTACGAGAACGCGCAGCTTGGGGCAGAATGAAATCTGCCCCAAGCTGAATCTATTTGAGGACGCTGATTGGCTAAATTGTATGTCACTCATTTATATCTTTAGTCAGCATTAAAGCATCATTGGCTAAACTGCTTTATAGACCCGCCTCTTTGGGGCAGTTTTTCTAGCGCCCCAGCCAGCTGAGATGTGCACACGCAGAGAGGACGTGCAGACAGGCAGAGAGGACGTGCAGGAAAAGCATATATTTACCGCAGATATCATATTTTACACATATTACTGGGTGATTCCATGTTTCAAAAACACAAATATTGTCAATTTGTATAGTTTATTATTATTATTATTTATTTTGTATTATTTGTAGCTCAAGGGGGGGCGGCGCCCTAGCGCCCTCTATGGACCAGCCGCCTCTGATTTATTACAAAAAAAGGTTATAAATTAACAGCAGGTGGAAGAAAGAGATGAGTTTCACCTTTGGGCATTCCTATGCCAGATACAGTAGATTACGGTACAAAGCTTACCATGAGGTCAATATGAGCAATTTGAAGATGAGTCGAGGTTGGATGGACGCGTCAAACAAGCATAGGACTTTTCACTTAACGCCACCTACGTACGTTACATATCAAAGGTACTTATTTTAACCCAAACCACAATCTTTTCCTACACCCAAGCAAGTAGTTTTGTTGCATACACAGGTTCTGCACTGGATACTGGAAATTCATAGGAGAATGCGTGAAAAATGTGAAATTTTCATCAGATATCAAAGGAACCGTCGTATGAGAAAACGATGAACTTGGAGGTAAGCATTTCTACAGAAACACAAGCATTATGGATTCTGTGTTCCAGAGAGTTTGGGCATTGCTTGTGTTTTTAAAACTCTAATTCTAGTGCTATATAAATAACTGAGCCTGCAATGTGTATATACAGTTCCCACTTCTCCTGCCTGGTGTCTCTACAGTACAGCACATCACAGCTCTCAGACCTTTTGCTCAATCTCCTCACACTACGAAACTCTTGAGCAGAGAAAATCAAACATGTTTGAAAGAAATCCCATGTATTGCTCTGTATGGTCCAACAAGAGGCTGTTGCTCCGATTTCTCCAACCTGTGTGGTATAGCTACATCCCAGCTTTTGTGCTACACTGAAGACCCAGCCCTGACTAGCCTCCCCCGCGGGGCGAAGAATACATTTTGAAGACATTTTTCTTACACCTGAAGCTGCGCTTAAACAAACACAGCATGTTCAAGTTTCATGAGGGCTTTCAGGGCAGGACAAAGAGTACAGAGCGTCTTGTTCTCTCTGGCGAAAGTAGGAACCCAGACGCAGAGGAGGACTGTCACATGATTGAAAAACGGAGGGTGTGGAAGAAGGGATGGAAAAAAGAGAACAGACAAATCTTGAAAGACAGGTTAAGTTATAGGTAATCATTAAGAAAAGTGTGGATACAGGGGTACATAGACAGATGTAATAATCACATTGGAGAAAATGTACTTTTCTGACTCTTCCTCTCTTTCCTCTTAAAGTCAGTTTTCTTGTTTTTTCCATATCCTCCTTTTTACCCTTTTTTTTTAACCGCATGGTGGGCACCAATCTGTGAGTGTCTGGTAGATCGAGATAATTAGTTTGGAGAAGACGAGGAGTATAAGAGAAAGAGGAGGAGAGACAGAAGGCGGGAGGGAGGAGAAAAAAAGTTGGAGGGGAAATGAGAGGAACAGAAAAAAGAGTGAGAAGAGGAAATAAGGACAGAAAGCAATGGATATCACATTTATCACTGACTTTAATTGGAGGGAAAATCATCACTCTGTGACTAAAGGTTGTGTTGGAAGTGGGACAAGCAACATAGAAGCTGAGCACTTTTGACAGACTCTTACTACAAAAGGAAAATATGTGTGATTTTCCATTTCTATTCTTTTTGTCTTCATTTTTGGTTTCGAGCATTCACTGCTGTGGTATTTTCTGTGTGTCCTCATCAATCAAACAGCATGTGTGTTGTCTCTTTTATTGGCTTTTCTGAAGAAGTTTGAGTTTCCGATTCCAAACACACTGCTTCTTCTTGCTGCTGTTAGAAACTTTAAAACCCAACGCTTCCCACGAACCAATGGACTTTGCCGAACTCTGTAGAGCAGCTGTAATCACTTGTGTGTATTTAGTAGGACATTTACGTATTAGAAAGTATGACTATGTTGGCTTTTACTTCACAATCCTGCAAGTGACGCCAGCAGAACTATTTAGTTTTTCAAAAGTAAGTTTGTCTGAGGTCCTAATAGCAAAAATATGCGATAGAAGAGGGACGAAAGCGACTACTTCCATGCTGGTTGGCAAACTACTGTAGCTGTTGTGCTAACCGCTAACATGATGCTCAGCCAGGAACATGCAGCACGAGTGAGTCACAATAGCTCTCTAGCGCTAGTTGGCTACAAGCTACCTCAGTTAGCTGCTATGGCAACAGCGGCGCATGTACATGCTGCGCCGAGGAGAGGAGGAGGACTCTGTGTTTACATCATGAAGCTTGGTGCTCAAACAGTTATAGTTGATGGACAATGTTTTCCTCATGTGACGATGTCGGCCATATCTGCCCAGAGAATAGTTTTTGTTGCATACGGTTTACATTCCGTATGATGTTAATTAATAAAATGCACTACAGGAATGTACTACTGTTTTTGTTTCGCTTTGTTTGTCACGTGTTTCGTCTGTGATGCATAATGACAATAAATGATCCTTAAATCCTTCGTAACATAACATAAGACACAACTTATTCAGGAGACGTTACCATTGACTCTAGTCTCATAACTGTCTGCTTGCCTCTTTTATGGAGCAATTTATACAAAGCAGGGTATATATTAATATATGTGTATATGTTTACCATTTGCTTTTGATCAACAGCACAAATGTTCATGTCAGAGATCATCAATACTCTGAACTTCACGCAAAAGCTTTCCCCAGATTTACTTTTAGCAAGTGGATATGCTTAGCACAATGATTCCATTGGAATAAGTGATTTGGCCACACATTTCACTTTTATGACTGCTGGTGTGAGGGAGTGTCACACTAGTTCCTACTTTGGAAATAAAACATTTCATGTAAAGATCGTATGTGAGCCAGAACCTCACTGAAGGGGGATGCAGCTGGATATAAACCAAGATGGCAACGGCCAAAGTGCCGAACTCTTCAAAACATCAGTCCACAAACCAATGGCTGATGGCACGACAACTACGTCCACTTCTTATATACAGTCTAGGGTTATGTACTGTACGCTGCAATGAATTGTCACACTCAAGGTTTTCTTTCCAAATCACACTGATAGTAATGAGTAAAAGAAAAAAAAAAGTTTTTCTTAATTAGCCGGTATGGAGAGATCGTAAGCCAGATATTCATAACACAGATGTATGTACTGGTAGAACATTATCTCACCATCTCATTTTCCCTCCGTCCTCTTCCCCTCTCTCTGTGTACATGCATGTGCGTCTATGTGCGTCCTGACCTGCTTCTCTCCTCAGCTTTAGCTGTTGTGCTCAGCAGACTAACGTCAGCATGACATGTCCAGCTGCATCTGTGGGCGAGTGTTCATGTCTGTGTGTCCTGACCTGTTTGTTCCTCTGGATTAGGCATGTGATGACCAGCAGGATGACAACTCCAGCTACAGATCTCTGTGTGTGTGTTCTGGCAAGGTTTGGAGATGGAGAATCATCTAATTTTAAATCATCGCCTTAACTTTTTCTCTCCATCCTCCCCCTTTCTGCCTCTCCAATTACTTTATTCATCCCATTTCCCTCTCGTCTTTCTATCTCCCCACACAGGTGGTCAAACATCATGGCAACCCATCCCCCCCACATCCATCTTGCCTTCACGCCTGGCTGAGAATATTTTAAAACCTGTTGCGTCAGAGGGAAACTCAAGACGAGACAGGACTCCCCCTTGTCTTCCTCCCTGCTCCTCATGTCGCCCTATAGGTGTCAAGCACTTTCCACTGTTCTATTAATCGGGATGATTGCTAGACCCCCCCTGCCCTCCCATGTGCCCTGCAGGCCGGCGCGAATGAAACGCACCCGATTCACGTTGTCAGTTTGAAACCAAAGAAGAACAGCTTTGTCTCTGTCGCCGTTATTGGTTTGTGTGTGTGCGTGTGTGTGATGCGTGGGTGTATGCATGTGTGCTTTTGTCCACACTTGTTTTTTTACAAGAGAAAAGCAGTGTGTTTTTAGGCCTGGAATAGAACTGTGTGTGTGTGTGTGTGTGTTTGGGCCTGCGCATGTGTCTTTTGTGTGTTCCTGCTATTGCAAATGCAGCAACAATAGCTGATCCTCCTCTTGCGTGCCCGACACCCGGATGTTCGCGTCTTCTTCCATCAATTAGCCGCATCGTTGTAAAAGCCGCAGTCTCAAAGCGTGTGAAAAAAAAGTAGCGGCTTATATGCCGGAATTTACGGTAATGAAGTACATGATGCTTTAAAATAGATAAATATGACATCAGCTGGCCCTGATGGTTTACATCCTTATTTGTTTTACAGATTGCTGCTGAGAATATTGCTGAACCTCTAACTCACATTTTTAACCGGATATAGAAAGTGGCAAAATACCTACAGTTTGAAAGTCACTTCACTTCCACTATTTAAGGGCAGAGATTCATCAAACTCTGACGATTGTAAAAAATACATATTGTTAGCAAGTGCATATCAGCTACATTACCATCGTCATCGTAACCCTGCTGGACAAACTCAAGCCATATATGTTTTATTTGGTTGTTTAGGTAGTCCTCGCTGGGTTTATCGTACAATATTGGTTGTTGGGAAACCAAATTGATAAGACGTTCTCCCTGTAGCTGTACCTGGAGGTGTGCCATCGTTGGTCAAACATATATTTCCCCAGGCGGAAATCTGCTGAAATTGAGGTCTGTCCGAATACGTTTGCCCCCTCATGAATGTTCCGCAACGGTATGCAAGGATTCATACTGTAGGAACCCACAAAATCTGTTTTTACTTGATATCAAAACATCTGTTACTTGTGAGAAAACACTGGACATATGACAAAATGGCCATATTTGTCTTACAAATGCTAGCCAGCTACTTGTGCTGACTGCTACAAGGATAACATGGATCACCAATATGAGACAGAATAGGTAAATAAGAATACTATTTCCAATGTCCCAACCACCAATTTTTCCCTCGTTTGAACCAGTTAATGGGTGTGTCCATTCTATTTTTCTATGAGCTGCACTATATACACAAGCGATAAAATAAAAGACTCAAGCAAGAAAGACTTTAAATGTATGTCATCGAAAGACAAGTGGAAATGTTCATATTCCCTTAGGGCAGTGGCTCTCAAACTGTTTCTGTTCATGCCCCACCGCCCCAACAAAATTGTAACAAAATGGTCCATGTTGAACTTTTATTGAAACAACATTTTGTGACTCCTCCATCTGTGCTTTTTCAAATAGAATAAAGAAAATTGCAATCACTTTCAAGTAAACCAGATTGCTCCATCAGACAAAAACAAATACAATGTGCAACCACTTTGTTAGAACAATGCAAATAAAGTTCTATCTGTGCAAAAAATAACTATTTGGCAAAAAAATTGCTTATTGTGGCTGCAATTAACCTGTTTTACACTGCATATCTTTTCAAAACAATAACGTGCAACCTGTGCAAAACAAAACAAAAGTAGTGCAGATATGTGTGAGCCATCACGTTGTATCAGTATTAGTGGCTGCAATGAGCTCGCTTTCCACTACAAATCTTTTTAAAACGGAGTTGCAGACTTGATACGGGCACTCTCAATTCATGCTCAATGTTGAGCTTAGATCTGCATTTTATTTTGAAGGGGCAACAGCAGAAAAGCCGATCTCACAGAGGTAGGATGTGGCGAAGGGAATCAAACTAAGCTACATGTGAGTCGCCAAGAATCTTGGCCGTCGCGCATTACCGGCGTAACGTAAACATTTACACGAAAGTACAGGCATTTCGCCATGTATTTATTAATGACTTAGTTTTATGTCCGTGTACTTTTGTAATATGTGAAGTTCTCAATAAAGTTCTCGAAATAAAAAAATTCTGCATTTCCCCCTGCGCCCCACCTGTAATACCACAGTTGCCCCACAGTTTCAGAACCACTGCCTTAGGGTATGGTGTCATATAAAAGTCATCAGAAGGTCAACAGGGCACTGGCTTTATGATAACACATCACCATAGCAACAGGTGTCTCTCCCATCTTCCCAACCCAAAGGAACACACGTCAAAGCAGCGTCAAAGCTGCAGATTGAAATAAGCATCACAGTGCACTTCATCTTTACATATCCAGTTCAATCACCAATAAATAGCAGAACCACAGATGTTCTCTGTAAATGGCATGTTAAAATACATTATAAGCTATATCTTTAAATGCCATTCGTCTAATTTTCACCTTTTTTTGTGAACAAATTCTCTCTTTTTAAAATAATGAGCAGCATTTAATTATTCTGAAGGATAACATGTTTGAATTTATGGATAGAAGTCTTGTGGTGAGCAGCTTTGAAGTGTGTTTTAATAGCAGCTGTGGCGAGAGGAAGATGAGGATATAGTTTAAAGTTTACTTGGTTATCAACCAATCGTCAGAGCACAACAACGCCACCTTAGGAATTTCACCTAAAGATTAAGTTTCGCCCACAGTATCAATAACTCAGGACACTCAGGTTCATTACACGGATTAGGCGGAGACGTGGTTCCCGTACAAAACAATTAATCTTTATTTTTACACAACAGTGGTTCACAGATAATGTTAAATACAAACTACTAATAAAAGAGCCTTTATTTCTTTATAAAAGAGGTGTAGGGCTGCGGCTTACCAGTGGCGAGGTGGACCAGTACAGGTGAGGATCCCAAAAGAGGAGGCACCCCGATCACACGTGTACACAACACTCACACACACAACCACACGTGAGGGTTCCGAACCAGGGGTACACCAAACCACACGGCACACGAAGGGAGACACCACCACCCGGGGTCACCAACCCCACCACCTTGGCTTAGCAGCTCCTACAGGGACAAGGAACACAATTGCAAAAGGCTCTGGTTCTCAGAGAGGAAAATCATAAAAATAAGAAAAGACAAAACAACCGAAATAACTCAGGTTAGCTGATCAGCCAGGGGAATGATCAGCTAACTAATGTACATAAATGAAATGCCAGAGTGGGCCTTAACATCCCCTGTCAGAATGCACGGTAAAATGGCTCAAGCTAAAAATATTTTTTTCTATATTAAAACAAAGGTGATGCTGACGTCAACAGCCCGAAGCCGGGGCGCAGTGCTGATAAGAGCAGCATCAGACCCTGCAGGTGACACAGCGCAGCAGGGTAGATCAAACCCGGTAGGCCAAAGCAGTCAATCAAAAGCCGTTTAGGCGAAACAGCGGTAAGCAAAAACAAACATAATATTCCATGAAATATGAGGACCCGTTCACACCACAGGACAGAATGGTCTGTCTGTCCCATGGTGCGGAGGAAGTCTCAATCTCTCAAGGGATTTACAGTTCTTTGTTCCTCCAAAGCTACATTCCTGAGCCTATCGATCCAATAAGCCCCTCCTGGCTGTTGACCTGTTGTTCTACTCCAACACCTCAAGCAGCCACTTTCCAACCCCCACTCCAGCACATTCCTCAAACCTGATCTCAGACACTCAAACACACTCCTACAAGTAAATGCACTGTATCACATAATAATAAAACTTAAATTCCTCACATTAGCTGTAGCCACTTTGTGGCAACGTTCCGCTCGAACTCAGCAAAAAGTCCCCTGTGATAGAGGATGGAATCAAATTAATAAAATAATAATAATTAACCCCAAAGTATATAAACTAGCTAAATTAAATCACCTACCGATCAGGCAATATTCGTCTGCTCCAGAAGGGGGGAGGAGGGCATGTAGCGCTGCTACCAGCAG
Organism: Leptoclinus maculatus; assembly: GCA_032191485.1. Lineage (NCBI taxonomy): Eukaryota > Metazoa > Chordata > Actinopteri > Perciformes > Stichaeidae > Leptoclinus > Leptoclinus maculatus. Next base: position 22,467,014 of record JAVDOI010000011.1, on the reverse strand, counting down.
CTATACGAGTACGACGCGGTTACTAACATGACACCATAGTATAATCAAATCAGGACCTAATCGAAACTCACCGACACAGATCCGCAGGTGAGTCTCTTGTGCTGGAGGAGGGGAGCCCAAGAGATCGTCTATAAAATTACAGAAAGCCAATGTAACACCAGAAGAGCACGACCGACAAAAACAATGCGGCAGCGTTGTTGCATACCTGCGACAGCAGCGGAAGTCCGGCAGACCAGAAGCGGGACACGCGTTTGATGTCAGGGGGGAGCTAAGGGAATCCCCGTCGCATTTATATGATGCCCGCCCACCGTGATTGGCTAGGGATGGCCTTGCAATTAAAGGGATGACAGCAAGGCCCAGCGAGTGACAAAAGCTCCCTTCTGCTACACAGCAATCAGCCCATGGCTAGCTGTTGTCCATCACAGAGCAATCAGTGAAGAGCAAGACTGAGAAATGAGGCGACACTGTTCACTTTGACTGACAGAAAGAAGGATGTTTATAGAGCAGACAAGGGGGTGAATATTTAATGAGAGATGTGGAGAAACAAGTTTGCTCATGGTGTTACACATTTTAAAAGGATCTCGATGCGAACCTCAAAGTTCCTATGGGTATTTCACCAATATTATATATCAATTATAGTGATATGAAAGTAAGAAAAGGACAGTGAGAACTACACACCAGATTGTATTGATATAAGGTATTTTCAATAAACACTACAAATCCCTGTAGAGATAATATGGAGCCGTGGTTAGACATCTGTGGTTAAGTTTATGTTTGCTGGAGAAAAAAAACATTACGCAGAGACTAAACTGTCCACAGAGTTCTCATTCAAACTCAGTTGATTATTCTGATGATTTTGGTCACAGGCCTTTCTTAAACCATACAAGCAAAAGACCATCAATCCTCAGTACTTCGCCTCGGCTCCAAGTGAAGGCCGATTAACAATCAGTGCAGCTGCAGGGCAATCGGCAATCAGTAGAACAGACAGAAAAAAAAAGGGTTCCTTTAGGTTTCAAAGAATTTGAGCAGCAAAATCACAGGTGTAGGTGAGAAGTGTAACGATGGCTCAGTTCATCTTTGGAAGTCAGACATGGTTAATGTTACAGGTTACACTTTGTGTTTGACAAGTCAAAAGGGCTTGTTATGCAGTGGACAACTGGTGCATCCCAAGTCTCTCAAAATGCATCCATGTTTCCCTAACTTGCGTCTTTTCCCCTGCATCGCAGTGCCTCCCAGGGCATGGGAGAGACGCAGGAAACCATGAGAGGAGAGAGGAGTTAGTGTTTAAAGAGAAATGAGGCGTCCTTTCCTCTGAAGCATCCAACAAGTTAGCCTTCAGGGCTTTCTGCCAGAAAGGGTTTATCTTAACCCAAATCATGATATTCTCCAAAACCTAACCAAGTAGGTTTGTTGCCTTAACAGTAACTGTGGCTCAGTGGTAGAGCGGGGTCGTCCTTGCACCTTGCACGGTAGCCCCTGCCCTTACTGTATGAATGAGGGGGAATGACATGTAGTGTAAAAGTGTTTTGAGTGGTCAGAAGACTACAAAACTATATAAGTACAGTCAATTTAACCAAAGAGAAAGCCTACCGTTATATTCACAAACCAAAAAAATGTACTTGTAATTCCATTCCTATCACTTATTGCAGACCAAAATAGAGTTCATAAATGAAGAATTAATTTGCAGTAACAGATAATAGCCATGAATTAATTAATAAGTCAACACCAGTTTAATTAATATTCCCATAAGTGGGGAATAAAAATAAAACGATTTATGAAAAAAAAGATGTATTATCAAAACAAGCCAAAACTAGTTTAAATTAATATTCCCTGGGTTGCACAGAAAGACTTTTTGCAAATTAACTCGTTTTAAATTGTATTCAATTCAGCAGCTGAATTTAGGCTAATTAGGTGTTCTGATAAACTACCAGCTGTAACTCATGAAGGTAATTAAAGAGGAAGGTAACAGGTCTATTTGGAGTATCGGATAAACAAAAGACTTCTCTACACTCAGTGGTTTGTGCAAATGCCATATATATATATATATATATATATATATAACGTGCTCAAGAGCAGGAGCATTCAATGTGCAGGAGAGAAAAGTGTTTACCAGAGTTAATCATCACTCGTCTGATGCTTTTTGATGGGTTTCACTATTAAGATTCAATTAATGTTGGATCAGTTCCATTCAGAACCAAAACTAGGTGTGGGAAGAAACAGTTTCCTTTATTTTGTAGATGGATTGTGACACTGAACCAATACATGCACAGCTCAGTCCCCTTGTGACAGTCCTTGCTGTGGTCTTTGATGGTCAGAAGAACCTCATGGCTGACTACAGGCTGGGGCGACAGTCCATGGAGGCCCCTTTGAGGATTCTGCAGGATTCTGCACACACAAGGCTTGGTCACATGAGGTGCATTTATTAATCACCATCTACTGGTTGGCACACGGCTTATCTTAACAGTGTGGTGGCCTTGTTCCCAAGTCTACAGACTGGTGCACAGTGGAGTGGAGAAAATTGCAGCCCTTCATCAGGAGGTCATCAAACTGCCCATCACTGGAGCACTTGGTGGGGTTGGCAGAGCATTTGCAAAGCTGGCCAACAGCCCAGTGTTCTCCAGGTGTGTGGTGTTCCATTGATTGATGCCACCAACCAGCGTCACGCTAAGGCCCGTTCGATTACAGGGCGGACCTCGGGGGACATCCTTGAGCCCATCGAGGACCCAGGGGACATTGGTGGTGTTCTTAATGAGAAGCGCTGCGTCTTGAAGCTCCTTTTCTTTTGGTTTTCTATATTCTCATGTTTACCTCAAGTTTGATTTGTGTTGTGCAATTATGTTCTAAAGGAAATCAATGAATGTGGTGTTTTTTGTTCCGTAAACAAGTTATTATTCCAGTTTGTTCCGAACATCCCCTAACCTATTTTGTAACCTATTTTGTATTGTCTGCTTGATTTAAATTTTGCTTTTTCAGTTGGTGCTTATAAATTTGCAAGAGGTCTATGGTGTATGAATGTAATTATTTATGAAAGGCTGTGAATAAAAACTGATGAGTGGAGGACAGGCAGAGGTGGATGGCTCATCATTTGGCTCTGTTGTGGTGCCGCGACTTGTGCCAGGCTGTGCAGAATCCTCTTCCTCCAGAAGATGATGAGCCATTACCACTGTGGGCCACGTCAGCCTCATGAGTCCATCAGCACTGGGAGCTCAACAGAAGGCCGCCTCCCGATGGCCTCATGCATCAGGAATAACCAGTGGTACTGTTATTATATTTTGTATGTCTTGTTATATTCACTATTTATTTTCTTCTTTTTTTTTTTTTCAAGCCTCCCAGTTAATGCATTTCACATGATTGTACTTTATAACCGGAGTGACAATAAACATTTGGACTCTTGTGCTTTTGCCAGGATGAAAATAATAATCTCCAGAATGCACAATTTTAAAAATCTAGGGTGGCTTTTCCTCTTAAACACCCTGAGTGGGTGACTTTGCACCTTTCAGGTTAGAGCAACATTTCCTCAAAATGTCTGCGCACATGCAAATAAATTTGGCTTCAACATCGATCGGGTAGACGTGGAAAGGACAGCGGATGTCCGACAGCTACTTCAGGATCAGCAGGGGGGAGCTAGAATTCATTCTAGTATTGAAAACAAAATATACCTCCTGTGTTGTGCAGTTCAATTTCTCCACAAGGCCATTGGTCTGTGGATGATACAGGAGCATATTCTGCTTTCAACGCCCAGCCTCTCACACAGGCCATAGTTGACCTTAAAATGATCAGTTGGACAGACATGAAATCACTCAACACAGCTTAGTAAGATGTTTTGGACTCATAATGCAGCATCACTGTACCGTGTTGTAAAGGTCCTTGGTCTTTTCTTTTAGGTGCACAACATTTTTAAATAAATTAAGCATACAACTGGTCACCTCATCTGCTGTTTTGCTTTTCAGTGGGTAGGCCTCTGCCTTTGTGGTGAAATAATCAACCATGACACATACTATTGCTGGTTGCCACTGTATGTTATAGTGAGTTTACCCACCAGGTCCATCGCAACAAGTTTGAGAGGCTCCATTACCTGGGGTGGCAGAGACAAGAGACCAGCTTGTGTTTTCGTCTTTCCCGTCAACGGGGTACCGCTTTGCCAGGAGGAGAGCGTGCGGCCACTCTGGGGGACGGAGCTTCAGTTGACGGTTCGGATTAAACCGGCAAAAGCCCCAATGCCGGTGGAATGCCGGCTCTAACTTGTGTATCAGCAGCCACAGAAAGTTGGCTGATCTCGGGGGGCAGTCGTGGCGGTCCCACGGGATCAGCCACCCGGTGCTGGGGTTTGCAGAGATGAAAAAATATGTTTCAAACTACAATTCTGGCCATATCTTATATGTTGCACCTTTTTAATATTGTTTCTCTTGGTGTGACAGTGTGGACAATGAGCAATCTAAACACACAACATTTCAAACTTATGGCAAATATGTATGAAAACTGAAAGCAGAGCATACAGTATTGAGCATACACCACTCCTTTTGTCTTCCAATATTGATCTACCTCATTATTGTAAAGGTACAAATTCACCTTTCGCATTATTTTAGGATCCATCGTTAACCACCCCATCTGTCCCTCTCTCTGCACTTACTTTATCTTCATATTTTAACTGATACAGTTCCTACTAAGCAAATAGTGAAAATATCACACAGGATATAATTAATAAACAGTTAAATGTACCCATTTATGGCTGGCCAGCACGTTGTGTGTTTTGTCAACATCACACAGCGTGTCCCAAAATGCCTGAAGTGTAAATGTGTCGCCCTCTTCTTCTTTAGCAAGGTGTTCTTGCTTGTTGTGAATTATTCTACAAATGTAGCAAAGAACGCCATCTGGTCAGAAAAAAACACTTGATTTAAGAGTCTAAATGGGATTATCACAGTGATTCAGTGCTCTACATTTTTACTAGTTTATAGCTATACTTAAAAGATCATTTTCACCCACAGGTGTATTCAGTTATTTTGGGTGAATAAACCACTAACAGGTGTCAGCTGAGCTGTGGTGAGAGTTACACCTACTGATAAGTCGGAAGTCAACTGATCTGTCATTTTGGTCCTATAGTTGACTGAGTCGATTAGTCGTTCTTTATACTTTTTTTCATGCTGATTGACTTATTTCCAAGATTTTAAGTGTTGCTTTTGTGAGATTCTTTGTGGAAGAACTCGGTTTTATGGATCCGTCCATTAAATCAACGAAGAGAGTCATTAACAAAACTGTTAGTTAGTCGACTGATGATGTCTTTAGTTCACTCTAACACTCACTCCATTCAAAGATACCATCTGCAGCTGTGAATACGTAAATATCTAGTGACAAAAAATACCTTTAACCTTTAATAGTTTAACAGTTCACGGATGAATCAGTCTATAAAGTCTCTTGAGGCAAATATGTGATATTGATATTTGTAACAAAAAAGGACTCAGAAAACTAGCATCAGGCAATAATTAAATGCTCTGTGGATGCACAGGACGGCCCGTCATGACTGTCCACCGGCTGAAGAGACGGGCAGTGCCATAATGAAGTTGAAATGCCAAGCAAATGTCATAAAGCTGAAATATCACAGAGTTGAATTTGAGTTAATTACAAAAACAAACAGCGCTGTGATCAAAGACGGCGTGTGATCTATTAGAGCTAGGGGAGGTATTTGTCCCAGGGGGACGGGGCCAGAGTCCTGCAGTTTATTAATATGGATGAGGCTCGCTCTCTCTTTAGTTCTAATTCAGTCTCATTTGCACACTTAAACACACACACACACACACACACACAAACAGGCACTCTCAAGTCTGTCAGTCCAGATCCTTTCAAAGATTATTTTCCTCCTCATGTGTTCTCCCATGAGGGGTCTCCGAACAGCTGTACAACAGTTAATTATATCAACGATGAAGACATTAATTTACTCAAAGAGAGGGAAAGGAAGAGGAGGGGCGACACATAGTGACATTTTGTTAATGAGTATCTCTTCGTCACCCCATCCTCTCTTTAGGCAGCTTCTGTTCTTCTCTTTGTTATTCCTATTTGTTTTTTACAGAAATATATTTTCATCTCTTCCTCGGAAGCTTGCTCAGTTGTCATGGAGATAGCTGAGTAGCCATCACATGGCCAACTGTAAATGAATGACTACTTATAACGAATACAGACGCATGATAATATGAAGATTAAGGTAAGCTAATATATGCATTGAAGATAAAGTAGCAATAATAGAGGCGTTTTTCTCAGCAGACATTTTGCCTTTTCATAAAGGCACAGACGTTACTGATATTGTAGCGGGATGCGACCTGCTATGCTGTTTTACCAGCCACTAGCTCCCTGGGTCGGCTTAATGGTCGTACAGTCTAGTGTTTGAAAGTATATTTTTTACTTACATTCTATACTGCCTGGGGAAGCTCCAGCTTCAAGATTACTTTACTACAAATAGATTTCTGCTTCAAAGCGTAACCTTGAATCCTATTTATCTCTGTTTATGTGCTACGTGAAGCAGTGGGATGACAGGTTAAGCTTTATGAAGTCCTTTCACTATGGGATAAGATATGCAAAATAGGGCCTATCTCGTTACCATAGTTATTGTATACAAGACCGGTGGATCTACCATATGCAAATGGCAACCTGGTTGGGATCACTTACTTGTTATGTCTTTTAGTCTGAAGCCTCCGAGTCACTCTCTGCAGGGACGTCAGTGAGTAAGGCCACCCGGAGCGTTCTGCGCCTTGTTGTGCCGTGGACCAAGCACTTTAAAGTGCTTCTAAAAACTGGACTCCCCTCTTATTGTGGATTTCCAACCTCGTATTACAGAGGTTGTTGGTTTTATTTTATGAAAGTAAAATACAGGTTAAGGCACAAAGATTTCTACCGGCTAGAGAATCGTTTTGTGTATTAGTACAGTTTTACAATACAGACAGGTTAAAGGTACAGGTTAAAGGTACACAGCTTCCTACCGAAGGAAATACCTTTAGAGAAGCGTTGTGTGTAACACAGACAGTACAGGACAGTCTAGACTCTTACCGGAGGGAAATACCTCTAGAGAGTCGTGTTAGAATACCTAGCAAAGGAACCCTTCACAGTATTATGTTGAAATGTAAGATACTTCCTACCGGAGGAAATACCTCTAGAGAAGTGTAAAGAGGGGTGAAATCACAATACAATAGGAAACCCTATTTATTTTGTGAGGTCCAAATCTTAAGCAAGAGAGCAAAAGTTGAACTGAAGACAGAGCGAAATGTCATTGCTTATATGCAGCCCTCCGCTGAGCTGGAGAGGATGTGGGTGGAGCGTTCAGTGTTCTGTGAAGGCTCGTGCGTAGAGCGCTGTGCTCAGTGAGAGAGAGCAAAGGTGGGGGCTGACCATATTTGGGTAGTGATTGTTTTCATCTGATGATCGGTGCAGCCGTCAACAATATCATTCATGGTGGCTGAACCATGACAGCCACAGGTTTCTGAAGAGCCGTTGGGAGGCTCAAAGTGGGCGGCTCCAGCCATTGCCATCGTGACAGCGGCAACCAGGCCTCCGGTTCTGCCGAGTGAAGCCAATGCATAAGTGTCTTAAACCTGCCTTCTCTCGAATGGCCAACAGGGGGCGACTCCCCCGGTTGCAAAAAGAAGTCTGATTGTATAGAAGTCTATGAGAAAATGACTACTTCTCTCTTGATTTATTACCTCAGTAAACATTGTAAACATGGGTTTATGGTCTCAATCTCTAGTTTGACGTCTTCTTCAATACAGCATGATGTTCATTTAGTAAACTATGGTCCATTTAGAGTCAAATAGAGCATAAAGTAGGGTATGCTTTAGGGCGGGCTTACTGTGATTGACAGGTATCTCTACGTCACTCCTCTGCAGTCCAAAATATAGTAACTTCCGTTCATCGGATACAAAAAAGCCAAGATGGCGACAGCAAAATTTCCGAACTCTAGGCTTCATAACGGCAGTCCACAAACCAATGGGTGACATCACCATGACTACATCCACTTCTTATATACAGACTATGGTGACGACACAGCCTAACTTTAATAATGAGCAAAGAGGTGGATCGTCAGTGGAGCTGAGGCAGGCAAGAGAGATAGCAGCTAGCCACCGGAGACGGCACCCACCTGTCAAACACAATTATGCCGATAACTTCAAGTTATCGGCATAATTGCACAGTCATCATGAACAGTTGTCATGAACAAGGAAATTAGCCTTAGAGACAATACCGTTTTTTGTACCAGGCAGTTTATTTCTGTTGAGCATTTCAACATGGGGGGTCTCTGGGGATTGACTTGATTTCGGGGGCCAGCCTCAAGTGGCCATTTGAGGAACTGCAACGTTTTGTCACTTCCACGTTGGCTTCACATCTCAGCACCGGAGGTTGCCGCTTGGATCTAGCATTTACAATATACCAGGACCCTGAAACTGAAGCAGCTAAATGGAATTCAGTCATCATTTATTTACTCACTGCTGCATTTCCTGCTGTGACATATAAACTTGTCAACTGGTCAACACACTGGTTTACACATCCAGAAGATATGGAGCAAAATCCTTTGGAGTTCTGTTTCTGCCCGTCTGTGTTACGTGCCGTGTTGTCTCTCTGCTCTCTCTCTCTATGCCACCCCCAGTGTCCATTCAGGTGCCACCCTTTTTCCCTGCCTAGCAGCTGCAGTGTGTGAGTGAACGCGGCTGGGCTCAATCACCGATTAGTGCCACGGGGGTTAAAAGGCCGGGAGATCCACGCAGACAGCCCCGTGGGCCAAAAGGTTGGTGTGTCGATCGCCTCCGGTCAAGGGTGTGTGCCAGTGTTAATAGTCTGACCCACTAGTGTGATTCCTAGTGTGGGATTTTGAGTTCCATCCATTATTGCTGCTGTTGGTTAGTGTAGCTTTCCTTTTAAGAAAGTAGTTTTCCGTTGTTGCCTTTGTGAGCATCTTTTTGTTCATGAATCATTTTTGTTTATTTATCTGTTGCCCATGAATCCTTATTTACTTTGTTACTCCCCTCATCCCCGAGACCTTAATCAGGGAACCTAACAGTCTGATTACTTTAAGGGCAACATTTTACTCTCTGGTTCGGTCTTCAGAGAAAGATAAGAGTATCTAAATGCTGATAATAAAGGTTTTGAAATCATTAAAGTGAGTTTGCTCAGATGCACTATACACACACACACACACACACACACACACTCAAACAGAGCAGAGTTGAGGGAGACAAATCACCTCTCTGGTCCTTCACAGCAGGAAAGAGCTCTTTGACAGAAGAACAGAAATTGTCACACAACAGCGCTCTGACACACAGAGAGAGAGATATACATATTGAGGCTCCTCACGAGACTCCAGGGTAGGGAAACAAGCGACAAGCTGTCAGTGTGTGTCAGTGTTAGAGAAGCTCTTCTTAATTAGCAAGCTATCCTGATGACAACAGACTAGGGTCAAACTGTGCTGGGCTGCGCTGAGTGTGTGTGTGTGTGTGTGTGTGTGTGTGTGTGTGTGTGTGTGTGTGTGTGTGTGTGTGTGTGTGTGTGTGTGTGTGTGTGTGTGTGTGTGTGTGTGTGTGTGTGTGTGTTAAGGAGTGTCGTTTGACTTCTCTCCTTCGTGACAATGTCTGAGAGCTGAAAACACTCCCTAATCACATCTGAGACACACGTCACCTGGAAACACACTCTCACACAGTTCATGATGCGTGTTGATGGATTGCACCCAGGCCAGGCAGAGCTATCGCCGCTCTTCCCTTTTGTTCCTTGTTTGTTGAACAGATGCTTCATAATGACACAAACACACCGACAAAACCTGGAGCTGCTCCACTTAAAGATCGACAGGAAACAGACTTTGCGGATTCGCTGCATGTTCCCTTTAGACGATGACTTGTTTCAACTTTTAATTGCAGAAAGATCTGCGTTTCTTAAGACCAATTAAAAGATTGATGGAATAGTTTCACAGCACAAATATGCTCTTGAACATTGAACTCATTAGCTGTGTCCGGTCAGCTGCCTGGCTCTCCTTCCATCCCATCAGCTGGGGACACTACATTTGGCCATAAAAAGCTACAGATTGGCCCCCCGAGGTCGATCTTTCAATTCAAACCAAAAGGTTGTGAGTTGCACAGGAAGCCATTTTTCAGCTGTGCATCGTGTTTTAAGTGGTTGAACGCACACGATTTAATTCCATCGTTTTGTGCCTTCAGTGGTGGTGACTGGAGAGGAGGCTGCTTCAGTGTGTGGATCGTCTTGATGAGGGATGGTAGCTGGACTTTAAGCAAGATAAATCCCCCCCATGGATTCCAGACACTGGTGGTGGTGGCTGATGAGGCTGATAAAATAGCAACATGAACGTACTGAAGGTAGAGAGACAATCATATTTAAAAGAGACAGCAGCAAGATGATAGGCTGACGATGTAATTGTTTCATTGTGCTATTGGATAGAGGAGACCAGCTGATCAGAACAGCTGATACCATGACTGACAGCCCCGAGCAGTGACAGCACGGAAATTGAGTGAGCATTTTGTGAGGAGTGAATGGCAGATGTATGGGAAATAAAGTCCAAGCATGCGAAAGCCTAGTCTTCCTGACTGAACTTACGCTAGAGCTTCATATGCACAACAATTACAGTGAAGCAATCTTCCTCAAGCTCCCTGAACGATGCTTAAAGAAAAATAAAAAATAACAAAAGTAAAAATGACAATCAAAGACATACAATAGTGCAAATTAAAAATATAGAAATAGTGTAACTAAAATAAAGCCTTCTATATTATATGTTTCTATAATATTTGGTGCAAAGTGACTGTTTGAAAGAGACTAATTACCATTAGAGGTGTGTTATAAAAGTGATTTCCCCACCTTTAGACAGCATGAAACAACTTGACCAATACTAATCCATTATCGAAAAAATACTTTATTTTCTGTCAGACGTACTGTATTTCAGGCAGCTAATTTATCCATCTTATATCAAGCACATGGGTACAAACTAATCCCTTCATTTCAGACGTTTGAGGTTGGACAGATTGACTGTCAGGTGGAAAACGCAGCTCTAGTGGTGTTGGTTGTCTCTCCTGCCAGAAACTGCTGGCCTGTGTCTTTGAGTGTGCAGCAGCCCCGCTCGTACTGATGCCCCTTCTGCTGTCATTATTTAGCTACTTAACGCCATAAAGAGAAACAGAATAAAAAGAAGAGAACGGGGCCATCAGGCTGCAGTAATGGGCTTGCAATGGACTATAAAACAGCACTAAAAATCTACACACTTATCCTCACAGGCCACATAACGCGCACACACACACACACACAGGCCATATCTCTGTCTGCCACACACCTCCTTAAACTGGCATAGATCAAACGATAATGATAAATAAACTAATGGACAAATGGATTGAACCATTCATGTACCATTGTGTGTAAAAGTGTTCCCAATGTGATTTTTTTTGTCTGCGAGAAAAATGTCAATAACCATAATGCAGAAAAGCAGAATGGAAGAATACAAACGGGAATAGATACTGAAGCGGACAACAATCGCACACGGACACAAACCGCTCTCCAGCCCTGATAAAAGAGTCTTTGAGGCTGCAGCCCGGGGATTAGGTTGGAGGATCCCCGCGGGTGATTTCCTCCCCCCTTCCTCCTCACTAGACTGTGTTGCCTTCTCTGCCACATTCATACCATGAAGTACGCTGTGAGGATGTCCATTTAATCAACCCCGTCGCCAGAAAAGAAATTGTTGGCGTTGTATGTTTCTGCCACACACGGGATAATGTTGACATTTGTGAACCCAAAACGCATGTTCGGCATCATACTCGTAGCATCTGGTTGACGTAAAATAGTAGGTTTGGGCAACAAAACTACTTGGTTGAGGTTCGAAAAAATTATCATGGTTTGAGTTAAAATATCGTAACAGCGTAACAACCGTATAACAACTTAGCGTCAATAAACAACCACCCTGAGCGGCCTCTCTTGCGTAACGTTAAGTAGCAAGCATTACGTCAACGTTTACTTTTGGTTTCAGACACGACCAGAGGTCTCTTGGGTGAAAGTCCTGTGTTTGTCGGTTGCTCGTTATGCTACGTCAATGGCCCAGACCGAATGTAGAAACACTGACGTTCATTGTATCCGTGGTTTGCAGCAACGTACAATGCCAACATCTTTTTCCTGGCATTTTGACGGATTCAACTTTCCCTATTGAATTCAGAAGTGCAAAATTGGTATTCCAGAACCATTTCTAGTATTTCAGGGTATTAAGAGTATATGATTTCAAGGAAATTCCCGCAATAAGATCATTGGTATTGAATAAATAAAAGAGTGGTTTGCTTAGGTTTGAATGAAAGAAATGGATTCAAGACTTGCTCGTGTTTCTATCTTTTGTGATTAAAAAATCAAGTTGATTCTTTGGAAATTTGTTTCCACAGTCCGTATTGAGCCTAACATAAATACATAGGTACAACAATACACTACACACCACAACAAAACTACACGATAGACATCAGATACATCCATATGTAAAGACACACACCCATTCACATAGCACCTACACACATGACAGTTATCGGTGTGTTTTGTTGAGTTTGTGGATGTCAGTAGTGTGTAGTTCAAAGCTCATTATATTCTCCACGGTGTGTCTGAGATATTTGAAGCACTCCATCCTCATCAGTTTCACCATAAGTAGCCACATGAACATTTACAGGAGGTGAAGAGGTTCAAAGGAGAGCAGTGGGACAAAGATGCTGTTCATTTATTCAAGATTCCCCCACATCTCACACTATCAGTGTACTGAGATCAATTTGGTTCCCAATTTCTTTTTTTTAATAAACAGCAGCACAAAACCTGCTGGGCTTGAATATATGTCAACCATATATGACAACACAAAAGCTGTACTCACAGTACTCTCATGTCCACAGTGCATTCAGTGCCCTTTCACTGAGGAGAAGCTTCCATCTGGCCACTCTGTCCTAAAGCCCAGATCGGTGGAGTGTTGCAGTGATGGTTGTCCTTCTGGAAGTTTTTTTCATCTCCACACATGAATGTCTGGAGCTCAGCAAGAGCTCAGTTCTCCTACCAAGGCTCTTCTCAGTTTGGCTGGACGGGCTAGTTCTAGGAAGAGTCCTGGTTGTTCCTGGTTGTCTCTCAGCTCTGCAGGCAATTCTTTGTAATGTCAGCTGTGAGACATCATGTTTAATCAGTTGAGTTTACTACAGGGGGATACCAATCAAGGTGTAGAAACCTCTCAAAGATGATCAACGGAAATGGGAAGTGTCATAGCAAAGGGTCTGATAACTTCCTTAATTTCTTGCATATTCATTAGAATAGGTCCCTTAAAGTATGTTCACACAGGAAAAGTGACCAAATACACTATGTATGCAGTTGTAAGTATGCATACTAAAAATGCATTGCAGAAAGGAAATGGATTGTGGGTGGTGGTCAACAATGCAAAAAAACTAAAAGTTTAAGGTCTACAGATGAATAAATTAGCATGTTAGCATAATAACATACTCAGAATTACAATGTTACCATGCTGATGTTAAGCAAGCAAGGACTGCCATGTTCATCATCTTAGTTTTGCACATTAGCAAGCTAGCTTTCGCTAACTGGCGCTAAACACAAAGCTCTGCTTTGATTAATGATTAAAAAATCATTAGGATACATCATCTGAGAACCATGAATGTCTGAACCAAATGTTGTGCCAGTCCACCGAGTCAGTGTTGAGATATTTCATTTAAAAAAAATTTGACCTGCTGGTGGCTGTTGGATGAAAAATCAGGGGATGAACTCATTCAAAGGATTCATCCTCTGGGCACCATGAATATCTGTACCAAATCAACCCTTTCAATAGTTTCACTCCCAACCAGAACACAGAGCTTCTGTCATCATGACTGAATGTGATATCAAACCTTAAATACCATCTTTTTTTGTCTAAAAGAATCATGTTTCCATCCCCCTCTGAACTTGAATGGCATAAAGTTGACTTTGTGTAAAAACGTTTGTCACCGATTGGTTTTCTCTTTACCCACAGGACAAAGAACCAAATCATCCTGATAGTTGAATGTATAAGGGAGCATGCGACCACCAATCGCCAGAGATAGTGGGCCGTAATGTAACAAACAATGTAATGACTCAGGCCCCCCGGGAAACCACCAAGACGTGACAAACTCTGAATTCCCGTCAGCTCGTTTGCTGTCTCTGGGGCCACGGGCTCCTGCAGACTAAAACCTGCCGCATATCATCCTGTCTCATAACTGTCCCATCAATCTTTACTTCTTTTTTTTCCGGCCCCGCCTAAATAATCTCAAAGCAACCCTCGCAGCGAAGTAGAGAGAGGTGGTGATTCAAGCCGCGGGCCAGACATCAGGAACTAGACACTCAATTTTAGTTTCACGGTGATCTCTGTGCATCTACCTGTAATCTGTACAGTGAGACACGGGCTCGTAACTAAATCTCTCCCTTGTTTTCTGGAGGGCAGAATTCAATTTGGATGCCTTTAAAACAAGCATGTTGTTCTAGCGTGTGTGTGTGTGTGTGTGTGTGTGTGTGTGTGTGTGTGTTTGTGTTTGTAGCTAATAAAGCTGACGGCACTTAGAGTAACTCTCTTTAATCAAACCAGTCGCTCAGCCTTCTTGTGCGTCTTCGCTCTCTCATTTCTCATTTCCTCTTTCCCTCGTTTACGAACACTCGGGGGGAAAAAAAACAGATCAGAGAGGAGAGAGAGGAACGGGAGGAGGTGGGTGGTTATTAACCTTTGCAGAGATGCCACTCTGTTGATTTTCCTTCTGTTTTTAATCTTACACTTCAACTAATTAAAGCCATCAAACACACACACAAACACACACACACACATGTGCACGCTCACAGAGCTATGGGCATTTCTCAGTCTGCTAATTAAAGTGCTGTTTCTCGACCTGATCTCTGCTGCTTTGGCATCGACTGCTCTCCTCTTTCACTCCATCGCCACAGCCTTCGCTCAGACGGGAGCAGGTACGTCTCTTGCGCTTCTTGACCATTTAGGAGTTCTCCCCCGCTTACGTAATTTTCTACCAAGATGCAGATTGAAATGCAGTTATTCACTCCTTCACCTCTCCCTCTTAATTTGTCATCCACCCTCAGCCTCTCCTCATCTCCTATCCCCGGTGTCACCTCACCCAACCTCAAAAGATACACTTTTGGGAGTTCGGACTCGTCGCTTCCACAGACTGGAACATTTTGGAAGTTGAATCTCAGTTGAGCAGAAAAGACAACAGCTCTCCTTTTAAGAGCCGTCTCTTATGTTACAGCGTTTTTTGTAATGAGCCACTCACGCATGTCAGGCAGAGCTGCTTAACACACTTACAGGTAATTCCTTTTGAAATGATCAACACTAAAAGAAGTGATTTCCCAGCATTCATTAGAGCAACCTGGTTACTTGACAGCCAGCTACTCTGAAGCATCCACCCGGGGTTTAGATTATTTATTTTTTTGTCGTTGCTAATCAAAGGAGCAACATGATGAAAGAGGTTTTCAAATGTTAATACTGACATCCATAAAAAGAAACCCTATAAATGTTTTTCTTCCTCTGGGTTCCACATGGACAAAAACAAGAGTGTGATATCCGTCACGAAGCATTCTCAGCCTTTTTAAAAGGGATCACATACATTCTTTTATTTTATTTTTTATTTTCAGCTGTATAAAGCTGCTCCTAATGTGAGTCGAAGAAGCAGGTTGTCAGTCTGTAAACTGAAGCTGGAATTACGCTCATGCCAGTGTCGTAGCACTCGAGATTCGTCTTGGCTTTGAGACCGGTCTCAACACCTCTTTTTGAAGGTCTCTTCTCAGAATCGACTGCATTTTTACTCGGTCTTGTCTTGGTCTCAGACAAAGAGGACTAGGGATTTTATTTCACAACTGCAGGGAGATCACTAAATAGTCTGTGCGTTGTCTGATTATTTGTTGACATCACTACTGTTATTACACATGGAAAACAAAGGAACATTTCCACACATAAAAGTCCCTTCTGAAGTGCCTTCTGATTATTTGATCAAGACATTTCTCTTGGTCTCGGTTTAGGTGGTGTTGACTTCAATACTGGCTCCTGCACAGATGCACTTAAACGTCTCTGCGGCCCTTGCAGGGCAAGGTATTATATGAGTTACGGTAGATCACAGACGCTTGCAGATGTGCACACCTCCCAAAATCTCAACAAAGCATTGTTTGGACCTGCACGTCAAGCCCGGCGGTTGGTCGATCCAACCTCTGTAAGGAGGTGGGTTTGAAACAGATGAATACAAATTAAGCTAAACATTGTACTTTTGTTGTTCCAGCCTTAAAAGATAGAGCTTTTGTGTAGACTGCAAGACTTTCAAAGTTTCAAAGACAAGGTAACTTCTTCACAAGGAGGCCAACCAGCTGCAGATCTAGGCCAAAGGTTCATGCCTGTTGCGTATCGGTTCGGCAGGGGAAGGTATACACCATGGCGTGCTGACCCAAAGTTGCAAAACTTTGGCTCCTGGGATGTGGAATGACGTGTCCCGTTCAGGAGTTGTGAGATGGAACAAGAGGCCTACCGTCGCATTGGTTAGCAATTACTCAACAGTAGCGCATTGTGAATTGAGCCTGTAAGGGAAGCTTGCCCGTTGATTTACGTTGCAACGTAATGAGCTTTAAAGGTGCAGGGTGCTTGGGCTCATCCTTAAAGATAGGGATCTTAGACATCCAGATGGAGGATTGGAGAAGAACCCATGCTCTAACACATTAAAAGAAGCCAGTCGGAAGTGTTTCAGACATCTGATTTGGATGCCCCCTGTGCAGGCTTTTGGTACGTCCGACTGGGAGGTCACCCAGAAAATGGCGGCAGCAGTAGTGAAAAATGGTTGGGTGGATGGATGTTTCAAATCTGTCATGGCGTCCGGGACGTCTCATGACGTGGCCAAGATGTGTTCTTGGAACCATTTGGATCAGGCTCTGACTCCTTGCCAACTTTTGTCACAGATTTCAAACATTTTGTCTGGCTTTCTTCAACTAAAGGTCTCACCTTTTGCAGATTTCACCTCTCCTATTCTTAGCTGTTCCTGTACCCCACCGGGGAAGAAAATCCATACATGGCCAAATAACAGATTTTATTTTACCGGCACAAGTATTTGGTTTGTACATGGATTGAAAGGAAATATACTGTTTTTCATAGTCTGCTGAGCAACATGGTCGAAGCAAACTATCTTTTCTGTCAAAAATCCATAACTCTGCAGGATGTTCACTTCTACCAATCAGAACGCAACAATCTTGCCAATGCTCCCCTCCGTCTCCCCGTGTCCCTCAACGATTTTCATTTTTCTCCAGCAACACACACACACACACACACACACACACAAACACACACACACACACCCTGCCGAGCAAGAGACTCAGGGTTGGCAGACGAGTAGCGCTGTCATTTGTCAGCTACATCCCAGAGGTACCATAAGGGATAGGCAGCACAAGTGTGTATCTGTGTGTGTGTGTGTGTGTGTGTGTGTGTGTGTGTGTGTGTGTGTGTGTGTGTGTGTGTGTGTGTGTGTGTGTGTGTGTGAGCTAAATTGGGCGTAGCAGTGATGTTGTATGGAATGATCAAACAATTGATCCAAAATGTAGTTTGATGCTTTCTGGCTTGGCCTTGAGGAGGAGCGAGGGAGGAGGGGAGAGAAGAGCCAAAGAACCAAAGAAGAAGGGAGTTTTGAGGAATGTTGAAGGAGGATACAATGCGAGCACAAGTTCACAGTCTCAATGTGAATACATTTAAATACATTCCTTCTCTTATTTTCTTTTTAATCATGCTCACTGTGGCTACAACCTAGTGGCCTCATGTGTGTGAATATGTTATTTCACAGTCTGAAGTTTATTGCTTGGAGAGATCCTTCGGTGAGTCCTGTGTAATACACCACTGCCATCCAGTGGTGAGACAATGGAAGTTCTCATTTCTGGTGGACTTCTCTTCTATACGGTATCTTAAAATCGAACACTTCTAAATTAGACAGAACACATTTAAAAGGGTAGACTACTTGTCTTTATTTAGCTTCTATGCACTTTGGACATGTTTTTATGCTTCATTAGCACTGCCATTTCCTCCCAAAAAACCCCACTCAGAAACACAAATTAATTCTCACACCGGCACACACAAGCTGTAGTAGGCAGTGCAGCCCCTAATATCATCCATTACACTGATCTCCACTAATAGGCCACTCCAGTGGCAGACTAATTCAAGAGTCTGATTAGCATAAGTGAGCTATGGCGTTCATTAGCCTTATCAAGGATTCATAAAGCTGACCGAATCTGAATGGGACTCTCCAAGACGACCACCGGAGTCATTTACATGGGCTGTGTTTTCTCTCCACTGATGCTGACACACACACACAAACACACGCACACAAACGCTGCATTACATGCATTTTGTTCAAACTTCAAAATGCATGTAATGTCGATGACATACCTCTATGAGGAGCTACAGAATGAAACAAAGCCAGCATGGTGTGGCTGTGACGTCTGTCTCTTTCTAGCATGGTGGGTCATTAGGAATGAAACGTAGAGTGCGGCATTACAGGCTGAAAGACACTAAATTACTAAATTAAAGACAGATACACCACCAGATAACTAGGCACTGAAGTTACAGTGTAAAGGCTGGGCTAATACTCTTGGCGTTCCAAAATATATTTTTGTTTCCAAAATGGGCCTAAAAACTTAATTTGATCACTATTTTAAAATATCTAAATAATCGTATATTAGCAATGCATCAAGTGACTGGGTATAGAACCCACAGAGAATTATGACTCCCTTCTTTGTTTTGGCTTTACAACCTGCAGCAAAAGGGCTTCCTGGTACCCTCTTGTGTTTTAGGAATCGGGCTGCTGGAAAGTTATAGACCATAACATTAGTTTGGAGCAATAAATTGTTTTCGACCAGCTAAGGAGGGTTTTTTTCGCCCGGGCAATCAATTTTTGGATGAAGTTGCTAGCCATGCTATGCTGCTGTGGCCTTCCTAATGCTGTAATGCTGAGTGGGATGTTGTGTGCGTGTGTGTGTGTGTGTGTGTGTGTGTGTGTGTAGGTATATTGACACTGGGGTGTCTGGTTGAGTAATGGGGGCGTAGCAGAGTTTAGATGGCTTCTATCCTCCTTCCTACCCAATGCTTGAAAAGGTCATCACTCATACAGACAGAGGGGAAGAGAGAGAGAGAGAGAGAGAGAGAAAGAGAGAGAGATCACCGTGTGTGTGTGTGTGTGTGTGTGTGTGTGTGTGTGTGTGTGTGTGTGTGTGTGTGTGTGTATGGCCAGAGAGCATGAATGAGACAGAGAACAAAGGCATGGCACTGGGAGGGACAAAGACTAGATGGGAGAATGAGACGATTGATATAAAGTTGGAGGCCATTGTTGTAGGACCCTAAAATACACAATACTCATCTTATACCTTGTTTTATGGTCTTTATTTCTTTTATTCATATTTTATTCTAGTAAAGTACTTTGTGAGAGGGCATTACTAAATTAACTTATTTTTTATAATGTTTTCATTATATTTTTCCAGCACCAAGAAAAATGTTTTATTTGTAAAGGACTAATAGCAGCTAAAGCTCCTAAATCCTCATTAGCACAACAAACACTCCGGTCTGCTCCGTCCCTGAATCACATCCACACTCAGGTCACCTGACCATACACTGCTCACACTTGTTAGTTACTGTCTAGAGATTTCTGGATTGGATTCTGTGGACGGATCATCAGAAATTCTCTCCGTCGGGTGCTCTTCACACATTCCCCTGGCTTTACTTGTTCTGCTGCGTTTACGTTCTAGTGGGAGAACATTAGAAATGTGATGGTAAACGGTGAATAATGTAATGACTGCTTGGAGAGTGACAGCCGAAGATTTCACTGGGATATGAGAACCTTTGCTGTTATACAGCAGGAAGCCCCAAATCACTGTAAAACAAGACGGAGAGTG
Organism: Leptoclinus maculatus; assembly: GCA_032191485.1. NCBI lineage: Eukaryota > Metazoa > Chordata > Actinopteri > Perciformes > Stichaeidae > Leptoclinus > Leptoclinus maculatus. The sequence continues at coordinate 22,447,109 of JAVDOI010000011.1, read as the reverse complement.
CTGCCACACTATTGGCTCTGAGGCTAGTACTAGAGACACGCTTTGAGCGTTAATGCTAACATCTCCACATGACACACGGAACATACTGAGGTTCAGCTAATTCTTTTGGAAACTACATCGTTCCAAATTGCACATTGCACATCCTGTTATTTCTGGTCTACTGCATTGGACATAGTATGTATTGGGACGTACTGAATATTACTGGCATACTAAATAGTATGGTAGTGTGGGTGTTGGAGCGCACAGTGAGTGTCATGACTGAAATAAGTGACTTGGACTTTAATTCAGTGCGACTTGGCAGATGATGCATGAGAGTGCAGAGGGCTAATCTTTCATGGCATTTTTAACACAAAGTGAATAAGGGTCACGTTTTTATTTCTGGATTTAAAATAATCTATAGTGCGGGGGGGGGGGGGGGTAGGCAACCAAAGGCAGCTTAACCAATGGCAGACGAGCAGTAAGTGCCCTCTCCTCCACATGCTAAAGGAACTCTTTCAGAGACATTATTGGCAGCTGCATTATTTGGTACTTGGCTGATAAAGATTAGTGGAAGGTTGCTAGGTTATTGACTTCAACCCAAGATGTGGATGTTTTCATAGGATAGCCTTCTTATTTTTAATTGTTTTATAAATGTTACTATGCACGTTGCCTATAATAATGGAATAAATGTACAGATCCGAGGGAGATTTAAATGTTGTTGTTGCATCATAATTAAACTGAATGTTAACCTTAAGGTTGATGCAGCACAGTGATGACCCTTCATATAAAAGCTCCCTGATCTGGAGGGTCAAATACTGCAGTTTCCAGTCTTAATGCTAAACTAACCTGCTGGCTACAGCTTCATATTGATCGGACAGACTAGATAGATACAATATATTCACTCATCTCTATGCAAACGTAGCGTTTTTAAATCCATGAATGCATTTTGCAAATCTTTAGACCCGATGTTAAAATAAACCTCCACCTGCAAGAAGTCTGCCACACTTTCTAAGATCTTCAAATATCAACAAAGTAATGTCTTTGATCGGATTAAAGTTTTGTAAATTTGAATCAAAACACACTTCATATAATTAAAATATTATTTATTATGAGACATAATTTAGTTAATAAAATAGAATACAAAGTTATCACTCAGAGGATCTCTGTCGTAAACAACGATTTAACGAGTACATACTCAAGAATCACTTTTCATTCATAGACGCGTGTCAGGGAGTTAAAACCAGCCATGGTCTCTTTTCAACATAATAAGACGAGCTGTCGACAGAAGGGGGGGGGGGGGGGCTACGTGGTCAGGCGCTCCCTCCTCGACGGTCGGTCCAAACATTTCAGCGTGTCCGTCGTTCCCGGCCGCATCCAGGGATCCGTGGAGAGCGTTTCCACGGAGCCTCGGTGGATAAGACTGTGAAGAGAACAGCGTGGAGGGGAGGAGCCGTCGTCGGACAGATCCACTGGTCCTGGAGGAGGGAGACGGACAGTTAACACCAAAACCTGCCCCCCCCCTCTCGTCTGCAGGAAAGCATCACCCTGCACGGACCGCTGCAGAACTCACTGTGCTTGATATCTAAAACAAGTATTTGCAACGGCGATGCTTTCCTCTATCCTACTAGAATCAGCACTTCCCTTTGAACACTTTGAACACTGGCGGAATGTAATGACCCCTGGGGGCTCCTGAAGCCCATTAAAGCCCTAATGTACAAGTTTAACTCAGACATCTATATAAAACACTCCAGTGCATTCCTGGGGGGGGAACAAAACTGCTTTGCTGATATTTGCATACCAAAGTGGAATAATGACATAAAGTAACCAGCTGAACTCAATCTCTCAAGTTGTACCGGCTGCGTTGCTACGGCGACTGAGGGACATCAGGCGTCCTGACCCGTCCCGGCTCCTCCTCTCTCCGCCGGGCTCCGCTTCCCGTCTGTCACCCGAGAGGGCGGAGTAGTCGTCCTGCTGGCCAAAGGGCCGGCTGGAGGCTGCTCGATCCTGAGAACGAGCAGAGGACACGAACACGGGACTTAAAGAAAAAAAAACCTTTACAGTCGGAGCTTCGTTCATTAATCGGAGCTCACAGTCCACATGGTTATCGTTTTCAGGTACTCCACCTGAGGGTGCTGTGGCCGTTTGGACAGCCTCCTCCTCTCCCTGGCTGACAGCATGGGGGCTTTTTCGAGCTCTGGGGTGCGCCGCACTGGAAAGGCCTCGCCGAGGGGGTCTGAACACACACACGGCCAACAGCACGATTAGCACCTGGAATCATCTCAAGAACACACACTTGAGAGGATTTATGTGAAAGTCCAATCAGACATATATATATATATATATATATATATTCCAGTGTGCAAAACTGACCCAGAAGGCTGAGCTCTCCTGCTAGAGGAGCCGTGCTTTAAACTCGGCCTTCTGGGTCATTATAGCGCTCTGAGGGATTTATTGCTTCAGTCGAACACAGTTACCATCAACACCAACGGGACATCCCCATCAGAAGGTGGTGAAACATTAAAAGCACTCGTTTTAGATGAAAACACAAGCATACAGATGATGACATTGTGTTAAAAAGGATCCATTTTTTTTAACTTCCTGCCTCAAGACCACAAGCAATACTTTGTTTTAACTTTGACTTGGGTGGCATCCTGCTGTAACCAGACTGGTGACAGTAAAGTCATGTTTGTTCTGTAGCAGCTCTGAGAGGTTTCTCTAAGTGTCCGACGTTACTGCACCTATAGGATTACAAATGTTGCACGTCTTGTTTCAAATAATGACGGTAAAAATGTCTTACCAATGAAAGCACTCTCTGAGTCCAGCAGGGAACCTCTGGCAGACCTCCCCATCACACTCCTCTGGAACGCAGACAACTCGTTTTAACAAACCGCTCCAACGAGTTAGTGGCGGTACATCTTTGAGAGACAATGTTTGGAGCTGAAGTACAGCTGCTATTCCTTCTTTTCAACTCACCAGATAATCATTTTGCCGCGGCGGGGACAGGTCACAATAATCTGCAACACAAGGATTTACAATCTGATCTATTGATTTTCATTACCAGAGAAATATCAAAAACCATAGCCACCCCCCCCCCCCCCCCCCATTTCAAACTGGTATTAACATGTGATCTGAATAAGGAGCACAATGTTTGGTGAACCAGACCACCTCCAGGCTCACCAGATGAGCCAGGCTCATCTCCTTTAGTCAGACTCATTTTCCCATAAAGCAAATTCAACATAGTTGCCATAGTAACCGAGCTTGGGAAACTAGCCCTGGTCCGGGGCAGACCAACTGTTCTACAGTGATGAAAGATAAGATAGACGGACCATACCACACTCTGAAATAGGAACCCAACTCTGCCGTAGCAGTAGCTAACAAGCCTTTCCTTGCAGAATGTGAACGATGGCATTGCTTCTCTTAACGCGTGACTCCCTTCGTCTGTCGACTAGTCGGCCAGCCACGCACTGACTAACGTGCATGTTGAGATCCAATCACAATACGGGCCGAAACTGAGAAAACAAGACTGCGTATTAACACCAGGTGTGAATACGAAAACCAATGGATTAGATTTCATTATCCAGTAACAGATCACATGTCAATATCAAGCGTAAATGGGAACACATAGAAGCCCTATTCATCCTCAACAACCTATAGCATGATGGTGGTGAAAAGGTAAAGTGATAAGTAGGACATGGCTCTGACCGTCCTGGACTGTAGACCCCCGGCTGCTGTAGTCCCGCCTCCTCCTGCCGGCCACACCCACTTCCTCCGTCTTAGGACCCTCCCTGAAGCCCAGCCTGGACTCGCCGTCTGACTCGCGGACACGCGGACACACACACACACACACACACACATACAAACCAGTCAGCTAAAGGCGCTGGTTTGCGGCAGAGCCCGGTGAACACCGTAGGACTTGTGTATTACCGGAGTATTTGAGCTGAAGGGAGTCGTGGATCCGCTGCAGGTTACTGGGCTCCGTGTTTCTGGAGTTCGGCCGTCGGACTGGAGCCTGGAGCCGCAGCCTGGCCATGTCGAACACGTCCACCTGGCGACGCTCCCCATGTCTGCACAAAGAAAGACAGACAACACTCAAATGTGTACAAACTGACAGCCACTCGCATGGCACAGCAGAATCCTGACACAATATTAACCAGACAGTCACTTATTTCTACCATTTATCCATCACTTTCTGTTTCTACTTGAACTGTTTGAGCGTGCTACTTAGTGATCGTGATGCTGGGTCAGACCTGTCACTCAGAGGAGAGTCGAACTCGTCCCAGTCGACCTGCTGCAGACGACCCTCCAGCCGCTTCTCTTCGCTGCGAAGATGCCGCCGCAGCGCCGACAGCTCGCTGAACACGTCGCGCTGGTGACCTGGAAACACACACAGGCAACACCTGAAACAGTGGTTTCCTTTCTTACACCGGTTCTCAGTGCTGAGCTTCAACGAGCAAAGAATATCACAAATACGACACGTTCAGTAAACGATTGCACTGCGCTGGTGAACTCGCTGCTGTGCTCAGGTGACATGGTCTAACCCGCTGGCTGATGCAGTACCTGCAGCTCGGAGCTGGTTCCTACGAGCCGGGACAGGAGGGGACTGGAGACCAGACAAAGAGCGCTCCTGAAAGAGACATGAAAGAGTTGAGAACAGAGACACCCAAAGGGAAAGAGAACACATCCGGGGAGGAAGTAGCTGAGAACATATCCTCTGTTATACAGAGGCAAAGTTTTGTGTGTGCGCGTGTGTGTGTGTGTGTGTGTGTGTGTGTGTGTGTGTGTGTGTGTGTGTGTGTGTGTGTGTGTGTGTGTGTGTGTGTGTGTGTGTGTGTGTGTGTGTGTGTGTGTGTGTGTGTGTGTGTGTGTGACTCACAGACAGGAGGGCAGTTGAATGCTGGCTGTCAACAGTGGGCGGTCTGGGGGTGTACTGGTGTAGCCCAGGTCTCTTCTGCAGGGTGGGGATCGGTGGTGAGGGCTCCCTGCACACCTAAGAACACACAGCCAGCCACTCGCTGCATTAAAGCTTCAAACATACTACTACAACTATCAGATACTTGAAAATGTGCATTCAAATATGAGAATGGAAACACGGCTATAGTTGTATTATCCAGCTACGTATATTATAGAGCGATGCAAGTCATTCGTCAAATATTTATATACTGGCGACACTTGCATCAGGCATGAGACTGACAAATGCTGAAAAGGGAGGAACATTGTCAACACAACATTTCTAGGGGGGGGGGGGGGGGGGGGGGGGGGGGGGATTGGTGCTGGTGGCATGAATTTTCATTTTTAAATATGATCTTTAAAATGTAGCATTCTGGTGTACTCTGAGAATAACATTTAGTGATAAGACCATATTTACTTTAAGCAAAAGAATAATTTATTATTCAGTTATTTATCACTATTTCAGCTCCAGTTGAACAGCTGGCTAGTTAGCTTCTTTTTTAAATCAATATTATTATTATTAACAACCTTTATTAGACAAAATCCATTTAGAACGAGGTCTCATTTTCAAAAGTTTTAGTCAAATAAAAACAAAGATAGCAAGAGTAGCGAGAACCATCGCCTGCAAATAAAGTGATTAGTTTTCATTGAACCCTGTTACTGTATGTCTTCATATTAACTTCTACTGTTACTGTACGTCTTCATATTAACTTCTACTGTTACTGTACGTCTTCATATTAACTTCTACTGTTACTGTACGTCTTCATATTAACTTCTACTGTTACTGTACGTCTTCATATTAACTTCTACTGTTACTGTATGTCTTCATATTAACTTCTACTGTTACTGTATGTCTTCATATTAACTTCTACTGTTACTGTATGTCTTCATATTAACTTCTACTGTTACTGTATGTCTGCATATTAACTTCTACTGTTACTGTATGTCTGCATATTAACTTCTACTGTTACTGTACAGCTGTTAGAATAGTGGCCTATCTTCTATTTGCAATTAATATGCATTCAATCCAGTTCTATTATTTAAATTAAAATGATAATCTACTCTGGCTGTGGTCATTACAGTGAACAGTGTGATGAGAGGGCATGTGAGCCCTTGTTGCTGTACTTTATCTCCTTGGAGCAGAGGCTGCATTCAGCAGACCTGCCTCATCAATGTATTTAAAACACTGACAGCAGGAAGCTGTACTCACGTCTGTTTAGACCTCCACCTTTATCCAGGCCCAGCTCCACTCACAGCTCAGCCCTGCGTCAAGCTGCACTACACAAACAGCCTCCTC